>JAYESA010000001.1:7429331-7781831 GCA_036927795.1 Iris macrosiphon | reverse complement strand
ATCTAAAACTATACCTCAAACTCCAAAGGTCTCCGGTGTAGTGCCTCAAATCCCGATCCGACCGGGACGTGCACTATGTAATTGGACTTGTGGCTAGTCCATCTGAGTCATAGTTTAGCTCTTCGACATCCACTTACCATGGACGAAATACGATGATCCTGTCCAACTCATGGATAGGCCTCTATTGAAACAAGTCCAATAGTTTTCGTGCTTTGTGCTTGTTTTTCTTGATTGCCGCTTTGGGATTTTGATTTGGTGTTGCTTTCGATTTGCTTGATTTTTGCTGTTGGCTTTCTCGTTTGGAGCTTTGATTCTTGGGGAGTTCGGCAGGAAGGATAGGCAAGAATTCTAACTCGGTGCTCGTGTTATTGCAGGTCCGCGTAACTGACGTTTGATCGTCGCTAGGCGAGTTTCCTTGTTTCAGCATTTTTCCCTTAACCAGTGAGTGGTTTAGTCCCTTCTTTCCTACTTCTTCAAGCCCATATCTCTAATGTTTCAAACGTTCACTCGATGATGCACGGTTGGACGCCTAGGAAATCCTTAGCCATAATGCATGCCAGCCACTAAGAAAGGAACATGAGATTGTAGACTAACTTTATTTTATGCTTGCACACCTTATAAACTTGAGTTTGTTTGTAAAAGAATTTGGTTGTTGGTTACGGTCTGGTGCCTTGGACAGAGTTTGGACCTATGGGATCCCAAAATCGGAACTCGGTTTGAGAAAATATGAACTGTTGCATAAGTATATATATTGCTGCTTTACTTCTTCTGTTTTATTTCATGCGTTGTATGATATATGAATTATTCATGCATTTGCATGGTCTGGGACAACTTGTGCACAAGGTTTGGCTTTGCTCGAAATGGCATTCTGGGTCACTGGAACCGTATCGACCCGTGGGGAATATTTGATCGTACTAGTCGTGATGTATTACGGGACCTTCAGCAGGGCTTGCTACCCGGGCTGACAGGGTGCACCTCAATGCTTGGAATAAGTCCCTAAGGTGTCAATCACACCAATGACCGCATACAATAGAACACATGCTAATTAATTGTCTTATGCAGATGGTAAGTATACTTGTGTTTCATTGTAGGGAAGGCATCCGTCGGTTAAGTAAGCAACCGATGTGCTTGTTGGATTCACTGTTGTTTTTATTCCTATCAAAACATGCAACTGATATGAATTGAATTCACTTACTTCTTTATAGAAAGATTATCTTAATGCATGCTTGCCCCTAATAAGCTAGTGTCGATTTAGTCGAGTAAGTTCATCCCGCTCACTAGTATAGCTGAGTACTGACCCACGTTGTGGGCAACTATTTTAGGCACTCAGGTGGTGCAACGCTAGTGGATAGACGAGGAGGCATTAGGAGCACCTCTATTTTAAAGTATAGTTGGTGTCAGTTCATTTTTGGAGGCTTAGACTTTCAATCTATACAAGGACATAATGTATGAATGACGTGGAATATCTGATGGAGCGCGCCCTGCCTTTTGAGTTATCTTTTATAATGCAAATCAAGTAGCCGAGAGGCGCATCAAATGTAACCTGTATGTAAATTACTCTAAATTATCAATAAAAAATATATTTCTTCCTATACTCGTGTTCAAATATCTGTGAATGTGTTTTCTAACTTGTGTTTCAAAATGGGTTCCTACCACTGCACGTTCTTGCCTTATGCGAGCGCAACTCTAGGCTGGCACGGCATCATGCCCCAGCGAGCACGATTGGTTCCGTAAAGGATCCAGTGAGGACGATTGACCCTTTCGGGATCGGGGCGTGACATATTGGTATCAGAGCACGACTTCACTTCCTTGGGATTTCAAAAAGATAATATAGGAGTTTGATGCGCCTGTCATTTGAGTTGCGTTCAGCGTCCGCTGCATGAGATGAGTCACCTATACAATGAGCCCATAGATATAAAATATATCATTTTTGGAGTGTTAACAAGCTACTCACTTTTGTAGCAATGGCTAAGAAAAATACTGCCGCAGCTAGCAGTGCTCCGCCTATTCAGAGCGATCCAATAAGTTCTGGAGAATCCGGAGGAGCAGGTTCTATCGATATATCCGAACGGCTTATACATCTCATGGAGGTGCAACAACAATTAGCCGCCACTCAATAGGCGCAAATTCAGGCGCAGTTCACTGCTCATCAGAAGCAGATGGATACCATGATGCAATTGATTGCATCCTTGGTACCCAGCAATAGAGGAGCTACAGTGACGCCTATCACGTCGTCGGTTGTGGCGATAGAGGATGAGTCAGAAGAAACACAGCCTCCAGCTAGGAATACCTGCCGAGCAGCAGATTCACCAAAATGCATCCACCAACGTTCAACGGGCGAGCAGAACCAGATGTGGTAATGGGATGAATTACAAAGTTGGAAGGACTCTTCAACTTGGTTGGCATTAAGGGTCCAAAAGAGTGGCTTGTGCATCAGTTCAACTGGAGCTGCGAACACACGATTGGTGGAAAGCTACTAAGCAGGGGATTTATGATGCCAATCCCAACTGCAAAATCACTTGGGAAATGTTCAAATCTGCCTTTATTGAACAATATATTCTCTGGGCCGTGCGGTAACAGAAAGAAGACGACTTCAGCAATCTTATGAAAGAAAGTATGTCTGTTGATGATTATGATTCAGTGTTCGCTAGGCTGGCCAAGTTTGTCGGGCACTTCTTGCCTAACCAGCAGGCGTGGTGCTTCTGCTTTCAGAAAGGTTTGAATGACGATTTGCGTAGGGACGTCATAAATCAGAAATGCCAAACCTATAGGGAATGTTACGAAGCTGCCCTGAATAGTGAACGAATCTTTGGGCACAATCCACCAAAGGTCGATGTGTAGACTCCCCGTACCAATAACAATAAAAGGCCTCAGGAAATGGGAGGGTCTGGAGAGCAAAAGCGTCCGCACACATCCGAATACAGGGGTCCGCCCCAGGCACCGTATTGCCATAGGTACGGCAAATTGGGGTATCGGGTGAATGAGTACCGAGTTCTTGGGTGCTTCAAATGTGGTCGTTTGGACCATAAAGCTTTTGACTGCCGAGATCCCAGGCCGATTGTCAGGCCACAGCCAAATCAGAACAACTGGAATAAGAATAACAGAAATCAAAATAAGGGGCCTCCAGCAAATGGCGCCAATGATGTGCCAGTGAACCCACGACTCCAGGGTGCTCAAGGCTGAGTCTATGTACTGACTCGGGATGAAGCATCCGTCTCTGACACTGTTGTGATAGGTACCTTACTTTACCAAAAATTGTCCGCTAGAGTCTTATTTGATTCAGGTGCTACGCATAGTTTCATATTTGCTGATTTTACTGTTGAAAATAAATTAGCTTCTACTCCTTTAAAAATGAACCTTTACGTGAGTACCCCTTCGGGAGTCAACATGCCCGCCCATGCGATCTGTAGGGATGGTTATATTTGTATCAGAGGAAGGAATCTTTCCTTAGATGTCATTGTGCTAGACATCAAGGATTATGATATTATTCTCGAAATGTACTGGTTGGGTGCTTGCCATGCAACAATCGAGTGCGCGGAGAAGCAAGTCATATTTCGTCTACCCGGCGAGGCAGACTTCTACTATTCGTGCAGTGCTGTACCGAAGACGACAATGGTGATATCAGCAATTCCGGCTAGGCGTATGTTGCATTCGGGTTGTGAAGGGTACTTAGCTTCTGTTCGAGACACCCGACAGGAAAGTACAGATGCATCTCAGGCTGAAGTCATAGCAGATTTCCTCGACATATTCCAGGATGAGCTGCCTGGAATGCCTCATGATCGTGAGATCGAATTCTCTATTGACACCTTTCCGGATTCGCGACCGATATCGAAGCCACCTTATCGAATAGCCCCAACAGAGCTGAAGGAACTGAAGGTATAGTTATAAGATCTGTTGGACCGAGGATACATTCGTCCAAGTATTTCTCCATAGGGTACTCCGTTGCTGTTCGTGAAGAAAAATGATGGATCCATACGGCTATGCATTGACTACCGAGAACTGAATAAGGCTACAGTTTAGAACCAGTACCCATATCCAAGGATAGATGACTTGTTTGATCAGCTGCAAGGTACAACAGTTTTCTTTAAAATTGACCTCAGGTCGGGCTATCACCAGTTGAAAATCAAATATGATAATGTTTAAAAATCTGCATTCCGAACCCGATACGGACACTACAAAATTTCTCATGATGTCGTTCGGCTTGACGAACGCCCTTCAGCTTTTATGGATATGATGAACCGCGTTTTTCAGCCGTTTGTGGACAAGTTTGTGGTCGTGTTTATTGACGACATACTAATCTATTCCAAGAATGAGGCAGAGCACAAGGAACACCTGAAGATCGTGCTGCAAACATTATGAGAGCATCAGTTGTTCGCTAAGCTCAGCAAATGTGAGTTCTGGTTGAACATCGTGGCATTTCTTGGACATGTTGTCTCGGCAGAAGGCGTCGCCGTAGACCCGAAGAAAATAGAGGCGGTGGTGGACTGGAAGCAACCTACGTCAGTCGGTGAAGTTTGAAGCTTTCTGGGCCTAGCGGGATACTATCGTAGGTTCGTGAAAGATTTTTCTAAATTGGCCTCGCCTTTGACTCGCCTTACTCAGAAAGGGATTGTATACATATGCGGTGATGACTGCGAAGCTAGCTTTCGGGAACTTAAGCAACGTCTCATTTCAGCTCCAATTCTTGCACTTCCGGATGGGGTAGAAGAGTTTCAAATATACAACTATGCTTCGGGACTCGGCTTGGGGTGTATGCTCATGCAAAGGGATAAGGTAATATCGTACGCCTCCAGGCAACTGAAGCCGCACGAGAAAAACTATCCGACACATAACTTAGAATTGGCGGCAATTGTGTTTGCGCTAAAGTTGTGGCGGCATTATCTTTATGGTGTTGCTTGTAAAATCTATACAGACCACAAGAGCCTCAAGTATCTATTCACCCAACGGGAACTGAACCTCCGGCAGCGGCGCTGGCTAGAACTGATTAAGGACAATGACCTCACGATTGCATATACACCGGGCAAGGAAAATATTATTGCTGATGCTCTGAGTTGAAAGTACGTGGGCTCGTTATCCATAAACAACCGTTTACTTCAGGATCTAGAGGCGATGGGCATCGAGTTTTGAGTTCGGCATTAAGGAGTGCAGCTGGCACCACTTAATCTTGAATCGAGTTTACGTAATAGAATCAAATCTGCTCAGGAGGGCGATCAGTTCCTAACAAAAGTATGTGGGATGATCTCGACAGGAAAGACGTCTGACTTTATGGCAGGCGAAGATGGGGCCTTACAGATGAAAGGAAGGCTATGTGTTCCTAGCGACCCAGTACTCCAAAGGGAAATTATGACAGAGGCACACTATACGAAGTATTTCTTGTATCCGGGGAGCACCAAGATGTACATGGACTTACGCAGGACCTTCTGGTGGCACAGTATAAAACAAGATGTGGCGACCTTTGTGTCACAGTACATGACTGTCAACAGGTAAAAGCCGAACATCAGAGGCCCGACGGGGAGCTGCAGAACCTCACTATTCCTGAGTAGAAATGGGACAACATCACTATGGATTTCATTGTGGGATTTCCGAAGACACCGCAGGGCATAATGCGATTTGGGTCATAGTTGATTGTTTGACCAAATCAGCCCACTTCCTCCCTATGAAAGTTACTTGGAGCGTCGATCGGTTAGCACAGATTTACATAGATGAAATTGTTCGATTACACGGAGTACCTGCCTCAATCGTCTCTGACCGTGACAGACGTTTCTTATCTCATTTTTGGACTAGCCTACAGTCTGCTTTGGGAACCAAGCTAAAGTTCAATACCGCATACCACCCCCAGACTGACGGATAGACAGAAAGGATAAATCAGATACTTGAAGATATGTTGCGGCTGTGTGCAATCGATTTAAAGACTAGTTGGGATATGCACCTTTTTTGGCGGAGTTTGCGTACAACAACAGCTACCAATCGAGCACCCAGATGGCACCGTACGGGTGCAAGTGTCGATCTCCAATCTGTTGGGACAAAGTCGATGAGCGACAGGTACTCGACCAGAGCTGGTGGAGCAGGCAGTTGAGAAAGTTTGTTTCATTCGGGAAAGACTCCGCACTGCGTAGAGCCGACAGAAGAGCTATGCCGATGCTCGTCGTAGACCCTTGGAGTTTATGGTCAGGGATCATGTCTTCTTGAAAGTGATGCCGATGCGTGGAGTGATGCATTTTGGCATGAAGGGCAAACTGAGTCCCAGGTTTGTTGGCCCCGTTGAAATACTGGAACGAGTGGCAGTTGTGGCATACTAAATTGCACTAACTCCCGCCTTGGCTGAAGTGCTTGACGTATTCCATATTTCTCAACTTCGAAAGTATGTGCATGACCCAAGTAATGTGGTTAGCTTCGAACAATTGGAACTACGCACAAACTTGTCATACTCAGAAGAGCCTGTGCAGATTCTAGATCGTAAGGAAAAAGTTCTTCACAATAGTACGCTGTCCTTAGTTCGCATGCTGTGGCGAAACTATTCAGTTGGAGAATCAACTTAGGAAATTGAGTCAGAGATGAAGGAGAAGTATCCTTTATTGTTCATTCAGTCGGAGGTAGGGCCTTATTTTTAAGTTTCGGGACAAAACTTTTTTTTAGTGGTATATTATGTAGTGCCTCAAATCCTGATCCAACCGGGATATGCACTATGTAATTGGGCTTGTGGCTAGTCCGTCCGAGTCATAGTTTAGATCTGAGGCATCCTCTTGCCACGGACGAAATGCGATGATTCTGTCTAACTCATGGATAGGCTTCTATTGAAACAAGTCCAATAGTTTTTGTGCTTTGTGCTTGGTTTTCTTGATTGCTGCTCTGGGATTTTGATTTGGTGTTGCTTTCGATTTGCTTGGTTTTCGCTGTTGGCTTTCTCGTTTGGGCTTTGATTCTTGGGGAGTTCGGCAGAAAGGATAGGCAAGAATTCTAACTGGGTGCTCGTGCTGTTGCAGGTTCGCATAACTGATATTTGATCGTCGCTAGGCGGGACTCCTTATTTCTACATTTTTCCCTTAACTAGAAAGTGTTTCGAACCCTTCTTTCCTACTTCTTCATGCCCACATCTCTAAAGTTTCAAACGTTCACTCGATGATGCCCGATTGGATGCCTAGGAAATCGTTAGCTATAATGCATGCCAGCCACTAACAAAGGAACATGGGATTATAGACTAACTTTACTATGTGCTTGCACACCTTATAACTTGAGTTTGTTTGTAAAGGAATTTGGTTGTTGGTTACGGCCTGGTGCCTCAGATAGAGTTTGGACCTACGGGATTCCAAAATCAGAACTCGGCTTGACAAAATATGAACTGTTGCATTAGTATATATGTTGCTGCTTTACTTCTTCTGTTTTATTTCATGCATTGTATAATATATGAATTATTCATGCATTTATATGGTCAGGGATAACTTGTACACAAGGTTTGGCTTTCCTTGAAACGACATTCTGGGGCACTGGAACCGTATCGACCTGGGGGGAATATTTGAGTAAGCAACTGATGTACTTGATGGATTCACTGTTGTTTTCATTCCTATCAAAATATGCAACTGATATGAATTGAATTCACTTACTTCCTTATAGAAACATCATCTTAATGCATGCTCGCCCCTAATAAGCTAGTATCGATTTAGTCGAGTGGGTTCATCCCGCTCACCAGTACAGCTGAGTACTGACCCACATTGTGGGCAACTATTTTAGGCACTCAGGCGGTGCAACGCTAGTGGATAGACGAGGAGGCATTAGGAGCACCTCTATTTTGAAGTATAGTTGGAGTCAGTTCATTTTTGGAGGCTTGGACTTTCAATCTATTCAAGGGCGTAATGTATGAACGACGTGGACTATCTGATGGAGTGCGCCCTGCCTTTTGAGTTATCTTTTGTAATGCAAATCAAGTAGCCGAGAGGCACATCAAATATAATCTCTATGTAAATTACTCTGAATTATCAATGAAAAGCATGTTTCTTCCTATACTTGTGTTCAAATATTTGTGAATGTGTTTTCTAACTTGTGTTTCAAAATGGGTTTCTATCACTGCACGTTCTTGCCTTGTGCGAGCGCAACTCCAGGCTCGTACGGCATCACACCCCAACGAGCACGATTGGTTCCGTAAAGGATCCAGCGAGGACGATTGACCCTTTCGGGATCGGGGCGTGACATCAGGTGGCTATCGGTCCAATGGCGCTGTCTGACCTGTGCCACTCGAAGTCTGTCTCTAATCAACTTAACCTTCTCCGCTACATCCACAACCATCTCTGGCCCTAGCAAAGCTCTCTCTCCAACATCGTCCCATGATAAGGGAGTACGACATCTTCTACCGTACATAGCCTCAAATAGTAACATCTCTATTCTAGCCCGGTATCTGTTATTGTAAGCAAACTCTACCAAATAGAGATGGTCTTCCGAAGATCTTCCAAAATCTAGTACACAGGTGTACAACATATCCTCGAGAGTATGAATAGTCTTTTCTGACTTCCCATCCGTTTGGGGTGATATGCAGTACTGAACTTGAGCTCGGTGCCCAAACTCGCCTACAAACTCCTCCAAAAATGAGAAGTAAAACGACTATCTCGATCTGAGACTATGCTGACTGAAACCCTATGTATCCTGATGATCTACCTCACATACATCTCTGTCTGCTTCTCCGTGGATAAACCCACCTTGAAAGGCAAATAGTGGGCCGACTTGGTCAACTTGTCAACGATGACCCAAATTGCGTCTTTCCTTTATGGAGATCGAGGAAGTCCGGACACAAAATCCATAGTAATGTGCTCTCACTTCCACTCTAGAATGGGTAATGGCTGAAGTAAACCACCTGGTCTCTACCTCTCGGCTTTCACCTGCTGGCACACTAAGCATCTGGATACAAACTATGCTACTTTCCTTTTCATGCCATACCACCACACACTCTCTCGCATATCTCGATTCATCTTGGTGGCACCTGGATGCATGGAATAATGAGAGCGATGTGCTTCCTGCAATACCTCCTTACGGAGCTCCCTACTAGGCATACATAATATAGCACCATGCCGCAAAGAACCATTCTCAGCAATGGTGAAATTATCCTCCAATCCTGCTCTCACCTGAGCTCTAATGCTCCTCAGAGATACATCCTCATACTGGGCTGCCTTGATCTTGTCCATCAACTCTGAGTGTATCTGCAGCCCCCACATCTACATAGCAAAACCAGGACCTATCACCTCAATGCCCAATCTCTCCAAGTCCTCTAACAAATACTGATCTTGCGTTAATAACATAGTTACCGGATATCAGCTCAAGGCATCGACAACTACATTAGATTTCCTAGGATGATACTACAAAGATATGTTAAAATCTTTCATCAGTTTTAGCCATCGACGCTGCCTCAGGTTCAACTCATTCTGAGTGAAAACGTACTTCAAGCTCTTGTGGTCTATGAAGATCTCCACACGTTCTCTATACAAATAGTGTTTCCATAACTTCAGGGTAAAGATGACTGCTGCCAACTCCAAATCGTGGGTAGGATAGTTCTTCTCATGAGGACATAATTGTCTAGATACATAGGCAATCACTTTCCCATTCTGCTGAAGAACACAACCCAGACCTTTCTCTGATGCATCACTATAAATAGTGAAACCTCTAGACCCTGATGGCCATCAAAATAGGAGCGGACGTCAACCGCTTCTTTAATTCCTCAAAAGCAACATGGCATTCCTCTAACCAAACAAACTCTGTATCCTTCCTGGTGAGTCTAGTCATCGGTTCGGCAATCCTTGAAATTTTTTGCACAAACTTCCTATATTAGCCTGCTAGACCCAAGAAACTTCTGATCTCTGCCACTGAACTCGGGGTCTGCCAAAACTCTACTGCTGTGATCTTCTTCGGATCCACTAAAATTCTATACCAGTCATAACATATCCTAAGAACTCTACCTTGTCCAGGAAGAACTCACACTTGGACAGCTTTCCATACAGCTTCTCTTTCCTCGGCACATCCAACACAATCTGCAAATGCTCCTCGTGCTCCTCCGGTGTCTTTGAGTATATGAGTATGTCATCGATGAACACCACCACGAACTTGTCAAGGTACTGGTGGAACACCTTGTTCATCAAATTCATAAATACCTCTAGGGCATTAGTCAACCCAAACGACATCACCATGAACTTATACTGGCCATACCGAGTCCAAAAAGTAGTCTTCAGAATGTCCTCTGGCTTCACTTTTACCTAGTGGTAGCCTGATCTCAAGTCTATCTTGGAAAACACCTTGGCACCACTCAACTGACGAACATGTCATCAATCCGTGGCATAAGGTATTTATTCTTGATAGTGAGATTATTCAATATCCTATAATCGATGAACATGTGCACCGATCCATCCTTCTTAAGTACGAACAATACCGGGGCTCCCCATGGTAAAGAACTGTATCTGATAAATCCCTTATCCTGTAATTTATCCACTTGCTTCTTTAACTTGACCATCGCGATGTTGTTCGCTCTATAGACATGTTGTAAAATTAGTTATGCACCTGGCACCAAGTCTATAGAGAATTTAACATCTTGATCTGGCGGCAATCCTGGCAATTTCTCAGAAAATACATCCAAGAACTCTGCTATCAACGGATACGACAACTCCTTGTCTTCCACTATAGCTCTACAGATAATGCCTTCTCTCTATTCTGTAGCTCCTCTAGCAAACTCAAACTCTGGCTCCCCTGGCGGGCTAAAAACTCTACCTCCTTTACAATCTATACTAGCATGGTGCCTACTCAACCAATCAATCCTGAGTACAGTATCGTAGCTCGAAAGTGGCATTACAAGTAGACACACACTCAGCTTTCGGGTTCCCAGAGTAACTCTTCGATCCTTCCAAATATTACTAACCAGTATAATGCCTCCCCCGGTCATGATCTTGCAATTTCTAAGCAAAGACTCAGCTACCAAATGATGCCTCAGAGCAAAAGAAACATATACAAAACTATAGGAAGCACCACTATCAAATAAAGCTAAAGCTGGAATATAATTAATATGACACATGATATAATACATTCAAAGAAGGACAGTTAAAGATCAAATATCAATATCAAGGAAGAACAGTTGAAATGAATCAATAGAGTTTTTTTTTCTAGATGTGATTGAGTATTCTCAGCCTATGGTCTATATCCTATATCCTGAAACAGGCTCGTAATAGTACTCAAATAAGAGCACTACTACGAATTACACTAATTGTGACCTCGAAGACCTACATGGGCTACCACTAAAAATATGTCACGACTTGCACCTGATATAGGGGCACAAGTAGTGAACAACTCTCAGCCTACGTCGCAGCATCGACAGTAGAACGTTATTTGGGTAAACTATCTATCTAGCAATCATGATATAATAATAAAATATGAATACTCAATCACATATCTATAAGATGAAATAATCGCACGAATTAGATAAAAGAACTGAAGAGTCACAATACAGCTCACAAGACAAATAATATCAAAAGAGTCATATCAAAGAAATACTAATAACAATGCTGGAGACAAATACAGTACAAAATATCTATCTACTGTGCTACGAGTCCTGGGTCGTCTGTCTCAATCGAAATGAGACCCTTCTAAGCCAAGGTCTCTGGCTCTAACCCAACTACGTCCTGAGGGTCGTAGTGAGTGGGGTACCACTCCTCAGTGTCATCTGGGAAAAATATATCCACTAGGAAAAAGAGCAAAGTATATCTCTAACAGCAGTTCTAATAAATGATATAAACTATGTAACAGTAAATAGAGCGAATATACAAGATACAATATAAAGGTACAAGAGATATACAATATAGGAATACTAAAAATAAATACAAGAATGAGCATCCTAGGAATGAATAAAAAATACTACTACTAAGTGAGTGAGTGTAACGACCCGTTTCGCTCAAGCGGACAGCCGATTCAAATGGCAAAAGTGCAATGACCTGACCCGCTTTACTCAGCGAGAAGACACGTTTGAGGCAAAGGATTTCCAGACTTGGCCCTTCAGGATTTCGGCTTAGGCTTTCAGAGGCTTGCTCGGAGTATCGCTCGACCGAGGCAAAATATCGCTAATGGTGGGTGGCTACAATGAACTTGTCTTTGCTTAGCCAGCATACTTAAAATATGGATGATACATACTAGTCGATAGGTGAATCACCCCTTGCATGCTAATAAAGAATATAATGCACCTGGCTAAGGAAATAATCCCTGTCACCCTCATATTTTTAATTAAGGGTAGTTTGGTAATTGACATGGATATTTTTAATTTTAGGAGTATTGCATTTAAATATTGTGCATATGGATTAATTAAATTATTGTATTATTTATTTATTGTTAGATGCTAGATTAATTTAGACTTGTGTAATGGACCTAACCATTTAATTAGATGCATGAACCCAATATTTTATATTAGTTTAGGTTGAGCCCAAGAATTAGGCCCATGGATTAGGAGGATGGAATAATTAGTGAAACCATTAGACTAGAACATTTCCCCCTTAACTAATTTTTTCATGAGAGGCCCCCAGGGGTGTTTTGGATATTTCACATAGCATGGAGAGGGGTATATGGCCGGCCACAAGCAAGGAGGAGAGAGAAAATTATTTACTTTATAATATTTATTCCCTTTATATCTAGTTTTCCCCTTTCTTATTTCCTTCATTCCCTCACCATTCCTTCACCAATGTTTTCACAAATTCCTTTCTTATTTCTCAATTAAGGCTACTACAACAAGGATCTATAATATGGAAGCAAATATCTACAAGGAGGAGGCCAAGATCTATAGGTGTATCCATATAGCTATATGTGTATATCTATATGTCTATGCGTATTTATATCTATATGTATATATATGTATGAGTATTTATATATAAATACATATATGTGCATAGTGTATGTTATATCTATATATATGTTTATATGTGATGGTATATGTATATGTATCTACTTAGTAGGGTGAGTATATATATATATATCTAGATATTCATAGAGGGATAGATGTGTGTCTGAGTATATGTGTGTTTGTGTGTGTGAGAGTTTGCTATATAGTATTTGTGTTTGTGAGTGTCAGCGTTTGTGTAAGGGTGCAATGGATTCAGTATTGTAGCAGTACCTCAACTGCAGGAAGCTTAATATCAGCATCAGTCAGTCAGTACAATTTTCCTCAATGCATCGATCAGCAATGTGTACCAGCTACAAATAAGTTTCAGCAATATTGGGAGTTCAACATAATAGGAGGGTCTGCAGTAGTGCAGTATCCCCACTGAAGCAATAGTAAGGTGCTGCTCATACACGAGGTTCTGCTGGTTCAGTAGCCACATACAAGCAGTATTAGCAAGGAGTCTCTAGCATATCTTACAGCAACTGAGATACTCAGTACAACAGTCTCAGCAAGAAGGATCAACTCATGCCAGTAAATAGCATAGCAGTACACACAAGAAGGGACTGCAGGGAGCCTTCACTGCAGACTCAAGGCAGTGTGGCCAATATGCAGCCTCGAGAAAGTGCTCGTGTAGTGGCAGCAAGGGGGACTCGGGGTGCACCGACTGCTCGAGTGAGCAATACAGAGGAAGGCAGTTGCAGTAGCAGTCACTGTAGCGAGTGAGTATCAGCAAGGAGGTATCGATGCACAGTGGCTGCACAAGGAAGGAGCAACATATTACTACACAGTGTTCAGCAAAAAAGGAGTAGTCCTACTGCAGCACAGCAACTGAAGGGGGCTCAGGCCACAGGCAGTATAGCTTCAGTTCAGCAGAGGGGGCTCAAGTAAACTCGGCAGTGAGCAGTAGCAACTTCAGCAGTGTCTCCACTGCAACCTCGAGAAGCAATCCAGCATAGAGTATCAATAAAAAAGGGGAGCTATAAGCAACTGTAGGGAGCACAGTGCTCGTACACGATTCTACAGCAAGGCATCGGGCCACTGCACAACAACCAACTAAGGAGCCTCGTGCAGTTTCAGTCTCACTGTGTAAGGAGGATGTAGCATTGTGCTGTTCAATTAATTGAAGGTATCGAGCAGTATCAGTATCTGCACAGTATCCGATGGGTTAGTTCAGTGAGTTCAGTATCAGGTGGGTTAGTTTAGTTATTTAGGTAGTGGTTTGGTTAGTATAGTTAGTATAGTGTATAAGTTAGTTATATATTTTATTATGTCGATGGATAGTTAGATATGTATACTAATATATATGGATAGTTAATAGTTAGTAGATATGTGTATTTATTAGTTTCATTCTATGTATAGTTAGTAAGTTTTGAATTGTTAAGATAGTTGGTATATGTATTGTATTGATATACATATTTCATACTTAGTATATGTTAGCATATAATTAGTATTGGGGTTTTTTTTATATGTATTAGCTATATGTATGAGGACTTGAATTACCTTGGGATACCAAGGTAATGTCAAGGTATTGGGTTTGAGTATCGGAATAGATGTGAGGTAGTGCGATACGCATTGGTACAAGGCCAAGGTATCCTAATTTTGTTGATTTGTTAAGTATTATTTGTATTGCCTTGTATATATATCTAAACTATTATTTTCATATATTGAAACTTGCGTATCTTAGGATACGGCATTTTTTGTGGTTCTTAGTATCTTAGATTAGTTAGTATAGCTTAGTTTCATAGTGTATTGACTTAGTATCCTAGTGTTAGACTCTTGTAGCCTAGAAATAGTCGATTTAACTTTGAAATGGCTTTATGACCTAGATGTTGACTAGTTTAACTTAATTTTACTCCAACACCTTATATTAATATAATATTCCATATACATAGGTCTGTGTGACACTAGTTCGGACACAGTTTGACATTCATTGCTCTGGACGGTAGGCGAGTACATTCTTTAATAGTTTCTATTATTTGATAATTACTATATTTCAAGTATTTAGAAATGTTACATCTGATTCTTGACACTATGGTACACGGACTAGTATATAGCTTAGATGTTCAGTCATGAGATGTTACAATGGTTATTATATTGACATTGTACACAATATTGACATTAGACATTGTACATTGTATTATCATTAGACATTGATCGTGTATCATAACGTGTCATGGTTGGATCCACTGTACTAGTTGGGGCGAAAGAAATTGCTAGTAAGAGATGTGATCATATTCCTATTGTAAATTGTAAAACATTGTTAGTACTAATTATAAACCTCATATATGATTACCTAGGCCATATAGCTATCGTACAAGTTTTTAAGTCGATCACATATCGAAACTAGTATTTTAAACACTTAGAATAGTTGCAGTTCTTCATATTCAGTTTCATAGATTGTATTACCTTGTGTCAGATATTGTAGTTCCTTTCTCCTTTATTTCATATATGCACTGACTATACCCTATTGTCCACATTGCCTTTTTTTACATTTGCCATTGCATCAATTATTTTTTTTTTCAGTATATAGCATCATCTATATATTGTTTTATAGTCCTTGTCAATTAATTGGAACTGCTATTAGGTTATACTTTGTTCCAATCATGACTGGATATATTTTTTAGACTGCAACTTAGAGGACTGGTATCTGACATATTACTGACCACAGGGAGAGTAGCTGTAGCCTTGGACCTTGTAGCTCAGGTGTGATTATCGGGAGGTCTAGTCGAATGACTAGTTATATTATCTAGTTCCTTTTTCAGATTTTGGTACCGACTTTGTTTCCAGCATATATTGAGACTTGGATGTCATTATTTAAAGTTTAGATTATATTATTGTTTAGACTTTGTGCTTGTGTTTTGATTATTCTTTCGATATCTTATCATGCTTTAGTTATGTGGTTGAGTATTTTATATTATATTATATATGTATCTCTTATGGAGTTGGATATTCGTGTGAGATTGATTAGACAGTATTGTGACCTAGACATTATTCTACCGTCGATGCTGCAGCGTAGGCTGGACGTACACGCGTACTCATGCCCCTATATCAGGTGTGGGTCACGACAATCCCAACTTGTATTGCTTGTGTTAGAACATAGAAATAAAACTTTGCTTATATACGGATTCTCGCATGCTATCTTTGCCTTGTGCAACTAGACCCCGCTATGCCTCGAGTAGAATGATATATGCATACTCTGTAGTGCACTGTTCACTTGTTACACTGTACGTCCCTAGATCATGTCGCTCGGTTTGTCCCTTTACGATTTCACTCCTCGCTTTACCCTAGATCGTGCCAATATAAATGCTTATGTTTTTCATCAATGCATGCTTACCTACTTATATGTTAATTAGTAATGTTGCCTCGATCCAATGCTTGCCATAATGAAACTTATGCCATAATCAAGTAACACTATGTCGTTAGGAGGGAGGAGGGAAGCCAGAGGAAGGAGGGGCCGGATGGAGGGGGGGTTTAAATTTGGGAGAGGAAGAGATCGAAGGAAATAAGGGAAATTAGCCCTAAATAAAAGTTATTTAGCGACATTTTAGCAACGCAAATAATGATGTCGCTAACTTAGCGACGTCTGTGACATCGCTAATCACGTCGCTAAATGTCTAAAAGAGATATGTCGCTAAGTACGTCGCTAAACATTGCTAAATGAAATATATTAGCGATATTTAGTGACCTTAAATAATGACGTCGCTAACTTAGCGACATATAACGTTGCTAATGATGTTGCTAAATGTCTAAAAGAGATACGTCATTAAGTACATCGCTAAATGAAACATATTAGCGACGTTTAGCGACCTTAATTGAACTTATAGCTACTAATCTTTTAAAAACTAAATTATAGTCACTAAACGTTGATATATGTCACCAATTAGCAACGTCTAGCGATGTTTTTACTTGGAGTCGCTAAAATATTTAATATTAGCGACATTTTACATTAACGTCGCTAAAAAAGTCACTAATTCTGCTTATTCTGGTAGTGCAAGAATCAATATCTGTACATTTATAAGATAATCAATGAAACAAGGCTTGCACAAGATACACCATATACCAAGGAATAACATCTCATGACGAGATCGGAATATACCAATCTGTGTAACCATCGTGTCCAGAAAACATGGATATCTACACTAAATACAATGAACATAGAGGATATCATAAATGAGAAACTATCAGAGAATGTACTCGCCTGAAGTCCAATGAATAGTATTACAGATGTCTGAACGGTGCCTCAAAGACCTAGTAAGCTAGTATCGATTTAGTCGAGTGGGTTCATCCCGCTTACCAGTATAGCTGAGTACTGACCTACATTATGGGCAACTATTTTAGGCACTCAGGCGGTGCAACGCTAGTGGATAGACGAGGAGGTGTTAGGAGCACCTCTATTTTGAAGTATAGTTGGAGTCAGTTCATTTTTGGAGGCTTGGACTTTCAATCTATTCAAGGGCGTAATGTATGAACGACGTGGACTATCTAATGGAGCGCGCCCTGCCTTTTGAGTTATCTTTTATAATGCAAATCAAGTAGCCGAAAGGCACATCAAATGTAACCTCTATGTAAATTACTCTGAATTATCAATGAAAAGCATGTTTTTTTCTATACTTGTGTTCAAATATCTGTGAATGTGTTTTCTAACTTGTGTTTCAAAATGGATTTCTATCACTGCACGTTCTTGCCTTGTGCGAGCGCAACTCCAGGCTCGTACGGCATCATGCCCCAGCGAGCACGATTGGTTCCGTAAAGGATCCAGCAAGGACGATTGACCCTTTCGGGATCGGGGCGTGACATCCGGTGGCTATCGGTCAAATGTCGCTGTCTGACCTGTGCCACTCGAAGTTTGTCTCTAATCAGCTTAACCTTCTCCACTGCATCCACAACCATCTCTGGCCCTAGCAAAGCTATCTCTTTAACATCGTTCCATGACAAGGGAGTACGACATCTTCGACCGTACATAGCCTCAAATAGTGACATCTCTATTCTAGCCCGGTAGCTATTATTGTAAGCAAACTCTACCAAATGGAGATGGTCTTCCCAAGATCTTCCAAAATCTAGTACACAGGTGTGCAGCATATCCTCGAGAGTATGAATAGTTCTCTCTGACTTCCCATCCGTCTGGGGCGATATACAGTACTGAACTTGAGCTGGGTGCCCAAACTCGCCTACAAACTCCTCCAGAAATGAGAAGTGAAACGACTATCCCGATCTGAGACTATGCTGACGGGAACCCCATGTATCCTGATGATCTACCTCACATACATCTCTGCCAGCTTCTCCGTAGATAAATCCACCTTGAAAGGCAAAAAGTAGGTCGACTTGGTCAACTTGTCAACGATGACCCAAATTACGTCTTTCCTTCAAGGAGATCGAGGAAGTCCGGACACAAAATCCATAGTAATGTGCTCCCACTTTCACTCTGGAATATGTAATGGCTAAAGTAAACCACCTGGTCTCTACCTCTCAGCCTTCACCTACTGGCACACTAAGCATCTGGATACAAACTATGCCACTTTTCTCTTTATGCCAATCCACCACACACTATCTCGCATATCCTGATACATCTTGGTGGCACCTGGATGCATAGAATAATGAGAGCGATGTGCTTCCTACAACACCTCCTTACGGAGCTCCCCACTAGGCATACACAATATAGCACCATGCCGCAAAGAACCATTCTCAGCAATGGTGAAATCATCCACCAATCCTACTCTCACCTGATTTCTAATGCTCCTCAGAGATACATCCTCATACTGGGCTGCCTTGATCTTGTCCCTCAACTCTGAGTGTATCTGCAACCCCCACATCTACATAGCAAAACCAGGACCTATCACCTCAATGCGCAATCTCTCCAAGTCCTCTAACAAATACTGATCTTGCGTTAACAACATAGTTACCGGATATCTGCTCAAGGCATCGACAACTACATTAGATTTCCCAGGATGATACTACAAAGATATGTTAAATTTTTTCATCAGTTTTAGCCATCGATGCTGCCTCATATTCAACTCATTCTGAGTGAAAACGTACTTCAAGCTCTTGTGGTCTGTGAAGATCTCCACACGTTCTCTATACAAATAGTGTTTCCACAACTTCAGGGTAAAGATGACTGCTGCCAACTCCAAATCGTGGGTAGGATAGTTCTTCTCATGAGGACATAATTATCTAGATACATAGGCAATCACTTTCCCATTCTGCTGAAGAACACAACCCAGACCTTTCTCTGATGCATCACTATAAATAGTGAAACCTCTAGACCCTGATGGCAACATCAAAATAGGAGCGGACGTCAACCTCTTCTTCAATTCCTCAAAAGTAACCTGACACTCCTCTATCCAAACAAACTCTGCATCCTTTCTGGTGAGTCTAGTCATCGGTTCGGCAATCCTTGAAAATTTTGCACAAACTTCCTATATTAGCCTGCTAGACGCAAGAAACTTCTGATATCTGCCACTGAACTCGGGGTCTGCCAAAACTCTACTGCTGCGATATTCTTCGGATCCACTAAAATTGTACGCCAGTCATAAAATGTCCTAAGAACTCCACCTTATCCAGGAAGAACTCACACTTGGACAACTTCCTATACAACTTCTCCTTCCTCGGCACATCCAACACAATCTGCAAATGCTCCTCGTGCTCCTCCGGTGTCTTTGAGTGTATGAGTATGTCATCGATGAACACCACCACGAACTTGTCAAGGTACTGGTGGAACACCTTGTTCATCAAATTCCTAAATACCTCCAGGGCATTAGTCAACCCAAACGACATGACCATGAACTTATAC
Organism: Iris macrosiphon; assembly: GCA_036927795.1. Lineage (NCBI taxonomy): Eukaryota > Viridiplantae > Streptophyta > Magnoliopsida > Asparagales > Iridaceae > Iris > Iris macrosiphon. Next base: position 7,762,155 of record JAYESA010000001.1, on the reverse strand, counting down.
TGGCTATACTGAGTCCAAAAAGTAGTCTTAAGAATGTCCTCCGGCTTCACTTTTACCTAGTGGTAGCCTGATCTCATGTCTATCTTGGAAAATACCTTGGTGCCACTCAACTGACGAACAGGTCATCAATCCGTTGCATAAGATATTTATTCTTGATAGTGAGATTATTCAATGTCCTATAATCGATGCACATGCACACCGATCCATCCTTCTTCGGTACAAACAATACCGGGGCTCCCCATAGTAAATGTAGTGCCTCAAATCCTGATCAGACCGGGATGTGCACTACGTAATTGGGCTTGTGGCTAGTCCGTCTGAGTCGTAGCTTAGATCTTCGGCATCTTCTTGCCACGGACGAAATGCGATGATACTTTCTAACTCATGGAAAGGCCTCTATTGAAATGAGTCCAATAGTTTTCGTGTTTGGTTGCTTGGTTTTATTGATTGTCGCTTTGGGATTTTGATTTGGTGTTGCTTTCGATTTGCTTGGTTTTCGCTGCTGGTTTTATCGTTTGGAGCTTTGATTCTTAGGGAGTTCGGCAAGGAAGGATAGGTAAGAATTCTAATTGGTGCTCGTGCTGTGCAGGTCTGCATAACTGACGTTTGATCGTCGCTAGACGGGATTCGTGTTTCAGCTACCTTTTTCTTAACCAGTGAGTGGTTTGGACCCTTCTTTCCTACTTCTTGACACCCACATCTCTAATGTTTCAAACGTTCACTCGATGATGCCCGGTTGGACGCCTAGGAAATCCTTGCCAAAATGCATGCCAGCCACTAAGAAAGGAATATAGGATTTGTAGACTAATTTTACTATATGCTTGCACCTTATAATCTGAGTTATTTATAAAGGGAATTGGTTGTTGGTGGCGGCCTAGTGCCTCGGACGGAGTTTGGACCTATGGGATACCAAAATCGGAATACCGCATTGAGAAAATATGAACTGTTGCATGAGATATATATTGCTGCTTTACTTATTTGTTTATTTCGATGCATTGTATGATAATATAAATTGTTCATGCATTTGCATGGTCTGGGATAACTTGTGCACAAGGTTTGGCATTTCCTCGAAACGGCTTTCCGGGGCACTGGAACCGTATCGATCCGGAGGAAAATATTTGATTCATGCTCGTCACGATGCATTGCGGGACCTCCAGCAGGGCTTGCTACCTGGGCTGATAGGGCGCACCGCTAATGCTTGAAATATGTCCCTAAGGTGTCGATCACACCAATGACCGCATAGAATAGAACACATGCTAATTTATTGTCTTGTGCAGATGGTAAGTATACTTGTGTTTCATTGCAGGGAAAGCGTGCATCGGTTGAGTAAGCAATCGATGCACTGGTTGGATTCAATGCTATTTTCATTCCTATCAAAACATGCAACTGATATGAATTGAATTCACTTGCTTCTTTATAGAAGTCATCTTAATGCATGCTCGTCCCTAATAAGCTAGTGTCGATTTAGTCGAGTGGGTTCATCCCTCTCACCAGTACAAGTTGAGTACTGACCCACGTTGTGGGCAACTATTTCAGGCACTCAGACGGTGCAACACTAGTGGATAGACGAGGAGGCGTTAGGAGCACCTCTATTTTGAAGTATAGTTGGAGTCAGATCATTTTGGAGGCTTGGACTTTCAACCTATACAAGGGCATAATGTATGAACGACGTGGACTATCTGATGGAGCGTGCCCTGCCTTTTGAGTTATCTTATGTAATGCAAATCAAGTAGCCGAGAGGCGCATCAATATAAACTCTATGTAAATTACTCTGAATTATCAATAAAAAAGCATGTTTCTTCCTGCACTTGTGTTCAAATATCTGTGAATGTGTTTTCTAAATTGTGTTTCAAAATAGGTTCCTATAACTGCAAGTTCTTGCCTTGTGCGAGCGCAACTCCAGGCTCGAACGACATCACGCCCCAAGCGAGGACGAATCGGTTCCGTAAAGGATCAAGCGAGGACGATCGACCCTTTCGGGATCGGGGCATGACAGTAAAGAACTGTATCTGATAAATCCTTATCCTACAATTAATCCGCTTGCTTCTTTAACTCGACCATCTCGCTGTTGTTCGCTCTATAGACAAGTTGTAAAATTAGTTATGCACCTGGCACCAAGTTATAGAGAATTTAACATCTTGATCTGGCGGCAATCCTGGCAATTTCTCAGAAAATACATCCAAGATCTCTGCTATCAACAGATGTGACAACTCTTTGTCTTCCACTATAGCTCTACAGATAATGCCTTCTCTCTGTTCTGTAGCTCTTCTAGCAAACTCAAACTCTGGCTCCCCTGGCGGGCTAAAAACTCTACCTCTTTTACAATCTATACTAGCATGGTGCCTACTCAACCAATCAATCCTGAGTACAATATCGTAGCTCGGAAGTGGCATTACAAGTAGACACGCACTCAGCTTTTGGCCTCCCAGAGTAACTCTTCGATCCTTACAAATATCACTAACCAGGATAATGCCTCCCCCGGTCATGATCTTGCAATTCCTAAGCAAAATTTCAGCTACCAAATGATGCCTTAAAGCAAAAGAAATAGATAAAAAACTATGGGAAGCACCACTATCAAATAAAGCTAAAGCTGGAATATAATTAATATGACACATGATATAATACATTCAAAGAAGGACAGTTAAAGATCAAATATCAATATCAAGGAAGAACAGTTGAAATGAATCAATAGAGTTTTTTTTCTAGATGTGATTGAGTATTCTCAGCCTATAGTCTATATCCTATATCCTGAAACTGGCTCGTAATAGCACTCAAATAAGAGAACTACTACGAATCTTACTAATTGTGACCTCGAAGACCTACATGGGCTACCACTAAAAATGTGTCACTACTTGCACCTGATGTAGGGGCACAAGTAGTGAACAACGCCCAGCCTACGTTGCAGCATCGACAGTAGAACGTTATTTGGGTAAACTATCTATCTAGCAATCACGATATAATACTAAAATATGAATACTCAATCACAGATCTATAAGATGAAATAATCACATGAATTAGATAAAAGAACTGAAGAGTCACAATACAGCTCACAAGACAAATAATATCAAAAGAGTCATATCAAAGAAATACTAATAACAATGCTGGAGACAAATCCAGTACAAAATATCTATCTACTGTGCTACGAGTCCTGGGTCGTCTGTCTCAATCGGAATGAGACCCTTCTGAGCCAAGGTCTCTGGCTCTAACCCAACTACGTCCTGAGGGCCGTAGTGAGTAGGGTACCACTACTCAGTGTCATCTGGAAAAAATATATCCAGTAGGAAAAGGAGCAAAGTATATCTCTAACAACAGTTCTAATAAATAATATAAACTATATAACAGTAAATAGAGTGAATATACAAGCTGCAATATAAAGGTACAAGAGATATACAATATAGGAATACTAAAAATAAATACAAGAATGGGCATCAAAGGAATGAACAAAAAATACTACTACTAAGTGAGTGAGTGTAACGACCCGTTTCGCTCAAGCGGACAGCCGAGTCAAATGGCGAAAGTACAATGACCCAACCCACTTTACTCAGCGAGAAGACACATTTGAGGCAAAGGATTTCCAGACTTGGCCCTTCAGGATTTTGGCTTAGGCTTTCAGAGGCTCGCTTGGAGTATCGCTCGACCGAGGCAAAATATCGCTAATGGTGGGTGGCTACAATGAACTTGTCTTTGCTTAGCCAGCACACTTAAAATATGGATGATATATACTAGTCGCTAGGTGAATCATCCCTTGCATGCTAATAAAGAATATAATGCACCTAGCTAAGGAAATAATCCCTGTCACCCTCATATTTTTAATTAAGGGTAGTTTGGTAATTGACATGGATATTTTTAATTTTAGGAGTATTGTATTTAAATATTATGCATATGGATTAATTAAATTATTGCATTATTTATTTATTGTTAGATGCTAGATTATTTTGGACTTGTGTAGTGGACCTAACCATTTAATTAGATGCATGAACCCAATATTTTATATTAGTTTAGGTTGAGCCCAAGAATTAGTCCCATTGATTTAGGAGGATGGAATAATTAGTAAAACCATTAGACTAGAATATTTCCCCCTTATCTAATTTTTTCATGAGAGGCCCCCAGGTGTGTTTTGGATATTTCACATAGCATGGAGAGGGGTATATGGCCGGCCACATGCAAGGAGGAGAGAGAAAATTATTTACTTCATAATTTTTATTCTCTTTATATCTAGTTTTTCCCCTTTCAAATTTCCTTCATTCCCTTACCATTCCTTCACCAATATTTTCACAAATTCCTTTCTTATTTCTCAATTGAGGCTACTACAACAAGGATCTACAATATGGAAGCAAATATCTACAAGGAGGAGGCCAAGATCTACAAGGAGGAGCCACACTTCTACATTTGAGAATTTTCATTGGGAATCCATCTCTCAATAGGTACATTTTAGTTTTTTCTCTTCTAGTAGACTCTAAATCTGAGATTTAACCATGAGAAGCCAACCCACATATATAGACTACCCATAGGAATTAGTTTTAGGTTCATAGGAGACCTATGGTGGAAGTTATGTGCATTTTGGTATCAATTTTGGAAAAATTCTGAGATTAGCATATGTTGTGTTTGTCAATTAATCTAATAGATCAAATTGACATATGTATATTTATTTTTGACTAGTGTCATATCCACAATTGGTTACGTGTAGGCCGTATCTCGTCAATTTGATAAAACGGGTTAGTTTTGGGGGTTTTTCTCTGACACGAGGATTTATGCACATCAATTCTTGACACATACACGTAGTTGATCTAATTATTATACATATTGTGCATAATTAGTATTCTAGACTTACTCGTGTCCTCCGAGATGTATTTGGTTGTGTGGTGAAGCCGTATCACAAACGTATCATAGAATAAGTGTGATACGGGTGTGGTGTACTCCGCATGTTTGGTTTTTGGTTCTCTTTTCTATATGTGCTTGTGTATATATATGTATGATATATTATATGGTATAAATATATATATAAGTGTGTATTATGTGATATATTGTATAGGTGTATCCATATAGCTATATGTGTATATCTATATGTCTATGCGTATTTATATCTATATGTATATATATGTATTAGTATTTATATATAAATACATATATGTGCATAGTGTATGTTATATCTATATATATGTTTCTATGTGATGGTATATGTATATGTATCTACTTAGTAGGGTGAGTATATATATATATATATATATATATATATATATATATATATATATATATATATCTAGATATTCATAGAGGGATAGATGGGTGTCTGAGTATATGTGTGTTTGTGTTTATGTGTGTGAGAGTTTGCTATATAGTATTTGTGTTTGTGAGTGTCAGTGTGTGAATAAGGGTGCAATGGATTCAGCATTGTAGCAGTGCCTCAACTGCAGAAAGCTTAATATCAGCATCAGTCAGTCAGTATAATTTTCCTTAATGCATCGATCAACAATGTGTACCAGCTACAAATCAGTTTTAGCAATATTGGGAGTTCAACATAATAGGAGGGTCTGCAGCAGTGCAGTATCCCCACTGAAGCAATAGAAAGGTGCTGCTCGTACACGAGGTTCTGCTGGTTCAGTAGCCACATACAAGCAGTATCTTCAAGGAGTCTCTTGCATATCTTACAACAACTGAGATACTCAGTACAACAGTCTCAGCAAGAAGGATCAACTCATGCCAATAAACAACATAGCAGTGCACACAAGAAGGGACTGCAGGGCGCCTTCACTGCAGCCTCAAGGAAGTGTGGCCAATATGCAGCCTCGAGGCAGTGCTCGTGTAGTGGCAGCAAGGGGGACTCGGGGTGCACCGACTGCTCGAATGAGCAGTACAGAGGAAGGCAGCTGCAGTAGAAGTCACTGTAGCGAGTGAGTATCAGCAAGGAGGTATCGGTGCACAGTGGCTGCACAAGGAAGGAGCAACATATTACTACACAGTGTTCAGCAAAAAGGGAGCAGTCCTACTGGAGCACAGCAACTGAAGGGGGCTCAGGCCACAGGCAGTATAGCTTCAGTTCAGCAGAGGAGGCTCAAGTAAACTCGGCAGTGAGCAGTAGCAACTTCAGCAGTGTCTCCACCGCAACTTCGAGAAGCAATCCAGTATAGAATTTCAACAAGAAAGGGGAGCCATCAGCAACTGCAGGGAGCACAGTGCTCGTGCACGATTCTACAGCATGGCATCAGGCCACTGCACAACAACCAACTAAGGAGCCTCATGCAGTTTCAGTCTCACTGTGCAAGGAGGATGTAGCATCGTGCTGTTCAGTTAATGAAGGTATCGAGCAGTATCAGTATTTGCACAGTATCCGATGGGTTAGTTCAGTGAGTTCAGTATCAGGTGGGTTAGTTTAGTTATTTTGGTAGTTGTTTGGTTAGTATAGTTAGTATAGTGCATACGTTAGTTATATATTTTATTATGTCGATGGATAGTTAGATATGTATACTAATATATATGGATAGTTAATAGTTAGTAGATATGTGTATTTATTAGTTTCGTTCTATGCGTAGTTAGTAAGTTTTGAATTGTTAAGATAGTAGGTATATATATTGTTTTGATATACATATTTCATACTTAGTATATGTTAGCATAAAATTAGTATTGGGTTTTTTTTTATATATATTAGCTATATGTATGAGGACTTGAATTACCTTGGGATACCAAGGTAATGTCAAGGTATTGGGTTTGAGTATCGGGATAGATTTGAGGTAGTGCGATACGCATTGGTGCAAGGCCAAGGTATCCTAATTTTGTTGATTTGTTAAGTATTATGTGTATTGACTTGTATATATATATCTAAACTATTATTTTCATATATTGAAACTTGCGTATCTTAGGATACAGCATTTTTTGTGGTTCTTAGTATCTTAGATTAGTTAGTATAGCTTAGTTTCATAGTATATTGACTTAGTATCCTAGTGTTAGACTCTTGTAGCCTAGAAATAGTCGGTTTGACTTTGAAATGGCTTCATGACCTAGATGTTGACTAGTTTAACTTAAATTTACTCCAACACCTTATATTAATATAATATTCTATATATATAGGTCTGTGTGACACTAGTTCGGACACAGTTTGACATTCATTACTCTGGACGATAGGCGAGTACATTCTTTAATAGTTTCTATTATTTGATAATTACTATATTTCAAGTATTTGGAAATGTTACATCTGATTCTTGACACTATGGTACACGGACTAGTATATAGCTTAGATCTCCAGTTATGAGATATTACAATGGTTATTATATTAACATCGTACACGATATTGATATTAGATATTGTATATTGTATTATCATTATACATTGATCGTGTATCATAACGTGTCATGGTTGGATCCACTGTACTAGTTGGGGCGAAAGAAATTGCTAGTAAGAGATGTGATCATATTCCTATTATAAATTGTAAAACATTGTTAGTACTAATTATAAACCTCACATATGATTACCTAGGCCATATAGCTATCGTACAAGTTTCCAAGCCGATCACATATCGAAACTAGTATTTCAAATACTTAGAATAGTTGCAGTTCTTCATATTCAGTTTCATAGATTGCATTACCTTATGTCCGATATTGTAGTTCCTTTCTCCTTCATTTCATATATGCACTGACTATACCCTATTGTCTACATTGCCTATTTTTTACATTTGCCATTGCATCAATTATTATTTTCTTTCAGTATATAACATCATCTATATATTGTTTTATAGCCCTTGTTAATTAATTGGAACTGCTATTGGGTTGTGTCACGACCCGCACCCGGTTTAGGGGCACGAGTGCGTGGGTACGTCCAGCCTACGCGCAGTATCGGCGGTAGAACGCTGTCTAGGTTAAGTACTATCTATAAAATCTCACGCTAGTATCCAACTCCATAAGGAGACTCGGATAACACTATAAAAATATTAACAACATACTCAATCACAACTACAGCACGATAGGAATTTGAAGAAACAAAAGAATACAACACAAGTCTAATGACAAAATAATCATACCTGCAATCATTAACTTCCAATCCCCAAGTGTGTCAGAACCCAGTCTACTAAGGTCACAGTCTGGAAAAATATTTCCAGTCAGGAAGGAGCAAAGTACATCTCTAAATAGCAGTTCTATATAAATGACATAAACTATGTAGCAGTTCTAGATGGAAATATACCAGATGCATGTATAGGTACAAGATATGTACAATGAAAGAAATACTGGAAATACTGTGAGTAACTGCAGAAAAAGAAATAATATGTCCATGAGCAAGAACCTATGACTAAGTGTGTGAGTACTAGCTTTAACATGTGATCGGCTTGGGAACATGATCAGGCTGGTTACATGTGATTAGCTATGATTCACGAAGGTCAGGCTAACCGTTGGTTAGCTATGATGCATGTAGAGGTCAGGCTAATCACACGTAACAGCTATGAGGCACGGAGATGGTCAGGCCGCACCCGACGTGAGACGTGGGGTGAGCTATGATGCATGAAAAGTTGGGTATGATCACATATCTACACTAAAATACTCCCCACCCCCGACTGGTATAGTAGATCCAATCATGGTACGCTATGGCACGGGATTCCCTAGGAAGATAGCAAATCTTCCCGGAAATCAGTGTCTGTACATGCACAAGATAACAAGGAAAACAAGTCTTGTACAAGCTACACCATGAATAAGGAATAAAATCTCATGACGAGATCCGTGTATACCAATCCGTGTAACCAACGTGTCAAGAACATGGATATTTATACTAGATACAGTGAACATAGGAGATATCATAAATTAGAAACTAATCAGAGAATGTACTCGCCTTGGGTCCTTAGCTGGTAAAACCAATGTCCTGTCCCAGAGTATCGTCTGGAGGAACCAACAGTCCTAAAATATATCAAATACAACATTTGCATCAGGTGCTACACTAACACATCACAAATACATGAACTCAGGGCTCTGCCAGGTATGGCACTAGTCAACTAGGGTCATATAGTAGGGATACGTATATAAATACACATATTATTAATTATCATTAATACTTACAATATATATTCATGCACCAATTTAAATGTATTTATAATATATATATATATATATCTTTTAAATACATATTTGATTTATACTAGTTGAACATTATATATGTATACTCATACATATGCTAAAATACATTTTAAAATATATATATATGTATATTGTCAATGTTATTATTAAAATATATACTAATACTAGTACATCACATTAAATATATATACAATACATTAATTGTATGTACAAGATATATATATACATTTATACTAATTATACATATTTGAAAATATATTACGTACATATATATATACAATATATATATACATATACTAAACATTATATATATTTTTATACCCAAAATAATACGTATACTATTACATTTTATATACCAAAATATGTATATATCATATATGTACAAAAGTACATTTTAGAATATACATATACATATTGTCAACATCATTCTTAAACATACTACAATTAATTTGCCAAATTAATTTTATACCATATAAAAATACCCAGTATACATACATATACAACTAATTATACATGTTTAATTATACAATTTATTAATAAAATAAATAATATACCTATTCATATTTTAAATACATACATATACCAATACGAAAATATAAATCTATATATATATATTTATGCCAAAATACGGATATATATATATATACTAATATACATTTTTTTATATTTAAATACTGAAACATACATTAAAACAATAAACTAATTATGTTGTATTCACTAAACTAATTACGTTAACTTAACTAATTACTGATTTAACTAGTTAACTGATTAACAATTATTAACTGATTAATAACTTAATTAAATGAATAAGAAATAATTAACTAATCTAATTATAACTTAATTAAACTAATCACATATTAACTAACTAATTACACATTAACTAACTATTTACATATAACTAAACTATTCACATAAAAATAACCAATTATACAAACTAAACTAGTTATATGTAATTATTTAATTAATTATATGTAATTAATAACTAATTAATTATTACTGATTGATTAAACATTAACTAACCAAACTATATAAATTAACTACTGATTAAGAATTAATCACTGATTAATGACTAATTAACTGATTAATTATAACTAAACTAATACATGAAATTACTAACTAATTACATTATTTTACTAGACTAATTACAAATTAACTAATTTATTAAGAAATTACTAACTGATTATTAATTAACTAAATAATCTAATTATAACTAAATAATTAATATAACATAACTAATTATATAAAATAAACTAATTCATATAAAATAACTAATTCACTACCTAAACTAACTACAGAGTCGAAGGAAGGGGGAGGGAACTCACGTTTGGGGGTTCTCCGGCGAGGTCGGGCCGGGCAGGGCGTCGGCGGTCTGCTCGAACTCGGCGACGGCTCGACAGACCCCGAGGAGGCGGCGGCAGCGGATCTAAGCCAGATCGGCGGCGACGACGTTGGCTCCGGTGAGGAAGCGGCGTCGACTGGATCTGCAGCGGCGTGGCTCGACTCGAGGCGGTGGCGGGCTGCTCGAACTCGACGAGGAGGGGATCCGCGGTGGCTTCGACAGAACTGAGGCGGCGGCGTCGCTCGGCTCGAGGCGGCGCTCTGTTCGAGGAGGCGGCGGCTTCGAGGTGGCTGCGGTGCTCGGTTCCAGCGGCGGCCACCGGCTTCAGCGACGGTGCTCGAGGAGGTGGCGGTTTAAACCAGGGCAGCGACAGGGCGGCGACGGCGGCTTGATCTAGGGTTAGGGTCAGGTTCTGTGTGTCGGGGTTGATCGTGTCCGAGGCTGGACACGATGGTGGTGCACTGTGGACGTGTCCGGTATTGGACACGGGTTTGAATGTACTGTGGTGTGGGGTTGTGTCCGGGTGTGTCGGACACGGAAATCTTGTTGTAATATTGTAAATCTGGACACAGAAAAATGAATGGATACGGTGGGACACCCGGGGTCGGACCCGAGGCCAACACGGCTGACACGGTGATGCTGGATACACGGACACGAGCACACAAAATGGTGGTGGCTTTGGCTTTGTGGGGATTTGTGAGGGCTAGCTAGGGTTTCTAGGGAGTTATGATGAGGGACTTAAATAGGGAAAGAGTTGTGGGCTAAAGGGTGCGGGTTGGCCCAATAATGAATGGCCCAGATCATAATTAAACGGGTTTTTCATGTGGAAAAATGAGGGTGTGAATGGGAGACGGTAAACGGGTAAATTAAATAGAAAAGAAATTTAAGAAATGTTTTTAAGAGGCTTTCAAAGGCTAACTGATTAAATTAGCTACTAATTAACCTCATTTTGCAAAATCCTAGAAATATATGTAATTTTTTTATTTACTATTCCAAAATGGATATGAAATTTTATTATGAAAACAACTAGTCCTATAATAATTTCATCAAATAAATAATTTTATGATTTCAAGCCAATAAACATTTGAAACTAGAAAAATATATATATTATTATTTATTTATTTTGTAATACATCGACATTTAGAAAAATAATTTTTATAAAAGATTTTTAAATAACCTTCTACAATCAAACATTGTTTAAAAATCAAATAAAATTCCAAGGAGAAAATATTTTATAAACTTGATATTTTTAAAATAATTTAAAATCTAAATATTTCGGGAATTTGGAAATCGGAGGTTACAAGTCTATCCACCTTAGAAAAATTTTGTCCTCGAAATTTAGGATTCTCAATAATTGCCTTTACTCATCATATTATTTCTATCAAAATAAATTTTCAAACCAAATAATCATGAAGTAATTCCATATTGCTATTTCACAACCCTTCAAAAATTTATAATATCATATTCCTGGAAATCTTTAAGTTTAAAATCAAGTTCAAATTTTTATCATAATCTCCTCCAAAAATTTAAGTTCGTATCTAAATACTCAAGGATTTTAATATCCTATCCTCCAATTGAAATCCAATCAATACATACTTATAAAGAATCTGTATCCCAAAATTTCAAATTTTTAACACTAATCCATCAATCAACTTCTCAATTTTGAGTAAATCACTAAATACAAAATTTACTATCCAATCCTTTAATTGAAATCCAGTCAATGTGTATTTATAAAATCTAAATCCTCATCCCAAAAATTTAAATTCAAACACTAATCCATTAACGATCTTATGTTTCTATTCTTTCTCTACACAATAATCAAGTAATACAATAGTTATGAAACCCTCAAATATCATATACACTCAAATATAAATTTATATCTTGCAGTCAATAGATAAATGATAATCTCTCCAATTTTTCTCAAATTTTAATAATCAATTTAATCATATCAAGACCTTCCTAAGATTAATAAATCCTCAATTTTGCCCTGTGAATTTCTTAATTCTCCATTTAAGTTAATGTTTGTCCTCGAATTTCAATCATACCTCGATTTTCGTAAAATCAATGATCCATCAACTCCGTTATAACAATCCCCTAAAGTCTTTATTTAAATTAATGCTCATCCATAATTTAATCATCTTGTCCCTTTTTGTCAGTCATAACCTTGTCATAGATTCTTGCTATGGTCAAAACCCTAATGATCATGGTTTTAAGAAAACTCTACCTACAGCCAGGCAATTTAAAAAATATAGGTCATGTATCTTTGGTCATGGTATTTCAGTCTCTGTTAAGGTGTACTACTAGTTATATTTTAACAAGAAAATCATGAATACGAACTACAGTATTAGGGAATCAATCAATCAGAAGACGAAAACAACATGAGAAGAGAAGGAACCTGCTAACATATTACCTGCAGTATTTTCTATCTCTAACATACACTTAGCTCTAGCAAATTCACTAACTAATTCCTATTCCTGTACACTGGTACCCATATCAACTAGTCATTTATCCACAAGATCCATGAATATATCCATGTTGCACACATATGTCTATTAACACCTAAATCTGATGCCAAGAATCTCTAATATAACCATGATTCAATAATACATCTAAGTTGATACCTCTATCTCTTTAGGTACCCCTGTTCTACTTTAGTACACCCACTGCTAGTTCTCGCTCCTACTATAATTGTCCATACTATTTGTTCTCATCACTCCAGTGCACACCAAATGTAACACCATACTAAGTACTGCTCTTTCCAATACAATTTTAGATGGACACCCAAGTCAGTCTGCGGTGCCATCTCGATCATGCTCAAGTCAACAGATCCTTACACATGTATATCATCTATCATACACTAATATATTCATATTTCTCATAAAATTTATCCTCAAAATAATCATCAAGGCTTAACTTCTCGACCAACTTAAAATAAATTGCATTTACCACCTCAAAGTCAGATACTCAACATCGAAATAAAATTTTAATCACTTCTAAATATTTGTAGTCTTGACCATGTTTATTGAATCAATATTGAAATCCTCAAAAATTTTAATGACACAATCTCAACTCCTCAATAATTCTCAAAATAAAATTTTATTTCTCCCCTTTAATTTATAAATCCACAAATATACATATCAGTGCTCACGGTCTCTGATACTCAAGGTGCACTCAAAACATCTAGGGTCTATAACTGTGTACTAAGATTGTACTGCCCGAATCACTTGCACTATTACCTCCAATGATTTAAGTTATCATCACACATATTTTCTTCCATGATTTCAATTTATGTCAACTGGTATATCCTCTAATTATCATCACACCGAGTGCTTACTGTTACTAGCACCATTTTCAATAATCCTTGATATATAATCATTGCAAGAGTGCCCAATGATTATATCATCAAGGATTATTGAAAATGGTGCCTAGTAACAGTAAGCACTCGGTGTGATGATAATTAGAGGATATACAGTCTGACATAAATTGAACATCACTGCGAAGAAACTCATGTGTGACCTGATACCTCTAAACTCATTCTGGCAGGTAATAGTTCAAGCTGATTGATCGGGCAGTACAATTTCAGTTACACAGTTATTCCGATATTTCTCCACTCATGACACCTCATTAACTCTTTATGCGTATATATCTCCTTACCTTTAACACTTCTGATATCAATCATCAAATTGAACATCATGCTCCATAAATCCTTAACACAATTCCTGGATACTTAATTGTTCACGTAGATCATCCAATTGCATAATCATGATTATCCAGGACGGGTAGGTTGGCTCTGATACTAACCCTTGAACTATCACTGATACTCTATACTCTCCTTCTACTCACAGTCTCTAATGACCTTATCCTAGAACCATTGTTACAAGGTACTATGCTATGGGTTAATTCTAGATCAAGGCCTACTGATCACATGTCCAACTAGGAAACACTTACAAACTCGCAAGCAACACAGTCAATACTAATACAAGATACCAACAAAATTACAAGTCACTAATTATCATACTAACAAGGAATCCTCAAAGAAAATAAGCTCAAAGGACTGGATCAAGGACGGAAGGTATCTTTACTGCTAGTAAAGAAAAGAAGCGATGGAACAAAGTCCTGGAATAACAGAAATAGATAAGTCTTGAGATGATACTTTAAGAACCAATTTAAGATACAACCTGATAATCATACACGTCTGTCAGAAATCATGACACACAGAATCCTCGCCACGCCAGTAAGCATAGATGCGATAAACGACAGGTTCCGTAACTAAGGTATGCAACCCTATAATCATGTCATCTAGAATACTCGCCACGCCAACCGGTATGGCTGCGAGAAACTCTAAATCTCATAACTAAAGTATGTACATCCAAGTTAGGTTCCTACGTTCTCGTCATGACAGCTAATATGGCTGCGATAAACTCTAGGTTCCATAACCAAAGTAGACGTTTTACCTTTCTCACTGTCCTCATCAATATATGTCATCAGATGATACCATAAATTCTAGTCCGTAAAATTCATCTCAATATGAAATCAACTCAACAACGATACCAAGAATTAAAGTTAACAACTGGTCAACAAGAATCAAACTCAATATCAACGAGTGAGGACGGACGAAAATAAGGGCAAAGGAATTAAATTGGAATTTATAATAAGATTCTCATGGGGTCGTCCCAGGAGTCTCTCAAGATTTTGTGATTGAGTATCCTCTCTCATCCTAGTATCCTATGTCCTATATTCTATAGCAGGCACGCAGTAGTACAACTAGGACGTCGCACTACCACGACATCGCACAACTTGCGAAGTCTGACCTGCATGGGCCACCACTAAAAACGTGTCACGACCCACACCCGGTTTAGGGGCACGAGTGCGTGGGTACGTCCAGCCTACGCCGCAGTATCGGCGGTAGAACGCTGTCTAGGTCAAGTACTATCTATAAAATCTCACGCTAGTATCCAACTCCATAAGGAGACTCGGATAACACTATGAAAATATTAACAACATACTCAATCACAACTACAGCACGATAGGAATTTGAAGAAACAAAAGAATACAACACAAGTCTAATGACAAAATAATCATACCTGCAATCATTAACTTCCAATCCCCAAGTGTGTCAGAACCCAGTCTACTAAGGTCACAGTCTGGAAAAATGTTTCCAAAAAGGAAGGAGCAAAGTACATCTCTAAATAGCAGTTCTATATAAATGACATAAACTATGTAGCAGTTCTAGATGGAAATATACCAGATGCATGTATAGGTACAAGATATGTACAATGAAAGAAATACTGGAAATACTGTGAGTAACTGCAGAAAAAGAAACAATATGTCCATGAGCAAGAACCTATGACTAAGTGTGTGAGTACTAGCTTTAACATGTGATCGGTTTGGGAACATGATCAGGCTGGTTACATGTGATTAGCTATGATTCACGAAGGTCAGGCTAACCGTTGGTTAGCTATGATGCATGTAGAGGTCAGGCTAATCACACGTAACAGCTATGAGGCACGGAGATGGTCAGGCCGCACCCGACGTGAGACGTGGGGTGAGCTATGATGCATGAAAAGTTGGGTATGATCACATATCTATACTAAAATACTCCCCACCCCCGACTGGTATAGTAGATCCAATCATGGTACGCTATGGCACGGAATTCCCTAGGAAGGTAGCAAATCTCCCCGGAAATCAGTGTCTGTACATGCACAAGATAACAAAGAAAACAAGTCTTGTACAAGCTATACCATGAATAAGGAATAACATCTCATGACGAGATCCGTGTATACCAATCCGTGTAACCAACATGTCAAGAACATGGATATTTACACTAGATACAGTGAACATAGAAGATATCATAAATTAGAAACTAATCAGAGAATGTACTCGCCTTGGGTCCTTAGCTGGTAAAACCAATGTCCTGTCCCAGAGTATCGTCTGGAGGAACCAACAGTCCTAAAATATATCAAATACAACATTTGCATCAGGTGCTACACTAACACATCACAAATACATGAACTCAGGGCTCTGCCAGGTATGGCATGTCACGCCCCGAGGCGTCCCCCGAGTCGTGACCGCCGTGCGGGCCTGGAGTTGCGCCCGCACAAGGCTTTTAATGATTTGCATAGCAAGCACATATTCAGAGTACGCAGATAAATTGAAACACAGATTTGAAACATAGAAAAATTCTCTTTATTGATAATGAACATCTATTACAAACTCTTGAACGAGTTAGCTAAATATGTCGAACGGCTTACAAAAGGGTTGACTCAAAATGAGATAGCAGTCCTATACATTACATCCTTTTATAAACTCAAAACGATAAAGACCTCCAGGCTGGAGGATCGCCTTGCCTCGGAGCTGCATTTGTGTATGAAGAGTTGCAGCTTCGGACTTCAAAAGGCTTCGAGGCGCGGTGAAGACGCGCTAACAGCTGGACTGGATCGGGAAGACGACTTCGGCTCCTCGCTCGGTTCGCCTTAGTGCGGAGAACCTGTTTCAACGAGGGTCAGCATATCGAAATATGCTGGTGAAGGCGAGCTAGCCTGACTATACCAATCAACACGTTGTTTAGTGAAGCATGCATATTTGGTTGGTTTCTATCTTGCCTTAGTTCATTTACAGTTAAGCAGCATATTGAATTTACTGAAATGAACGTGCCACCGTTAGGTGGATTTTACCTGCCCGTCTGAATTACCTGCACAATACTTGCCATGCCTTCCCTGAGATGAAGACACAAGTTAGTATGCAACAGGTTTAAATATACAGATGATCACTGGCATAATACCACGAAGGACGATTTATAGTCTCAAGACAGACGGATGTGCAGCGCGGGTGCGAGCCCCCGCTGCACGCCTCATTTCCGACGATTCAGACGACTATACAGACGTTCCGTCCGGATCGGATCGGTCCCAGTGCCCCGGCGACCGTCCGCAGGAACCAGATTTCCTTGTGCACAAGTTGTCCGTGATCGCACGTTATATTAACTTATTTATAGCAGATTTTACTGTTGAGGCAAACGAATACAGACAAGCAGAATTTCATATTGCAGAGCCTCACTGAATAATTAAGCATATACAAGATGTGTTCTATATTTAGCACGTTTTATAGAACCTTTGCACGAACAAGCATACGATAAGGCAACAGTTCACAAATTTGATTGACAAGCATAATAACCAAGTATATTTGTCTTTTATCTTGGTTTCTTTTATTATTACTTGGTATCGTTTGATCGGGGCAACGGAGTGAAGCTGGAAGCAGAGCTAGCTAATCGGGTTGGTAGCCACTCACTTAGATTTTGGAAAGAAGAAGGAAAGAGGCGCTTCACGACTCTGCTCGCAAGCCGCCTACTGCTCGTTCACCTGCACACGAACAGCTTGATTAATACTTCTTCCTCTCTTTCCAATCTCGTAATAGAAGTGCAAGTCAATGAACGAAAACAATGAAAACCATCGAAACCGTTCAAGGAAAATAAGCAAATCCCAAAACCAACTCAAAGCACGAAAGCAACAAGCGACATCGAAAACCGAGGCATTAAAAGATAGCAGCGGAGAGGTCCCTCCTGACTCTGCCGCTAAGCCGATCCCGGGGGCGCAGTCCACTGAATATGGGAATCGATTCCGAAGAAACAAATCCATAACGAGGACGAGTTCTTAATTCAATCTATCCCGATCGCACGATACCGTCTTGTGTTTCTTAACCGCGCTCTCCGCATCGGGAGAACGGGGCGCTACATCCTACCCAACTAATTGGAAGTTTCGTCCCAAAACTTAGGATAGGACCTACCGTTAAGGATTATTCTGTTGGGGCAGAAGCTTAGAGGGGAGTGGACAATCCCGAGATACGTGGTCCCTTGCACCACAGTTGAAGCATAGGCCCTTTCGGCGATAACAATTATCAGTGGTGTGCCCAGACTTTTTACAGTATTCACAGAATAGTCTCGGGTTTCCCCTTTGGGGACCGCCGTGGTTAGGGCGCTTTGCGGCGGTATTTCCTCCATCGTTGCCTTGGCGTTTGTGATTGTAGGTATGCACAGCGCCGGTGGAAACGTGAGGATACAGTGGCTCGAGCGATAGGGCGTGATTCATGACTTCACGCATGGTTCCGTACTGATTATTAGCCACGTACGAATGGATGGCAGGACGGAGTCCACCTTCAAACCTTCTAGCTCGACTCGCTGCATCAGGTAAATAGGCCCTAGCGAATTTGGAGAGTCGGTTGAATTCGGCGGAGTACTCTTTAACTGTCATCCTGCCTTGCCTTAGCTGCACGAAGTCATTTTCCATTTTACGTTGTACTGGAGGCGGTATAAACTCCTCTTCGAACGCGGCACGAAAGGTCGTCCACTAGATCGCCTCCTCTCCGTGATCAAATTGGAGAGATCGTCGATGCACGTCCCACCAATCGTGTGCGTTGAGGCGGAGCTGCAGTTGCGCGCAGGCGACGCGCTTATCTTCGGGGACCTCTAGCAGAGTGAAGTGGTCTTCAATCTCGGCTAGCCAATCTAGAGCTACCACTGCGTCCTCAGTCCTGTCGAATGGGGTGTTGTAGACTTTCTTGAAATGGCCCAAGTTGAAGGCAGTCACGTCCCTCGGCCTTGGAATTTGAGGCGTCTCCACTTCAAGCACGAGCTGTTCCACCGGAGTCGCTGCTGTTGCGGCGGAATGGTTGGCAGCCAAAGTCTGAACGATTTGTTGTAGGGCATCGACCTGCTTCTGTTGGACTGAGAATCGGGTCTCTAGATTACTCTCGAGCTTAGCTTGGCGAGCATCGTCTCGTTGTCGTTGCGATTCTAACATTTGCATTAACCGCTCAAGCGGGTCGACTTGAGACATGCCTCTTTGGCTTCGAGAGCTTCCCGAATTGCCCGAACTGCTCTCTTGTGTTTCGATCGGTGGCAGCGCTGCAGATTGCGCTGGATCCATTCCTTCAAAAGAAGGTAAATTACATTAGGATCATAATGTATTATGGACTTATTGCATGAACGTATCTCATTTTGGCCTAGCGAGTTCAAGAGTTCGCACAGGAATTTGATCGTTAAAGGAACTTTTCCAGCACGAAGTCTAAGAAACTTTGAATCTGTGCTCTGATACCACTATGTCACGCCCCGAGGCGTCCCCCGAGTCGTGACCGCCGTGCGGGCCTGGAGTTGCGCCCGCACAAGGCTTTTAATGATTTGCATAACAAGCACATATTCAGAGTACGCAGATAAATTGAAACACAGATTTGAAACATAGAAAAATTCTCTTTATTGATAATGAACATCTATTACAAACTCTTGAACGAGTTAGCTAAATATGCCGAACGGCTTACAAAAGGGTTGACTCAAAATAAGATAGCAGTCCTATACATTACATCCTTTTATAAACTCAAAATGATAAAGACCTCCAGGCTGGAGGATCGCCTTGCCTCGGAGCTGCATTTGTGTATGAAGAGTTGCAGCTTCGGACTTCAAAAGGCTTCGAGGCGCGGTGAAGACGCGCTAAGAGCTGGACTGGATCGGGAAGACGACTTTGGCTCCTCGCTCGGTTCGCCTTAGTGCGGAGAACCTGTTTCAACGAGGGTCAGCATATCGAAACATGCTGGTGAAGGCGAGCTAGCCTGACTATACCAATCAACACGTTGTTTAGTGAAGCATGCATATTTGGTTGGTTTCTATCTTGCCTTAGTTCATTTACAGTTAAGCAGCATATTGAATTTACTGAAATGAACGTGCCACCGTTAGGTGAATTTTACCTGCCCGTCTGAATTATCTGCACAATACTTGCCATGCCTTCCCTGAGATGAAGACACAAGTTAGTATGCAACAGGTTTAAATATACAGATGATCACTGGCATAATACCACGAAGGACGATTTATAGTCTCAAGACGGACGGATGTGCAGCGCGGGTGCGAGCCCCCGCTGCACGCCTCATTTCCGACGATTCAGACGACTATACAGACGTTCCGTCCGGATCAGATCGGTCCCAGTGCCCCGGCGACCGTCCGCAGGAACCAGATTTCCTTGTGCACAAGTTGTCCGTAATCGCACGTTATATTAACTGATTTATAGCAGATTTTACTGTTGAGGCAAACGAATACAGACAAGCAGAATTTCATATTGCAGAGCCTCACTGAATAATTAAGCATATACAAGATGTGTTCTATATTTAGCATGTTTTATAGAACCTTTGCACGAACAAGCATACGATAAGGCAACAGTTCACAGATTTGATTGACAAGCATAATAACCAAGTATATTTGTCTTTTATCTTGGTTTCTTTTATTATTACTTGGTATCGTTTGATCGGGGCAACGGAGTGAAGCTGGAAGCAGAGCTAGCTAATCGGGTTGGTAGCCACTCACTTAGATTTTGGAAAGAAGAAGGAAAGAGGCGCTTCACGACTCCGCTCGCAAGCCGCCTACTGCTCGTTCACTTGCACACGAACAGCTTGATTAATACTTCTTCCTCTCTTTCCAATCTCGGAATAGAAGTGCAAGTCAATAAACGAAAACAATGAAAACCATCGAAACCGTTCAAGGAAAACAAGCAAATCCCAAAACCAACTCAAAGCACGAAAGCAACAAGCGACATCGAAAACCGAGGCATTAAAAGATAGCAGCGGAGAGGTCCCTCCTGACTCTGCCGCTAAGCCGATCCCGGGGGCGCAGTCCACTGAATATGGGAATCGATTCCGAAGAAACAAATCCATAACGAGGATGAGTTCTTAATTCAATCTATCCCGATCGCACGATACCGTCTTGTGTTTCTTAGCCGTGCTCTCCGCATCGGGAGAACGGGGCGGTACATGGCACTAGTCAACTAGGGTCATCTAGTAGGGATACGTATATAAATACACATATTATTAATTATCATTAATACTTACAATATATATTCATGCACCAATTTAAATGTATTTATCATATATATATATATCTTTTAAATACATATTTGATTTATACTAGTTGAACATTATATATGTATACTCATACATATGCTAAAATATATTTTAAAATATATATATATGTATATTGTCAATGTTATTATTAAAATATATACTAATACTAGTACATCACATTAAATATATATACAATACATTAATTGTATGTTCAAGATATATATATACATTTATACTAATTATACATATTTGAAAATATATTACGTACATATATATATACAATATATATATACATATACTAAACATTATATATATTTTTATACCCAAAATAATACGTATACTATTACATTTTATATACCAAAATATGTATATATCATATATGTACAAAAGTACATTTTAGAATATACATATACATATTGTCAACATCATTCTTAAACATACTACTATTAATTCGCCAAATTAATTTTATAACATATAAAAATACCCAGTATACATACATATACAACTAATTATACATGTTTAATTATACAATTTATTAATAAAATAAATAATATACCTATTCATATTTTAAATACATACATATACCAATACGAAAATATAAATCTATATATATATATTTATGCCAAAATACGGATATATATATATATACTAATATACATTTTTTTTTATTTAAATACTGAAACATACATTAAAACAATAAACTAATTATGTTGTATTCACTAAACTAATTACATTAACTTAACTAATTACTGATTTAACTAGTTAACTGAATAACAATTATTAACTGATTAATAACTTAATTAAATGATTAAGAAATAATTAACTAATCTAATTATAACTTAATTAAACTAATCACATATTAACTAACTAATTACACATTAACTAACTATTTACATATAACTAAACTATTCACATAAAAATAACCAATTATACAAACTAAACTAGTTATATGTAATTATTTAATTAATTATATGTAATTAATAACTAATTAATTATTACTGATTGATTAAACATTAACTAACCAAACTATATAAATTAACTACTGATTAAGAATTAATCACTGATTAATGACTAATTAACTGATTAATTATAACTAAACTAATACATGAAATTACTAACTAATTACATTATTTTACTAGACTAATTACAAATTAACTAATTTATTAAGAAATTACTAACTGATTATTAATTAACTAAATAATCTAATTATAACTAAATAATTAATATAACATAACTAATTATATAAAATAAACTAATTCATATAAAATAACTAATTCACTACCTAAACTAACTACAGAGTCGAAGGAAGGGGGAGGGAACTCACGTTTGGGGGTTCTCCGGCGAGGTCGGGCCGGGCAGGGCGTCGGCGGTCTGCTCGAACTCGGCGACGGCTCGACAGACCTCGAGGAGGCGGCGGCAGCGGATCTAAGCCAGATCGGCGGCGACGACGTCGGCTCCGGTGAGGAAGCAGCGTCGACTGGATCTGCAGCGGCGTGGCTCGACTCGAGGCGGTGGCGGGCTGCTCGAACTCGGCGAGGAGGGGATCCGCGGTGGCTTCGACAGAACTGAGGCGGCGGCGTCGCTCGGCTCGAGGCGGCGCTCTGTTCGAGGAGGCGGCGGCTTCGAGGTGGCTGCGGTGCTCGGTTCCAGCGGCGGCCACCGGCTTCAGCGGCGGTGCTCGAGGAGGTGGCGGTTTAAACCAGGGCAGCGACAGGGCGGCGACGGCGGCTTGATCTAGGGTTAGGGTCAGGTTCTGTGTGTCGGGGTTGATCGTGTCCGAGGCTGGACACGATGGTGGTGCACTGTGGACGTGTCCGGTATTGGACACGGGTTTGAATGTACTATGGTGTGGGGTTGTGTCCGGGTGTGTCGGACACGGAAATCTGGTTGTAATATTGTAAATCTGGACACAGAAAAATGAATGGATACGGTGGGACACCCGGGGTCGGACCCGAGGCCAACACGGCTGACACGGTGATGCTGGACACACGGACACGAGCACACAAAATGGTGGTGGCTTTGGCTTTGTGGGGATTTGTGAGGGCTAGCTAGGGTTTCTAGGGAGTTGTGATGAGGGACTTAAATAGGGAAAGAGTTGTGGGCTAAAGGGTGCGGGTTGGCCCAATAATGAATGGCCTAGATCATAATTAAATGGGTTTTTCATGTGGAAAAATGAGGGTGTGAATGGGAGACGGTAAACGGGTAAATTAAATAGAAAAGAAATTTAGGAAATGTTTTTAAGAGGCTTTCAAAGGCTAACTGATTAAATTAGCTACTAATTAACCTCATTTTGCAAAATCCTAGAAAATATGTAATTTTTTTATTTACTATTCCAAAATGGATATGAAATTTTATTATGAAAACAACTAGTCCTATAATAATTTCATCAAATAAATAATTTTATGATTTCAAGCCAATAAATATTTGAAACTAGAAAAATATATATATTATTATTTATTTATTTATTTTGTAATACATCGACATTTAGAAAAATGATTTTTATAAAAGATTTTTAAATAACCTTCTACAATCAAACATTGTTTAAAAATCAAATAAAATTCCAAGGAGAAAATATTTTATAAACTTGATATTTTTAAAATAATTTAAAATCTAAATATTTCGGGAATTTGGAAATCGGAGGTTACAGGTTGTACTTTGTTTCAATCATGACTGGATATATTTTTTAGACTGCAACTTACAGGACTGGTATCCGACATATTACTGACCACAGGGAGAGTAGCTGCAGCCTTGGACCTTGTAGCTCAGGTGTGATTATCGGGAGGTCTAGCCGAATGACTAGTTATATTATCTAGTTCCTTTTTCAGATTTTGGTACCGACTTTGTTTCCAGCATATATTGAGACTTAGATGTCATTATTTAAAGTTTAGATTATATTATTGTTTAGACTTTGTGCTTGTGTTTTGATTATTCTTTCGATATCTTATCATGCTTTAGTTATGTGGTTGAGTATTTTATATTATATTATATATGTATCTCCTTATGGAGTTGGATATTCGTGTGAGATTGATTAGACAGTATTATAACTTAGACATCATTCTACCGCCGATGCTGCGGCATAGGCTGGACGTACATGCGTACTCATGCCCCTACATCGGGTGTGGGTCATGACAATCCCAACATGTATTGCTTGTGTTAGAACATGAAAATGGAACTTTGCTTATATATAGATTCTCGCATGCTATCTTTGCCTTATGCAACTAGACCTCGCTATGCCTCGAGTAGAACGATATATGCGTACTCTGTAGTGTACTGTTCACTTGTTACACTGTACGTCCCTAGATCATGTCGCTCGGTTTGTCCCTTTACGATTTCACTCTTCGCTTTACCCTAGACCGTGCCAATATAAATGCTTATATTTTTCATCAATGCATGCTTACCTGCTTATATGTTAACTTGTAATGTTGCCTCGATCCAATGCTTGCTACAATGAAACTTATGCCATAATCAAGTAACACTATGTCGCAAGGAGGGAGGAGGGGAGCCAGAGGAAGGAGGGGCCGGATGGAGGGGGGTTTAAATTTGGGAGTGGAAGAGATCGAAGGAAATGGGGGAATTCAGCCATAAATGAAAG
The DNA here is from genome assembly GCA_036927795.1 of Iris macrosiphon. Taxonomy (NCBI): domain Eukaryota; kingdom Viridiplantae; phylum Streptophyta; class Magnoliopsida; order Asparagales; family Iridaceae; genus Iris; species Iris macrosiphon. The sequence goes on along the minus strand of JAYESA010000001.1, from coordinate 7,737,302 downwards.
TTATTTAGCGATATTTTAGCAACGCAAATAATGATGTCGCTAACTTAGCGACATTTGTAATGTCGCTAATCACGTCGCTAAATGTCTAAAAGAGATATGTCGCTAAGTACGTCGCTAAACGTTGCTAAATGAAACATATTAGCGATATTTAGCGACCTTAAATATTGACGTCGCTAACTTAGCGACATGTAACGTTGCTAATGATGTTGCTAAATGTCTTAAAGAGATACGTCGCTAAGTACGTCGCTAAATGTCGCTAAATGAAACATATTAGCGACGTTTAGTGACCTTAATTGAACTTATAGCGACTAATATTTTAAAAACTAAATTACAGTCGCTAAACGTTGATATATATCGCCAATTAGCGACGTCTAGCGACATTTTTACTTGGAGTCGCTAAAAAATTTAATATTAGCGACATTTTACATTAACGTTGCTAAAAAAGTCACTAATCCCGCTTATTCTGGTAGTGCGAGAATCAGTATCTTTACATTTACAAGATAATCAATGAAACAAGGCTTGCACAAGATACACCATATACCAAGGAATAACATCTCATGACAAGATCGGAATATACCAATCTGTGTAACCATCGTGTCCAAAAAACATGGATATCTACACTAAATACAATGAATATAGAGGATATCATAAATGAGAAACTACCAGAGAATGTACTCGCCTGAAGTCCAATGAATAGTATCACAGATGTCTGAACGGTGCCTCGAAGACCTAGATATGGAATACAACATCAATACAAGGTTCCGAAAAGAAAATAAGTTAGACTAGTCAACTTCTAGGTCAACAAGTCAATTATAAGTCAAAAGTCAAATTAGGTCAACTCTAAGTCAATTATGGTCAAACTATAGTCAAACTATGGTCAACTACCTATTTCTAGGTTGCACAAGTCTAACACAAAGATATTGGGTTCAAGTACTAAAGTCTAGGTCACCAAAACCCATATCTTAAATGTTAGGATACCGTATCTCCGGATACATAAATCAATAGGTAAAACATTACATATATAAGTCAAACAATTATTAATAAAATTCTAAATACAAACATTAAATAGATACCTTGGTTTTTAACCCACTTAGTATCACAACACTAGACCATAATATTGATACCCAAATCCAATACCTTGGGTATCCCCAATTACCTTGGTACTTACCTTGGTATCACAAGGTAATACCCCAAAACTTGTTTATACTAACTATCCGTAATAATGTACATGCTATACTAATTATTATACATATAGTATACTATAAATACTATTAGCAATATAGAAATATATACATATATATTAAATACCATACATATATATATATATATATATAATGATAGGAAAATCTGCTAATCTGTCGCTAAAAAGACCTGCTTGCTGTCGCTGAATCTGTTGTTGATGCTGACATTCTGCTATTTTAGTGACAGATTCTTGCTGCCGTCGCTAAAGCCGTCGCTAAAGCCCCTGATAAGGCTACTGATACTGCTGCTGTTTCAGCGACAAATTTATGCAATTGTTGATAACTGCTGTAGCTGTTTCTCTTGCTGCTGCTGTGCGTTATTGCTTCTGCGACGCTTCCCGCCGTCGATATAGCGGTTGCTGCTGCTGTCGCTATATCTCGGCTCTCTATAACTCTAATATATATATATATCCAAAATATAATATATATATATATATATACACAACATAATATATATCTATACTAAATATATATACATATAATTACAACTAATACATACACATACCCACACACACATATATATATATATATATATATATGTATACATTATCTACATAGCAATATACACCTATATACATAGTAACATATTTGTAACAACATACATATGTATATGTACTTATAAATATATACACAATATAACATACATTATATAATTATAATATAACCATAATAAATATCTATTTACATATACATATCTATACATTCTACTATATATAATTATATATACATATATAAGAATAGCTACATACAATATATACACATATAATATATACATAGATATATAGATCTAAGACACAATATCACATAAATATATATACTCCATATTATATATATATATATATATACAATTATTTTCTCCATGAAATAAGAACACATGAGAATAGATCTATAATTAAATTGCACACACATAGAACGTATCACTCTGTATCCCACTATATCTAGGATACGCATGTGACACGAGTCCACCACACATCCAAACCTACCCCGAAGGACACAAACAAGTCATATATATTATTTATAAATAATACGAAGAGTCAAATATAAATCTACGTATCCGTGTCAAAATGTGACATGTTCAAAGTCCCGTGTCGGAGGAAACCCCCCAAATCAATACGTATCACCAAATTATTGGGATACGACCTACACGTACCCAATTTTGGATACGATACTAGCCCAAAACACACAAGCACATGCCAAATTGATCTATAGGACCAATTGACACACACAACAAATGTTAATCTCAGAATTCCCCCAAAATTGACACAAAAAGCATCCTAACTTTCTCAATAGGCCTCCTATGAACACAAAACCAAATCCTATGGGTAGCCTATGAATATGGGTTAATTTCTTATAGTTAAATCTCAGATTTAGAATCTATATTAAGGAAAAAAACTGAATTATACCTATTGGGAGATGGATTCCCAATGCAACCTCCAAATATGATGAAATTGGCCTCCAACTTGTAGATCCTTGCTCCTCTTTGTAGATCCTTGCTTTCTTCTTCTAGATCTTTGCTCCACTAGCCTCCAATGGTGATTTAGGATGAAATTGGGATAAAATTTGGTAGGAAAATAAAGTGGGAATGAAGGAATTTGGTTGAAGGAAATTCTAGATCTAGTTTTAAAATAAAAAGTGTAAAGAGAATAATTTTTTCCTTCTCTAAATAGGCTGTCCCCCCTTTCCCCTTCCTCAAGATACTATGAATTATCCAATATACCCCTTGGGGCCTCTCATAAATAAATAATTAAGGAGGAAAGCTTCTAGTCTAATGGTTTAATTAATTTTAATCCATCTCCTAATCAATGGGCTTTCTAAATTGGCTCCAATCTAACAATTAATATATGTTGTTCCATGAGTCTAAACTAAACTAGTTAGGTCCATTAATACAAGTCCAAAATAAATAACTAACTAACATATAACAACAAATAAATAATATAACAAATAATTATTTACCATGCACAATATTTAATTAAATATAAAATTACTAAAATACCCTTTCCTAGAAAATATGGTAGTGACAAGTCTACCCTCCTTAAAATAATTTCGTTCTCGAAATTCAAAGATGAAAACTATCCCCAAAAAATAACAGATCATAACAAAAGAATAAAACTAATTATGAAAGAACATACCATAATTAGGAAAGAACATACCTCAAGGCACAAACAAATATGGATAACGCTCTCGCATTTTATCCTCTCTCTCCCAGGTAGACTCTCCCGGAGAGTGATACCTCTATGCGACATGCACCAAAGGAATAGTCTGGTTCCTCAGTACCTTCTCTCTCTGATCCAGAATCTTAATTGGCTGCTCTGGATAGCTAAGAGTAGGGCCTACCACTATCTCCGAGTGATCCAATACATGACTAGGATATGCCATGTACCGTCTCAACTGTGACACGTGAAACACGTTGTGCACTCCCTCCAATACAGGTGGCAAGTCTAGTCTATAAGCAACTACACCGACCCTCTCTAGAATAGTGAAAGGTCTGATGAATCGCGAACTCAGCTTTCCGCCTCCCCCAAAGCGAATCGTGCCTCGTGTCCAAGAAATCCTCAGAAACACCAAACAAAACACCTAGAAAAAAAATACCATCTTAAGAACTTAATCTATAACAAACAACCAATAACAAGCACAAAACAAAATCTAAACTATACCTCGAACTCCAAAGGTCTCCGATGGTAATCGGCCCAATACCGCTGTCTGTCCTGCGCCACACGAAGTCTGTCTCTGACCAACAGAACCTTCTCCGCTGTATCCACAACCATATCTGGCCCAAGCAAAACTCTCTCTCCAACATTGTCCCAAGACAAGGGAGTACGATACCTCTGACCGTATAGAGCTTCAAAAGGTGACATCTCTATGCTAGCCTGGTAGCTGTTATTATAAGCAAACTCTACCAAACAGAGTTGGTCCTCCCAAGAACCCCCAAAATCTAGTACATAAGTGTGCAACATATCCTCAAGAGTCTGAATAGTCCTCTCTAACTACCCATCTGTCTGGGGATGATATACAGTACTGAACTTGAGCTGAGTGCCCAAACTCTCCTGCAAACTCCTCCAGAAATAAGAAGTGAAACGACTATCCCGATCCGAGACTATGCTGACAAAAAATTTATGTATCCTAAAGATCTGTCTCACATACATCTCTGCCAGCTTCTCCATAGACAAACCCACCTTGAAAGGCAAAAAGTGGGCCAACTTGGTCAACCTATCAACGATGACCCAAATCGTGTCTTTCTCTCCTGGAGGTCGTGAAAGTCTGGACACAAAATCCATAGTAATGTGCTCCCACTTCCACTATGCAATGGATAATGGCTAAAGTAAACCTCCTGGCCTCTGCCTCTCGGCTTTCACCTGCTGGCACACTAAGCATCTGGATACAAACTGTGCCACTTTCCTCTTCATGCCATACCACCACACACTCTCCCGCATACCCCGATACATCTTGTTGGCATCTGGATGCATGGACTACTGAGGGCGATGCGCTTCCTGCAATACCTCCTCATACAGCTCCCCACTAGGTATACACAACCTAACTCCATGCTTCAAAGATCCATCCTCAGCAATGGTGAAATTATCCTCCAATCCTGCTCTCACCTGAGCTATGATGCTCCTCAAAGATACATTCTCATACTGTGCTTCCTTGATCTTATCCATCAAAAGTGTATCTGCAATCCCCATATCTGTATAGCACAACCAGAAACTATCACCTTGATGACCAAGCTCTCCAAGTCCTCCAGCAAATATTGATCCTGCATCAAGAACATAGCTATCGGATACCTGCTCAAAGCATCGGCAACTACATTAGGTTTCCCAGGATGATACTGCAAAGATATATCAAAATCCTTCATCAGTTCCAACCACCGATGCTGCCTCATGTTCAACTCCTTCTGTATGAAAACATACTTCAAGCAATTATGGTCTATGAAGATCTCCATACGCTCTCCGTACAAATAATGTTTCCACAACTTCAGGGCAAAAATGACCGCTGCCAACTCTAAACCATGGGTATGATAGTTCTTTTTATGAGGACGCAATTGACTGGATGCACATGTAATCACTTTCCAATTCTGCTGAAGAATACAACGTAAACTTTTTTTGATGCATCACTATAAATAGTGAAACCTCCAGACCCTGATGGCAACGTCAAAATAGGAGCAGACGTCAACCTCTTCTTCAACTCCTCAAAAGCAACCTGGCAATCCTCCATCCAAATAAACTCTATATCCTTCCTGGTGAGTCTGGTCATCGACTCAACAATCCTCGAAAAATCTTGCACAAATTTTCTGTAGTAGCCTACCAATCCCAAGAAACTCCTAATCTCTGCTACCGAACTTGGGGTCTTCCAACATTCTACTACTGCGATCTTCTTCAGATCTACTGAAATACCATCACCTGTCACAACATGCCCCAAGAATTCTACCTTGTCAAGAAAAAACTCACACTTGGACAACTTTCCATATAGCTCCTCCTTCCTCAGCACATCCAACACAATCCTCAAATACTCCTCATGCTCCTCCAGTGTCTTTGAGTATATGAGTATGTCGTCGATGAATACCACCACGAACTTGTCAAGGTACTGGTGGAACACCTTATTCATCAAGTTCATAAATACCGTCGGTTCATTAGTCAACCCAAACGACATCACCATAAACTCGTACTAATCATACCGAGTTCTAAAAGCAGTCTTCGGTATGTCCACCGACTTTACCTTAACCTGATGGTAGCCTGATCTTAAATCTATCTTAGAAAATACCTTAGCACCACTCAACTGATCAAACATATCATCAATCCATGGTAAAGGGTTCTTATTCTTGATAGTGAGATTATTCAAAGTCCTGTAATCAATGCACATGCACACCGATCCATTCTTCTTTGGTACAAACAATATCGAGGCTCCCCACGGTGAAGAACTTGATCTGATAAACCCCTTATCCTGTAATTCGTCCACCTGCTTCTCCAGCTCGACCAGCTCGCTGTTGTTTACTCTATAGACATGTTGCAAAATTAGTTCTGTACCTGGCACTAAGTCTATAGAGAATTTAACATCTCGATCTGGTGGCAACCCTAGCAATTCCTCAGGAAACACATCCAAGAACTCTACTATTAATGGATGCGACAACTCCTTGTCTTCCACCATAGCTCCACAAATAATGCCTTCTCTCTGCTCCGCAGCTCCTCTAGCAAACTCGAACTCTGGCTTTCCTGGTGGACCAAGCAAAACTCTACCTCCTTTACAATCTATGCTAGCACGGTGTGTAACACCCCGTTCCGCTCAAGCGGACTGCCGACTCAATCGGCAAAAGTGCAACTGTCCCGACCTGCTTTGCCTCGATCAAGAAGCAAAGGATATCCAGACTTGTCCCTACAGGAATTCGGCTTAGACTTTCAGAGGCTCGCTCAGACGTATCGCTCTACCGAGGCGAATCATCGCTAAGGTGGGTGGCTACGGTGAACTTGTCTTTGCTTAGCCAGCACACATAAAATCTGGAATGTTTATGCTAGTCGCTAGGTGAATCACCCCCTGCATGCTAATAAATCCAACGTACCTAGCTAAGGGAATAATCCCAACTCATATTGCTTGCTAGAACATGGAAAAGGAAATACTGCTTATATTCAGACCCTCGCATGCTAAGTCCCTTAACGGTTTCATCTCTCGGACTACCTTCGGGCCCGAGTAACGTGCATGCTTATGTTCCGTTAGAAACGCATGCTTGTCTGCTTGATTGTTACCGTATTTTCATCCAAACCCCGGGAGACTACTACGTAGTCGTTCCGTGCCTGAACGAACCTACAAGTATTCGGGACCGCTAGGTCACCAAGGCAATCTTCGCCCTAGGAGAATTGCATTAACGCAAAAGACAGTCACTGAATAACGAAACAGGCAAAGCATCTTGTCTTGTACTATTGTTGCCTCAACAGCTTGCCTCTTGTCTTGTACTCTTGTCTTGTACTCTTGTTGCCCCAACCAAGGCCCCGTTCGATCATGGACAACCAGTGCACAGGGTAACGGTCTCGCGGGCGATGCTGGGGCACTGGCATCGACCCGGTCCGGGCGAGACCAATTATTCTTAGTCTCTTGTTCAGGCAAAATGGCTTGCAACGCCTCTTGTACTTTGTTGCAAAGCATTCTCGTCTAGACTAAATAGTCTCTTGTTCGTCGGAATGGCTTGCAGCACCTCTTGTTCTTGTTACAAACCATCTCGTCTAGACTATACCGTCCATATGGCATACGCCAGTGATCGCCTTGTGATAAACTTATTGCATGCTTGCTTGTAAAAGAAAGATAAACAATTCATCCTCGCTTAGCGGCTATCCGCGTGCGAGGCATTGTATCGCATTAAGAGCAACTAAACACCTGAACGATCTTGAAATAAGTACTCGTGTTTGTATATGCTATGCCTCCTGAATGTTTATACATGCCCCTGTTTAAATTAATAATGTTTGCCTTGGACAGGGAAGGATAAATGGTAAGTTGGTAAGTCTCGCCGTGTTCCCTCAAATATTGCACGACGCACTGCCCGACACGTTAGGCTATTCAATGTTTGCATGAAACTGATCCTAAGGCAACTAGAAAGACAACTTAATAGTTGTGCACGGAACCTGTATTACGTGTTTGGATTTATCGAACGGGCGAGTAGCTTCCCCACCAGTGCATTCAATGTACTGATAATCCACCAGTTTGATATGCAGGGTACGGGAGAACCTCGTTCGGTGCGGATGCTTCCTTCGTGCGTGCTAAGGCCAGGAGTTCCCTCTGAAGCCTTGCAACGGTGCGTCCGGGACTGAAGCGCATATACAAGATATAATGTTGGAGCATCGCCTGACCATCGCCTGTACATTCATTCCACAGTTGTAGCCACTTGGCACGCTTTATGTTTCAGTAAGAGAGGCTTGAGCGACTTGTAATCTCGGCTATACGCCACCTGTAATACATGTTTCATATCAATAAAGAGATTACTTTACTTGTTTCGATGCTTCCGCTATATTGTCGACTTAGTGAACCTGTTACCGATCGCTATGCGTTCCTAAACTCCGCTGTACTCGGACAATCTGTGCGACTCTGTGGCTTAGAACTCTTGCCGCCAGCCAATGAACCATGGCCTTGCACGGGCGTGGATCACGCTCGTGCGGCATCACGCCTGGATAGGTTAAGCGATCATTCCGCGGGAGCGCTGGCGAGGGTGATTCCCGCCTAGCGGGAACGGCCGATTTGCCTGCGGAAGATCGGGGCGTGACACGGTGCCTACTCAACCAATCCATCCCGAGTACAATATCATAGCTCGGAAGTGGCATTACAAGTAAACACGTACTCAACTCTCGGCCTCCTAGAGTAACTCTCCGATCCTTGCAAATTTCATTAACCAGGATAATGCCTCCCCCGGTCATGATCTTGCAAGTCCTAAGCAAAGACTCAACTACCAAACCATGCTTCAGAGCAAAAGAAATAGATACAAAACTATAAGAAGCGCCACTATCGAACAAAGCTAAAGCTAGAATGGAATTAATATGGCACATGATGTAAGACACTCAAGGAAAGGATAGATTAAGAGATCAAGTATCAATATCAACGGAGAATAGTTGAATGAATCAAAAGAATTTTCCTAGATGTGATTAAGTATTCTCAGCTTATAGCCTATATCCTATATCCTATCGCAGGCTCACAGTAGTACAACCAAATCGTCGCACTACCACGACATCGGATAACTTACGAAGCTAGACCTGCATTGGCCACCACTAAAAACGTGTCAAAACCCGCACCCGATATAGGGATGCAAGTCAAAAATAATGCCCAACCAACGCCGTAAAATCGGTGGTAGAACGCTATTCGGGTAATCTATCTAGCAATATAATGAGCCATCAACGAAACAATATACTCAATCACAGGTCTAAGATAGAAACAAGCACGAGTCAGATAAAGAATCAAAAAAGTCACATACAACTCATGAGTCTAAAATAATACATCAATGAGTTTGAAAGAATACTAACAAAATAAGCTGAAGACAAATCCAGTGCAAAAATGCTAAGAAGGTACTAATCCTGGCTCATCTGTCTAGGTCGGGATAAGTCCCTCATGAGCCAGGGTCTCTGACTCTAAGCCCATAACATCCTGAGGTCCATAATGTGTAGGGTACCAGTCCTCAATATCATTTAGGAAAAATATATCCAGTCAGAAAAGGAGCAGAGTATATCTCTAACAGAAGTTCTAATCAATGATAAAAACTATGTAATAGTAAATAGATATGAATATACAAGATGCACAATAGATACGAGAGATATACAATAAGGAAATACTGGAATGAATACAATAATGAGCAATCCTACACAAAGAAAGAAGTCACTATCAAATTGTGATCTTTATTCCTTCTTCTGTCTAGGAAGCTCTTCGTCACCCAGGTTGGCGTGCTGCGATGTCAATGAATAAGAATACTAATAACTAAGTATGTGAGTACTAGCTTTAACATATGATCGGCTTGGGAACATGATACAAGATTTATGGTCTGGTTAATCATACGTGCAGTGTATGATTAACACTATTCAATGCAAGATTTGATACAAGGAGGGTATGATCACATATCTACACTAAAATACTCTCCACCCTCGACTGGTATAATAGATCCAACCATGGTACACTATGGCACCAGATTCCCCAAGAGGATAGCTAGTCTTTCCGAGAATCAGTGTTTGTACATGTACAAGATAATCAATAAAACAAGGCTTGCATAATATACACTATATACCAAGGAATAACATCTCATGACGAGATTCAGATATACCAATCCGTGTAACCATCGTGTCCAAAAAATATGGATATCTACACTAGATACAATGAACATAGAGGATATCATAAATGAGAAACTATCAGAGAATGTACTCACCTGAAGTCCAATGAATAGTCTCACAGATGTTTGATACGGTGCCTCGAAGACCTAGATATAGAATACAACATCAATACAAGGTTCCGAAAAAAAAAGTTAAACTAGTCAACTTCTAGGTCAACAAGTCAATTCTAAGTCAAAAGTCAAACTAGGTCAACTCTAAGTCAACTATAGTCAAACTATGGTCAACTACCTGTTTCTAGGTTGCACAAGTCTAACACAAAGATATTGGGGTCAAGTACTAAAGTCTAGGTCACCAAAACCCATATCTTAAATGTTAGGATACCATATCTCCGGATACGTAAATCAATAGGTAAAATATTACATATATAAGTCAAACAATTATTAATAATATAAAATTCTAATTATAAATATTAAATAGATACCTTGGTTTTGAACCAACTTGGTATCACAACACTAGACCATAATATTGATACCCAAATCCAATACCTTGGGTATCCCCAATTACCTTGGTATCACAAGGTAATACCCCAAAACTTGTTTATACTAACTACCCGTAATTATATACATGCTATACTAATTATTATATATATAGTATACTATAAATACTATTAGCAATTTAGGAATATATATACATATATATTAAATACCATATATATATATATATATATATAATGATAGGAAAATCTGCCATCTAATGATAGGAAAATCTGCCAATCTGTCGCTAAAAAGACCTGCCTGGTGTCGCCGAAACTGCTGTTGATGCTGATACTCTGCTGTTTTAATGACCGATTCCTGCTGTTGTCGCTAAAGCCCCTGATACGGCTGTTGATACTATTGCTATTTTTGTAATAGATTTCGGTAATTGTTGCTAACTGCTGTCGCTGTTTCTCTTGCTGCTGTGCGTTACTGCTGCTACGACGCTTTCCACCGTCGCTACAGCGGCTGCTGCTGCTGTTAGTGCTGTTGCTGCTGTATTCAACGACACACGCTGTTGTCGCTATATCTCGGCTCTCTATAACTCTAATATATATATATATATATATATATATATATATATATATATATATATATATATATATATGTACACATTATCTACATATCAATATATACTATATATATAGTAACATATTTGCAACAACATACATACGTATATGTACATATAAATATATACACAATATAACATACATTATATAATTATAATATAACCACAATATATATCTATTTACATATAAATATCTATACATGATACCATATATATATATATATATATATATATATATATATATATATATATATATATAAGAATAGCTACATACAATATATACACATATAATATATACATAGATACATAGATCTAAGACACAATATCACATAAATATATATACTCCACATTATATATATATATATATATATATATATATATATATATATATATATATACACAATTACATTCTCCGTGAAATAAGAACACAAGAGAATATATCTATAATTAAATTGCACACACGTGGAACATATTACTCCGTATCCCACTAGTTCTAGGATACGCATGTGACACGAGTCCACCACACATCAAAACATACCCCAAAGGACACGAACAAGTCATATATATTATTTATGAACAATACAAAGAGTCAAATAAAAATCTACGTGTCCGTGTTAAAATGTGACATGTACAAAGTCCGGTATCGGAGGAAAAACTCCCAAATCAATACGTATCACTAAATTGTTGGGATACGACCTACACGTACCCAAATTTGGATACGACACTAGCCCCAAACACATAAGCACATGCCAAATTGATCTATAGGACCAATTAACACACACAACAAATATTAATCTCGGAATTTCTCTAAATTGACACAAAAAGCACCATAACTTTCTCTGTAGGCCTCATATGAACACAAAACCAAATCATATGGGTAGCCTATGCATATGGTTTGATTTATCATAGTTAAATCTCAGATTTAGAACCTAAATTAAGGGGAAAAAATTGAATTAACCTATTGGAAGATTTATTCCCAATACAACCTCCAAATATGATGAAATTGGCCTCCAACTTGTAGATCCTTGCTCCTCTTTGTAGATCCTTCCTTCCTCCTTCTAGATCCTTGCCCCAATCGCCTCCAATGATTATTTGGGAAGGAATTGCGATAAAATTTGGTATAGAAACTGTAACACCCTGCTCCGAATGGTTACTTATGGAACACTAAGCTGCTTCGACTCGGTTGAGAATCGAGGCTCGGGAAAACCTTACCGCCAAATCAACACGGACGAAGTGCAATGAACCCCTCGAATTGATCGAATGGCTTCTATTTTAATAAGTCCAAGAGTTTTCGTTGGTTGCTTTGCTTCTTGGTTTTGTGTTGCTTTGTGTTTTGAGTTGCTTCCGATGACTTGGATTTCATGATTTTGCCTTCTCGCTTGTGCGTTCTTTTCGAATCGTAAGGGAAAGAGATCGAAGTATGCTAACCAAGTATTGTTGCATTTTTAGGACGCATAACCAAAGAGTGAACGTCGCTTAAGGCTTCCCCATACTCTCGTTTGATTCATTCGGTGAGTGGCTTAGGCCCTTCGATGAATCCTTTAGTCTGCATGCTTAATAAAGAATCTCTAGTTCACTAAATGTTGTCTCACTAAAAAGATAAGCTAAAGAAATGAACTACATGTTTAAATATTAGAATTATGCTTTTGATATCAAATTATGTTGCATGTTCTTCGCCCCTATGCTGTACGACCCGATTTATGGCAAGTCCCTATGTTTCGAATGTGTTATGAGGAAAAAGAATAAGAGATGGAAATTGTGTGTTCGTTTCTTTGAACTATACATTATAGTGTTATATCTGTTAGATGTTTCATGTCATGCATTGGTCTCGGACAACTTGTGCACAAGGTCTCGTCTCTCGAACGGTTCCTGGGGCACTGGGAATCGCTCAGTCCGGAAGAGATTTTTGGATCGCCCTGAGGTATACGTCTCGTAAGGGGGTCTAGTGGGGCGATATGTCTATTAGTGTTGTGCTGAGTCCATGATGTCACAGCTGCTAGTACTCATGTGTTCCAGTGAAGAGCTGAACCTTTGGTCCCCGCTACTAATCATGGGCTACCCATGGACCATCACATAGTTAGGGAGCATGCTAGGTTTACCTTCTTGCATACCTAACACTTGATGCCTATGTTGATTCATAAGTTATTCATATGCAATTGTGGCTAATTTGTATGTCTACTACAGAGATAACCGCTCGGCTGTGGGTAAGAATTATCAATTGCATATGCTAAATATCATTTATGTTTTCTTGCAGGAATTGTTAAAAAGAAACTAGACAACCAGAAAGATCACCTAATAATGCTAGTTTTATATGCTTACTTAGTGTGGATTTCTAAGGTGAGTTTGGCCACGGTCGATCACCAGTACATGTGGTAGTACTGACCCACGTTTGTGGGCAAATATCCAGGTACTGGAAGCGAGAGTTTGGCAAGCTTCTTGAATCTGAATCAGCATGTGCGCACCCTTCCATAGGACTGTGTTCGTGCTATTTCCTCCGTTGCTTCCCTCTCCAGTGGGCTACTCCTCTTCTGATAGATGTTTTGCTATTTGGTCCTACTACAAGGACGTAATGTTTGGGCGTTGTGGCTAATTTTGGGAATGTAAAAAGAGTTGTAAGCCTTCTAAGGCATATTTTGTAACTCATCCAAGCAAGCACTTGTAATCCAAATCTTCAAGTATTCAATAAAAGAAAAGCATTTTGTGTGCCTATAAAATGTGTTCAACTTTGGTTCTCTGCATTTACTCTGTGCCTATATATGTATATTTTCGTATAACTTGTGTCTTGTGTAGGTACGTTGCCTGATGCAAGCGCAACTTAGGCTTGCACGGCATCACGCCCAAGCGAGGACGAGCGGTTCTATAGGGACCAAGCAAGGACGATCGGCCCCTACGGGATCGGGGCACGACTGGTAGTATCAGAGCATGGCTTTACGCCCTTGGCCTCTTCAAACATTGTTTTCAAAAATGATATTAAGTTTTCAAACAGTTTCAAAAGTCCCAAATTTTGAAAATTGATTTTGAATCTATAAGAAGTAAATCGAGAGTATAAAAGGTCCCTAAGAGTGTGAAAAGCCAACGTCCCATGCAATAAGTCTATAATACATTATGAGACTAATGTAAACTACTATCTTTTGCAGCAAAAATGACAAAAATAGGTGCTAGTAACCCTGAGACATCGCACGCAACGAGCGTGAACAATGATCAAATTGATAGGCTGATTGAAATATTTCAGAATCAAAATAATCGGCATGCTGCACAACAAGAACGATTTGAGGCTCAGCAGCAACAAGCTGATGCTAGAGCCTTAGCACAACAGCAGTAGTTTGAGTCTCTGACTCAGATTATGATAATACTAGTAGCACACAGTGGTGCATCGGGAACTACCGCAACACCTATGACTGCCCCGACCATGCCTCAAGGAGCAGGATTGGCAAAAACTAACGAGCCTCGTCGTACGGCCGGGAAGTCTACCTTCAAAGGTGCTGATTTTCTGAAGTTGAACCCTCCCGAGTTTGAGGGCAGGACCACGCCGGATAAGGTGATGTACTGGATCGCAAAGATGGAGAGCTTGTTTAGCTTTGCTTCAATACCTGCGAACAAGAGGGTGGCATGTGCAGATATGGAGCCGCGGTTACGTGCACACGATTAGTGGGAAGTAAAGAAAGCAGATCTAGCCACCAAGCATCAGGATGGTAGGATCACTTGGGAAATGTTTAAGGAAGCATTCCTTGCACATTATCTTCTGCCAGCTGTCAGACATAGAAAAGATGACGAGTTTACCGAACTTAAGCAAGAGAACATGTCCGTCGAAGATTATGAGTCAGAATTTTCTAAACTTGCTAAGTTCGCTAGCTCGATGATTCCTGATGAGGGAGCCCATACACATCGTTTCATAAAAGGCTTAAACGATAATCGAAAAAAAGATGTTATGAACCGGAAGTGCAAAACGTACATCCAAGCATTTGAGACAGCCATACAGAATGAGCAGTTTACACCACGAAGTGCTTCAGAAAAGGCACCGGCTCCTCGAAACCCTCCTACAAAAAGATACCACAATGGTGAGAAAAAGGCCAAAACAGAGAAACAGGCCGACGAAAGTGAGAACCGCAGAAAAGTGTACAGCGTCTGTGGCCGTCAGGGTCACACTAGGGGGACATGTCATCACATTACTAAGGGATGCTTTAAGTATGGAAAATTAGATCATATGATCCGTGATTGCCCAACCCTTAAGGCGTTGGCAACAGATGGGACTGAGACTCAAACCCCTCCGGGTCCTGCTCTGGATCCATCCGATCAGATAAAGAGGTCGAGAGTTTATCAGTTGAATATTGAGTGTGATGCTAGTGGACACGATATTGGTGAGTCTAATTCCTTTGATCTCTTAATGCATCATATATCGCCTCCTTGATTTCTTAAGTTTCGTAGACGAAACTTCTTCTCAGTGGGGTAGTATGTAACGCCCCGCTCCGAATGGTTACTTATGGAACACTAAGCTGCTTTGACTCGGTTGAGAATCGAGTCTCGGGAAAACCTTACCGCCAAATCAACACGGACGAAGTGCAATGAACCCTTCAAATTGATCGAACGACTTCTATTAAAATAAGTCCAAGAGTTTTCGTTGGTTGCTTTGCTTCTTGGTTTTGTATTGCTTTGTGTTTTGAGTTGCTTTCGATGACTTGGTTTTCATGATTTTGCCTTCTCGCTTGCGCGTTCTTTTCAAATCGTAAGAAAAAGAGATCGAAGTATGCTAACCAAGTATTATTGCATTTTTAGGAAGCATAACCAAAAAGTGAACGTCGCTTAAGGCTTCCCCATCCTCTCGTTTGATTCATTCGGTGAGTGGCTTAGGCCCTTCGATGAATCCTTTAGTCTGCATGCTTAATAAAGAATCTCTAGTTCATTAAATATTGCCTCACTAGAAAGATAAGCTAAAGAAATGAACTGCATGTTTAAAGTGTTAGAATTATGCTTTTGATATCAAATTATGTTACATGTTCTTCGCCCCTATGCTGCACGACCCGATTTATGGCATGTCCCTATGTTTCGAATGTGTTATGTGGAAAAAGAATAAGAGATGGAAATTGTGTGTTCTTTTCTTTGAACTATGCATTGTAGTGTTATATCTGTTAGATGTTTCATGTCATGCATTGGTCTCGGACAACTTGTGCACAAGGTCTCGTCTCTCGATCGGTTCCTGGGGCACTGGAAATGGTTCCGTCCGGAAGAGATTTTTGGATCGCCCTTAGGTATACGGCTCATAAGGGGGTCTAGTGGGGCGATATGTCTATTAGTGTTATGCGGAGTCCATGATGTCACAGCTGCTAGTACTCATGTGTGCTAGTGAAGAGCTGAACCTTGGGTCCCCGCTGCTAATCATGGGCTACCCATGGACCATCACATAGTTAGGGAGCATGCTAGGTTTACCTTCTTGCATACCTAACACTTGATGCCTATGTTGATTCATAAGTTGTTCATATGCAAATTGTGGCTAACTTGTGTGTCTGCTGCAGGAATAACAGCTCGGCTGTGGGTAAGAATTATCAATTGCATATGCTAAATATCGTCTATGTTTTCTTGCATGAGTTGTTAAAAAGAAACTAGACAACCAGAAAGATCACCTAATAATGCTAGCTTCATATGCTTACTTAGTGTAGATTTCTAAGGTGAGTTTGGCCACGGTTGCTCACCAGTACATGTGGTAGTACTGACCCATGTTTGTGGGCAAATATCCACGTACTGGAAGTGATAGTTTGGCAAGCATCTTGAATCTGAATCAGCGTGTGCGCACCCTTCCATAGGACTGTGTTCGTACTGCTTCCTTCGTTGCTTCCCTCTCCAGTGGGCTACTCCTCTTCTGCTAGATATTTTGTTATTTTGGTCCTACTACAAGGATATAATGTTTGGATGGTGTGGCTAATTTTGAAAATGTAAAAAGAATTGTAAGCCCTCTAAGTCATATTTTGTAACTCAGCCAAGCAAGCACTTGTAATCCAAATCTTTAAGTATTCAATAAAAAGAAAGTATTTTATGTGCCTATCAAATGTGTTCAACTTTGGTTCTCTGCATTTACTCTTTGCCTATATATGTATATTTTTATCTAACTTGTGTCTTGTGCAGGTACGTTGCCTGGTACAAGCTCAACTTAGGCTTGCACGGCATCGCGCCCAAGCGAGGACGAGCGGTTCCGTAGGGACCAAGCGAGGACGATCGACCCTACAGAATCGGGGCGCAACAGAAATAAAGTGGGAATAAAAGAATTTGATTGATGGAAATTCTAGATCTAGTTTTGAAATAAAAAGGGGAGAGAATAATTTTCCCCCTCTCTAAATAGGCCGCCCCACCTTTCCCCTTCCTCAAGATACTATGAATTGTCCAATATACCCCTTGGAGCCTCTCATAAAGAAATAATTAAGGAGAAAAGCTTCTAGTCTAATAGTTTAATTAATTTTAATCCATCTCCTAATCAATGGGCTTTCTAAATCGGCTCCAATCTAACAATTAATACATGTTGGTCCATAAGTCTAAACCGAACTAGTTAGGTCCATTAATAGAAGTCCAAATAAATAACTAACATCTAGCAATAAATAAATAATACAAAAAATAATTTTTACCATGCACAATATTTAATTAAATATAAAATTACTAAAATACCCTTTCCTAGAAAATATGGTAGTGACACTAAGGCCTTTGTGCCGACCTGTGCTAGACTTGGTTGGAATAGACTCGTACTAGAATTGCAAGTTATGTGGAAACCCAAATGTCTATATGTGATTACCCAACTGGTTAGTATACAAAATAGAATATCGTCCGGACAATTAGCCATGTACATAGCTTTTTGGCTAAGTTGTGTAGAGTATCACGCGCCAAGACCCTTTTGGTGCATGCTAGTTGCAAACGAGATTGGGATATCGTTCAGATAAGAAACAAGTCAGACTTAGAATGACAACCAATAAAAACATTATCAGATTTATCGCTTAGGCGAATATAGAGAATCATGCTTAGATTTTAGGAAATAGCTCGAACGATCTTTCGTGTCGGAAGATACAGATCAAAAATTGTTTATTTTGATGACTATCAACAGGATATATATACGAGACTAAGATTTTATCAGGCGATACCTAGTATGTTGCAGGAATTCTAAGGAACAATTTGGTGAATATGCTAGTGATTGATGCAAACACGATTGAGGATTTAATTGGGTGACTCGATTCTGAGTGGTGTATGGATCATTAGAAATGTCCAAACGGATTCATAAGTCTCGTGCGATAGTTGGATTGAATGATTGTAAGAATATCTTGAACAAGTATTAATGATTATATCGAATAGAGATTCATGGAAATGGAAATCGATATCTTGGTTAAGAAAACTTACTGGAAACTTGGAGGATCAGGCGAGCAATTTTGGATTGAAACAAATGGATTGAACTTGAATACAATATCGCTCGAATAGAAGTTAGCTCAAAAAATCAATATTGTGGTTCGATGAAAGAGATAAGCGATAATGGAATTGACTTGGAGTTTCGAAGAACGATCTTGAAATCTAGTTCAAAACGATAACCTACGAAATTACTCCCAACGAGAACGATTATCCTGCGAGAGCGCCAACGTGGTGATTTCATGTACGCGTGGATGATCGAACTCATGAAAACATGTTCGGTGATTATTCCAAACGAACTCGATAAATAAAACGTATCAAAAATGGAATAGACTTGGGCTTGAATATTTGAAACTAGTTGCTTGAGGAATGTTAGAAGTAAAACAATGGATCTACCAAATGGTAACATTGAATTTGGATGATTCTGCTAGACGAATTATAGTTACTGCATGAATGGACATGACTTGATATATATATATATATATATATATATATATATATATATATATATATATATATAACTTGGATGGAGCAAAAGGGAAATGATAAGGTGTCTCGATTGTGCCAAAGAAAACCATAACATTCAAACGTTCTTGTCTTGTGTGAGCGTAACTCTATGCTCGTACATTCGTCACGCCCAAATTAGGACGATTATCCAGCGGAAGCGTTGACGTGGTGATCTCACATCCAACGAGGGTGATAGAACTTGCAGGAGACCGGAGCGTAATAATTGATGGATCGTCTTGACTTTTGGTTCGACACGACAAGACAAATTTGGGAATACAAGTGAATCAAAAATATTTTATGGATAAGTTAGCCTAGAACTTGGAGTAAATCATGCTTGATGGTTTCGTGAACGGATACATCAATCATGTCGAATGACTTGGAGTTATAAATAAAAGATTTAGGATTGAATCTTGGCTTGGTCATCTAGACTTGGAATGGATAAGAATCCTATCATACATGTTTAGAGAGGTAGACTATGCAAATTACTAGGCTTGTCCTACAACTTGGATATATATCATGGATTTTACTAAACAGACTCGACCCCCGAACAAATGAACGTGCTAATGGTATTAGGATGATCTGTGCTCGATGTTTAGAAATCTGAGTAAAACGAGCTTGGATAGAATATCCCGTACAAATAAAAAATGGTTTAACCCTAGGAATTGGGGCGAGCATTGTACGACAAAATTGCACGATGAATTGTGTGCTTGAACTTGTACCTATGACCTTGTGAGCTGACCTACAAATTAGGTAGGTGCCCCTATGCCGAGTGAAATAACCTATATGACCGACTTTAGCATATTGCTTGAACAAACCATAGAACTAGGGCAGCAAGACTTAGAGTTAGACTAAGAACGGTAACATGTTCTATGTTTGACCCGAATGGATGTATGCTAGACCAAATAGATCATGCTTAACGATAGTATAAAACTTGATTTGAGTTGGAATAGAAAATGACTTGGATTTGATTGACCATATCGGAGTATCCTTGTGATTCATAAAACGAGAACCCTTGAGATTTTCGTAAAGTAGCTTGTCCGATTTTATTATCTCTAAGTTTGGTTGAATGCATATGTTTGAGGGGTGCCTTGAATGTGTGCACGATCCAAGACTCAATGATATGTGAAACTCGAGTGCTAATACTTCTCTATCGCTAAGTTAGTTGACATGCATATGTTTGAAGGACGCTTTAAATATGTGCACGATCCAGACTCGTGATATGCTGATATCGAATGCTAGTGCAAGTGAATATCCGGATAAACAAGTATAACGACTTATATAAGTTTGCCCCAACCATAGATCATCATTCAAGATAGATTAAAATGTACCTCGCGTTAAGCAACATATTTCGTGCTAAGGCACAAATGAGACCGACCCAACATATACGCGACACGGTATAAGGAATGAGTAGAAGATTCTGTTTGAAAGGATTTAGTGGTACGGATTGATACACTTAGGATAGATTCGATAGTGCGATAGAATTACTTGTGCTCAGGAAGTCTCAAGGACGAGACTTTTTCTGAGGGTGTATAATGTAACGACCCGTTCCGCTCAAGCGGACAGCCGATTCAAACGGTAAAAGTGCAACAACGACCCAATTTACTCAGCGAGAATACTCGTTTGAGGCAAAGGATTTTCAGACTTGTTCCTTCAGGAGTTTCGGCTTAGGCTTTCAGAGGCTCACTCAGAGTATCTCTCGACCAAGGCAAAACATCGCTAATGGTGGGTGGCTATGATGAACTTGTCTTTGCTTAGCCAGCACACTTAAAATATGGACAATACATGCTAGTCGCTAGGGGAATCACCCCTTGTATGCTAATAAAGAATACAACGCACCTAGCTAAGAGAATAATCCCAACTTGTATTTTTTGTGTTAGAACATGGAAATAAAACTTTGCTTATATACAGACCTTCACATACTACCTTTGCCTTGTGCAACTAGACCCTTCTATACCTCGAGTAGAACGATATATGTATACTCTGTAGTGCACTGTTCACTTTATATACTACACGTCCCTATATCATGTCGCTCGGTATGTCCCTTTACGATTTCATTCCTTGCTTTACCCTCGACCGTGCCAACGTAAATGCTTATGTTTTTCATAAATGCATGCTTACCTGCTTATATGTTAACTTGTAATGTTGACTCGATCCAATGCTTGCCACAATAAAACTTATGCTGCAATCAAGTAACACTAGCACGTATCGTGTATGAATCTTGTTAGCTAGAAGACTATCAAATATTTCTTTCGTGCAATATGAACCTGCAAGTATTCAGGACCGTTAGGTCGCCAAGGTAGTCCCCGCACCAGGGGAATGCATCAAGTCAAGTTAAACTTTGAACGAGAATTATGTCAAGTTTATATCTGATATAAGAATCATGTCAGGCAAATCAAGAATCACAGCTCGTGGAGCAATGCTCGTTCAGAACAAAAATCATGGATTTTCTCGTCAAGATAAAAATTTGGAAGACCCAAGACTTGCATGTCATGGACAACTTGTTTAACAAGTGGATCTTCGGATCCAAGTTCTACGGACGGTCTCTGGGGCACCGAGGCCGATCCTATCCAGATGGAACTCATGCAGCCTTCTTGTATGAGCTGGAAGGCATCTCCCCTAACGCTGTGCCACCTTTGCAGATAAAGGCTGATAGTCTCTTATCATGACCCGTACCCGGTGTAGGGATACAAGTCGGGAACAACGCCCAGTCTATGCCACAGAATCGATGATAGAATATTGTTTAGGTAATCTATAGAGCAATATAATAAGCCACCAACAATATCAATATACTTAATCACAGATCTAAGATGGAGAATAGCACGAATATGATAAAAGAATAGAATAGTCATAAAATAACTCATGAGTCAAAATAGTAACATCAATGAGTCTGAGAAAAATACTAAACAGTAAGCTAGAGACAATGCAGTACAAGAGGATAACTAAGATATTATAAGTCCTGGGTCGTCTGTCTCAGTTGGGATGGGTCCCTCCTGAGCCAGGATCTCTAACTCTAAGCCCACAATATCCCGAGGCCCGTAATGAGTAGGGTACCACTCCTTAGTGTCATCTGGAAAAAATATATCCAGTCAGGAAAGGAGCAGAGTACATCTCTAATAACAGTCCTAATCAATGATATAGACTATGTAACAGTAAATAGATGTGAATATACAAGATGCAACAATAGATACAAGATATATAGAATAAAAGAAATACTGGAAATATATACAAGAATAAACAATATGGCAATGAACAAGAATACTAATGACAAAGTGAGTGAGTACTAACTTTAACATGTGATCGGCTTGGGAACTTGCACAAGGATAAGGGCCTGGCTAATCATACTTGCAGTGTATGATCAATGCTCATAAGGAATAAGACATGCACAAGGAGGGTATGATCACATATCTACACTAAATTACTCTCCACCCTCGACTGGTATAGTTGATCCAACCATGGTACGTTATGGCACGGGATTCTCTAGGAAGGTAGCAAGTCTCCCCGAGAATCATTGTATGCACATGTACAAGAAGAACAAGGAAATAAGGCTTACCCAAGATACACCATATATACCAAGGAATAAAATCTCATGACGAGATCTGGATATACCAATCTGTGTAACCATTGTGTCAAGAAATCAAGGATATCTGCACTAGATACAAGGAACATAGAGGATATCATAAATAAGAAACTATCAGAGAATGTACTCGCTTGAAGTCCGGTAAACAGTATCACAGATGTCCGGTACAGTGCCTCAAAGACCTAGATATGGAATATAATATCAATACAAGGTTTTGGAATAAAAATAAGTTAAACTAGTCAACATCTAGGTCAAAAGCCATTTCTAAGTCAAAATAGCCAAACTAGATCAACTCTCAGTCAAACCAGTCAAACTTGGTCAAACTACCTATTTCTAGGTTGCATGAGTCTATCTCTAGGATATTGGATCCATACACTATGAAACTAGGTCATACTAGCTAAATCTAAGATATTATGAACATACTAGCTAAATCTAAGATACTATGAACACACTAAGAAACCGTATATCAAGATACACAAACAATTAGAGATAGAATATCATATATGCATACACAAGCAATAATATATATATACTAATCCTAATTATAATTACTAAATGGATACCTTGGCTTTGAAACAACTTGGTATCGCACCACTAAACACCTATCTCGATACCCAACTTAAATACCTTGATTATCGCCCCAATACCTTTGACACTTACCTTGGTATCTCAAGGAAATATCAATCTAGCATTTAGTAGCTACCAAATCTAACTATATAATGATATGTATATATCTAATACAATATCACCTACTATACTAATTACCAACTACTAGTATATACTAACTATCCAACTAATCTCTAACTACTAAAGCAATAATACATACATACATATATATATATATATATATATATATATATATATATAACTACTAATTAATCACAAGCACGTACATATAGATAGCTTAATAAATAGATAACTAATCACTCATAACTAGCTAACTATCAACAACTAAATACTAACTAGCTAAAGCTTAACTGAAACTAATATCCTCACCTTACTGTTGTTCTTAGCTGCTACTGTGCTCTACTCATTGCTGAGTTGATGCCTGTTGTTTGCTGCAGTGAGGTAGCTGCTCACAGATACTTGATGCT
The DNA here is from genome assembly GCA_036927795.1 of Iris macrosiphon. Taxonomy (NCBI): domain Eukaryota; kingdom Viridiplantae; phylum Streptophyta; class Magnoliopsida; order Asparagales; family Iridaceae; genus Iris; species Iris macrosiphon. The sequence goes on along the minus strand of JAYESA010000001.1, from coordinate 7,713,625 downwards.
GCCGCAGTTGGCTGCCAATGCACTGCCTTGTGCACTTCTCACTGTTATTGATGCACACGTTGGTGCATATGCTCACAAAATTATTGTGGATGCAACTGCCCTCTGCTTGCTGTGGCTGCAGCAGCAATGAAATGTTGCTACCCGTGCTGCCTCTTGCCTGACTGTGTTCAATATTGAACTTCTACTGCTGCTGTGCTTGATGTTGCTTCACTACACACATGCCCAACTCCCTTCTCCACATACATATAACTCACACAAGCTCTCTCATAATATATATACTCTCACTAGTATCAATACATCTATATGCATATATATATGTAACTATATACTTCTCAACATATCCTGATACATAAACATATCAATGCACTTATATGCACACACTCACTCTCACACACACAACATATATATATATCTCTCCTCTTAATACAACTATATATATATATATATATATATATATATATATATATATATATATATACACTTATAACATAACCATCCATATATATATATATATATATTATAAATAGCTAAGAACAAAGGAAATTGGATCTAGAATGCAACACAACAAATACGTGGAGTGCATCACACCTGTATCACACTAGATCTATGATACGCTTGCAATACGAGTCCACCACACAACCAACGTATCCCGAAGGACACGAGAAAGTCTGAAATACTATTTATGAATAATACAAAGAGTAAAATATATATCTACGTGTCCGTGTCAAAATGTGTCTTGCACAAAGCCCCGTGTCGGAGAAAAAACTCCCAAATCAATACGTATCACCAAATTTTTGGAATACGATCTACACGTATCCAATTGTGGACACGACACTAGCCACAAACAAATAAAAAAATATTAATTTGGTCTATATGACTAATTGACAAATACAACAAGTGTCAATCTCGGAATTCTCCTAAAATTAACATAAAAAGCACCATAACTTTCTCAATAGGCCTCCTATGAACCTAATTCTAATTCCTATAGGTAGCCTATTCATGTGGGGTGGTTTCTTATAGTTAAATCTCATATTTAGAACCTAATGAAAGAAAAAAAACTAAATTGTACCTATTGGAAGATGGATTCCTAATACAACCTCCAAAATTGGTGAACATGGCCTTTAACTTGTAGATCCTTGCTCATCTTTGTAGATCCTTGCTTTCTCCTTCTAGATCATTGTTCTACTAGTCTCTAATAGTGATTTGGGAAGGAATTAGGAAGAAATTTGGTAGGGGATTGATATGGGAATGAAAGAATTTGGTTGAGAGAAATTCTAGATATAGATTTGAAATAAAAAGAGGAGAGAAACGTTTTCCCTCTTTTAATATAGGACGCCCCCCCTAGCCCCTTCCCCAAGTTTCTATACAAAGTCTAAAATATCCCTTGGGGCCTCTCATGAAGAAATAATTAAGAAGGGAAGGTTCTAGTCTAATGGGTTTCATTAAATTAATCACCCTCATAATGAATGGACTTAATAATTGGGCTCAATTCTAACTAATTATAAATATTTGTCCATGGGTCTAAACTAAACTAGTTAGGTCCACTAAAACAAGCCCAAAATAATAAACTAACATCTAATAATAACTAAATAATACAATAAATAATTATTCAAATGCACAATATTTAATAAATTATAAAATTACCAAAATACCCTTTCCAAGAAAATATGGTAGTGACATCTCTTGTGCTTGGACGGGATGGTTTATAGCGCCTCTTGTGCTTTTATTGCATTTCATCCCTGTTAACGACTATAACTCGTCCTTTATGGCTATGCTAGCGACCACTTGTTCATATAGATAAGTCATCCTCGCTTAGCGGCTATCCGCGTGCGAGTCATTGCATCACATCAAAAATATCTGAAATACCTAAACGATCATGAGTATAACACAACTTGTGCATATAAAATACCTGAATATCTTCTGCAAACACACCTAAATCCATGTAATCATGCACCGACACAACACTTGCATTTGCATATGTTATTGCCCCTAGATTTCATTATAAATGCTCGTGCTTGAATTAACTTGGTTGACTTAGAAAGGAAAGGACAAATGCTAAGTTGGTAAGTCTCATCGTATTTCCTCTTATATCGTACGGTGCACTGCCACACGAGTTAGGCTATTAATCATTGCCATAAAACTGATCCTAAGACAAGACTAGAAAGATAACTTAATAGATGGTGCACGGAACCTATATAACGTCTTTGGATTTTTTGAGCAGGTGAGTAGCCTTCCCACCAGTGCATTAATGTACTGATAACCCACCAGATTGCTTGTAGGGTACGGGAGAACCTCGTTCGGTGCAGATGCCTCCCTCGTGCGTGCTAAGGCGTGGAGTTCACTCTAGAGCCTTGGAGCATTGCGTCCAAAACTGAAGCACATATACAAGATACGCTTTTACTATTTCAGAGAGAGAGAGGCTTGAGCGACTTATAATCTTGGCATAGAGCTGCCTGTAACACTTGTTATATATTACTAAAGAGTTTGCTTTACTTCTATACTTGTGTTATTCAATGCTTCCGCTATTGACGACTCTGTAAACTTATTTCTAATCGCCTATGCATTTATAATTTTGCTGCATTCGGACAATCTGTGCGATTTTGTGGCTTAGACCTCTTACCGCCTATTTATATCATGGTCTTGCACGGGCGCGGCTTACGCTCGTGCGACATCACGCCCAGATGGGTCAAGCGATCATCCCGCGGGAGCACTTGCACGATGATTCGTGTCTAGCGGGGATGGCCGATTTTTCTGCAGGATATCGGGACGTGACAGTGAGTACCAGCTTCAATATGTGATCGACTTAAAAACTTGCACAAGGATAATGGCCTGGTTAATCATACATGTGGTGTATGATTAACACTTTCAAGGAACAAGACATGCACAAGGAGGGTATGATCACATATCTACACTACATACTCTACGCCCTCAACTAGTGTAGTGGATCCAACCATGGTACGTTATGACACGAGATTCCACAAGAAGGGCGCTAATCTTCTCATGAATTAATATATGTATTTGTACAAGAAGAACAAGCAAACAAGGCTTGCACAAGATACACCATAAATACCAAAGAATAATATCTCATGACGAGATCCGAATATATCAATTCGTGTAACCATCTTGTCAAGAAATTAAGGATATCTATACTAAATATAAGAGAAATAGAGAATATCATGAATGAGAAACTATCACAGAATGTACTTGCCTAAAATCCGGTGAACAGTATCAAAGATGTCTCGTATGGTGCCTCAAGGAACTAAATAGGAAATATTACATCAATACAAGATTTTAGAATAAAAACAAGTTAAACTAGTCAACTTTTAGGTCATAAAGCCATTTCTAAATTAAAACAGTCAAACTAGGTCAACTCTAGGTCAAACTAGCTATTTCTAGGTTGTATGAGTCTATCTCTAGGATATTGGATTCATACACTATGTAACTAGGCCATACTAGCTATACTAGAATACTAGGAAACCAACAAGATATCGTATCATAAGATACACAATTTATTAGATATAAAAATATTATAATATATATACAAGACAAAATATATATCACTCCTGTCACGACCCGCACCCGGTTTAGGGGCACGAGTGCGTGGGTACGTCCAGCCTACGTCGCAGCATCGGCGGTAGAACGCTGTCTAGGTCAAGTACTATCTAAATAATCTCACACTAGTATCCAACTCCATAAGGAGACACGGATAACACTATAAAATGAACAACATACTCAATCACAACTACAGCACGATAAGAATTTGAAGAAACAAAAGAATACAACACAAGTCTACTGACAAAATAATCATACCTGAAATCAGTAACAACCAATCCCCAAGTGTCAGAAACAAGTCCACTAAGGTCACAGTCTGGAAAAATATTTTCCAGTCAGGAAGGAGCAAAGTACATCTCTAAATAGCAGTTCTATATTAATGACATAAACTATGTAGCAGTTCTAGATGGAAATATACCAGATGCATGTATAGGTACGAGAAATGTACAATGAAAGAAATACTGGAAATACTGTAAGTAAATGCAGGAAAAGAAACAATATGTCAATGAGCAAGAAACCTATGACTAAGTGTGTGAGTACTAGCTTCAACATGTGATCGGCTTGGGAACTTGATCAGGCTGGTTACATGTGATTAGCTATGATTCATGGAAGGTCAGGCTAACCGTTGGTTAGCTATGATGCATGTAGAGGTCAGGCTAATCATACGTAACAGCTATGAGGCACGGAGATGGTCAGGCCGCACCCGACGTAAGATGTGGGGTGAGCTATGATGCATGAAAAGTTGGGTATGATCACATATCTACACTAAAATACTCTCCACCCCCGACTGGTATAGTAGATCCAATCATGGTACGCTATGGCACGGGATTCCCTAGGGAGGTAGCAAATCTTCCCGGAAATCAGTGTCTGTACATGCACAAGATATCAATGAAACAAGTCTTGTACAAGCTACACCATGAATAAGGAATAACATCTCATGACGAGATCCGTGTATACCAATCCGTGTAACCAGCGTGTCAAGAGCATGCATATTTACACTAGATACAGTGAACATAAGAGATATCATAAATTAGAAACTAATCAGAGAATGTACTCGCCTTGGGTCCTTAGCTGGTAAAACCAATATCCTGTCCCAGAGTATCGTCTGGAGGATCCAACAGTCCTAAAATATATCAATACAATATTTGCATCAGGTGTTATACTAACACAACACAAAACATCGAACTCAGGGCCGTGCCAGGTATGGCTCTAGTCAACAAGGGTCATCTAGTAGGGATACGTATATAATACACATTTACACTCAAAGTATATACCAATAAAACATATATAATATTATATATAAGTGTCTATTAGTAATTTGTACAAAATACATATTTGTGTATATACACTAAATAGATGCATATCAACATATATATTTTTATACCAAAAGTACATATTTGTATATATATATATCAATCAAATATTTATATATATATATTTAACTAATCAGAGAATGTACATAATGCCACACTTCTCAAGGTGATCCCAATTGAAGTAGCAGTTAGTTCCAATGGGTCCGGAGCAGTCCAAATAGCTAGAAACTATATAAAGAAGTCCATGATCGGAGTTCGGCACGAAAACCGAGATAAGGATTCCAGGCTAATAAGAGAAAGGGGTCGATTGTTCGTAATTAAGGTAACACCTTAGTTAATAAAAACCGTTTCGAAATTATTTTGAACAATAATTATAATTAAAAGTTTATTTATAAAGATCTAGAATTTATGTAAAAGTCAATATATTTTTATTTATAGTAAAATCGGTCACCGATCCAATTAAACAAATTTTGAATAAATTTTATTATTGAAACTATATTTTTTTAATTAATTATAAAAATCTAGAATTTTATTATATTTTACATAATCAAAATCCTTATATATATACATAACTAAATTCACACATAATAAATAACTAAATTTATACATTATAAACAATAAAACTAATTTTATATTAACCAACTAATTATACATTAATTAACTACTTACATATAACTAAACTATTTATTATTAAACTAAACTAATTACATTAATTAACTAATTGATTATGAAATTAATTAACTGATTACTAATTACTACTGATTAATAAATTAATACTGATTAATAACTTAATCAACTGATTAATAAATAATCTACTGATTAGTAAGTAATTAACTGATTAATAATTTAATTAACTGATTAACAAAATAATTAACTAATCTAATCAGAGAATTAATTAAACTAATTATCTATTAACTAACTAATTAATATAACTAATTACATATACTTAACCAATTTATTAAATCTAAACTAACTACAGCACTGAGTCGAAAGAAAGAAGGATGGGGGAAGGGATCTTACGTCGGGGAGGGGGTTTTTCGGCGTCGACTGGAGGGGGTTCCGTCGAGGTCGGGCCGGGCAGGGCGTCGGCGGTCGACGTTCGTCTCGGGCGGCGGTCAAACGTTCGGCGGATCTGCTGTGGCGGCGGGTGCTCGGTTCGAGGGGACAGCGGTGCTCGGTTCGAGGAGACGGCGGTGCTCGGTTCGAGGAGACGGCGGCCACGGCTCGACAAAGTCGAGGAGATCCGAGGCGGCGGTCACCGGCGGTAGCGAAGCTCGGCGGATCTGCTCGGTCTCGCGGCGGCTGGATCTCGAGAGCGGCGGCGGTCGACGGATCCGAGGCGGCCACGGCGGTGGAACTCGAGAGCGGCGGCTGATCTGCTCGTCTCGTCGGCCACAGGTGCTCGACGCCGAGGGGAGATCCCAGTCGCCGGCGGCGGATCTGATCTAGGTTAGGGTTTGGATCTGCTGTGTCGGGATGGATCGTGTCCGAGGCGGGACACGATGGTGGTGTTGTGGTATTGGGGTGGACGTGTCCGGGTGTTGGACACAGAAATGATGTACTGTGATGTGGGGTTGTGTCCAGATGGTGTCGGACACAAGAATATGGTTGTAATGTTGTAACCGGACACAGAAAATGATGGATACGGTGGGACACCCGGGGTCGGACCCGAGGCCAACACGGCTGACACGGTGATGCTGGACACACGGACACGAGCACACAAAATGGTGGTGGCTTGTTGGCTTGTGGGGATTTGTGAGGGCTAGCTAGGGTTTCTTGGGAAGGGTGATGAGAGACTTAAATAGGGAAAGAGGGTGTGGGATGAAGGGTGCGGATTGGCCCAATAATGAATGGTCCAGATCATATATATATATAAATGGGTTTTTTATGTGGGAAAAATGAGGGTGTGAATGGGAGACGGTAAACTGGTAAATTTAATAGAAAAATATAATTTAAGAAAAATGTTTTAAGGGCTTCCAAGGCTAACTGATTCCAAATGCTACTAATTAAATCCCTATTTCAAAACCCTAGAAATTATGTAATTTACTTATTTACTAATCCAATGGATATTAAAAATTTATTATGAAAACAACTAGTCTTTCAATAATTTTACTAAACAAAAATTTTATGATTTCAAGCCAATAAATATTCGAAGCCAGAGTATTATATATAATATCATTTATTTATTTATTCTATAATAAATCGACATTTAGAAAAAATGATTTTTATACAAGATTATAAATTACCTTCTAAAACCAAACATTGTTCAAAATCTAATACTAGAATTTCAAGGTAAATATTTTATAAATCTGATATTTAAAATAAAATAAAAATCTAATTATTTCGGAAATTAGAAATCGGAGGTTACAACTCCTAGCTAAACTAATACTAAGTGGATACCTTGGCTTTGAACAAAAAGCGGTATCACACACTTATATTCCCATCTTGATGTGCAAACACAATATCTTAAGTAAAACCCAATACCTTTACATTACCTTGATATCACAAGGTAATTCAATATCTAACATATAACTAACTATCCATATTCCTCACTATACACTAATATGTATTTAAACTTATAACAATACTATACTAAACTATACTAACATACCCCCTTCAGATATTCATTACCCGTACCAAGATATCACAACTCTCATTACCTTGGTGTATCTCAAGGTAATATATAAATAATACTAACCAATGCTAACTAGTGCTTATCTATATATAAATATATCTCATATATATATATATATATATATATATATATATAAAAGCTAGTTAGTTATTTTGATTAGCTAGTAGGTATATATATATATATATATATATATAGCTGCTACTTACCGCTGCTGCCACTACAGCTTATCACTACTATCGTTGCTGCTTTCTCTTCTGCTGGTACTACTTACAACTGCTGCTTCTGCTTACAACTGCTGCTTCTGCTGTTGCTGCTTACTGCTGTTGCTTCTGCTTCTGCTGTGGCTTGCTGCTTCTGCTGCTGCTTGCTGCTTTTGCTTCTGCTTGCCACTTCTGCTGCTGCTTCTCAGCTTTTGCTGCTGCTGCTGCTTAAACTGCTGCTTTTTAGTGCTTATGGCCTGCTTAACACTGCTTATTCTCACTATTTTATACTTCTTTCTTCACTGTTTTTCATTACTTTCTTCTCCCCTCTTGCTCATATACAAATATACACATGTACACACACACACACACACAGACACACACACACAAATGCACGTACACACACACACACACATACACACACACACACACACATTCACTATACATATATATAACTATAACCATTCTAGAGATGCACATGAACTCCTACTCTTCCATGATCACCAACATATCAACAAGAATTATAGAATATATATATATATATATATATATATATCTTACATAATAATTATAAATATAATATTATAATATCTATAACTAAGGCAATTTGAATTGAATTGCAAAGAAACAAACACGTGAAATGCGCCACACCCGTATCATACTAGATCTATGATACACTTGCGATACGGCTCTACTACACAACCAAACATATCCTGAAGGATACGAACAAGTCTAAAATCATAATTATGAAAAATACAAAGAGTTAGCTACTCATTTACGTGTTCGTGTCAAAATATGACATACTCAAACCCCCGTGTCGGAGGAAAACCCCCAAATTAACCCGTATCTCCAAATTATTGGGATACAGCCTACACGTATCGAATTATAGATACGACACTAGTCACATACAATCAAACACTTGTCAATTTGGTCTAATTGACCTATTGACAAACATATAATGTGTCAATCTTGGAATTCTCCCAAAATTGACATAAAATACCATATAACTTTCTCCATAGGCCTCCTATGAACCTAATTCCAATTCCTATGGGTGGCCTTAGTATATGGGATGATTTTTAATGATTAAAATATAGATTTAGAGTCTAATTAGAGGAAAAATAATTGAATTGTATCTTTTGGGAGATGGATTCTCAATGAAACCTCCAAATTGAGTGTAAAGAGCCTTCAACTTGTAGATCCTTACTTCTCCTTATAGATCATTGCTTCCTCCTTATAGATCCTTGCTTCCTCCTTATTCTAATGGCCTCCAATGATGATTAGGGAAGAAATTAGAAAGAAATTTTTGTAGAATTTGATTTGGGAATGAAGAAATTTGGAAGAGAAAATTCTAAATCTATATTTAAAATAAAAAATAAAGAGAGAATTTTTCCTCTATCTATACTGCGCCGTCCACTTGCCCCCTTCCCCAATGTCATGCCCCGATCTCCCACAGGCTAATCGACCATCCCTGCTAGGCGAGAATCATCGTGGGACGATCGCTTCGGCCCATCTAGGTATGATGCCGCACGAGCGAGAGCCGCGCCCGTGCAAGGCCGTGGTTCATTGGCTGGCGGTAAGAGATCTAAGCCATAGAGTCGCATAGATTGTCCGAGTGCAGCAGAATTATAAATGCATAGGCGATTTGGTAACAAGTTCACTGAGTCGATAATAGCGAAAGCAATGAATAACATAAGTTAAAGTAGAGTAAACTCTTTATTGATATAAACAAGTATTACATACGACGTATAGCCGAGATTATAAGTCACTCAAGCCTCTCTCTCTGAAACAGTAAAAGCGTGCCAAGTGGCTACAATTATGGAATAATGTACAGGCGATGTTCTAACATTATGTCTTGTATATGTGCTTCAGTTCTAGACGCAACGCTCCAAGGCTTCAGAGTGAACTCCACGTCTTAGCACGCACGAAGGAGGCATCCACACCGAACGAGGTTCTCTCGCACCCTGCAAACAATCTGGTGGATTATTAGTACATGAATGCACTGGTGGGGAGGCTACTCGCCCGCTCGACAAATCCAAACACGTAATATAGGTTTCGTGTACCAACTATTATGTTGTCTTTCTAGTTGCCTTAGGATCAGTTTTATGGCAATATTGAATAACATAACTCGTGTGGCAGTGCGTCATGTGATACAAGAGAAAACACGATGAGACTTACTAACTTATCATTTGTCCTTCCCTGTCCAAGGTAAACCAAGTTAATTCAAGCATAAGCAGGTATAATTATTTTGGGGCAATAACATATGCAAATACTGCGTTGTGAGCGTAGTTATGTTTCGGTGCACGATTATACATATTATCCGAAAGTGTTGCTTTGGATGTTCAATATTTCTATTCTCACAGTGTCTCATAATCATATCATTTTGCTGTACAGGTTACTCTTTGATGCGATGCAATGACTCACACGCGGATAGCGGCTAAGCGAGGATGATTATCTATATAACATAAGTAGCTGGCATAGCCATTAAGGACGGGTATACAGTCTCAAGACAAAAATGATATGCAGCACAGGTGGCGAGCCCCGCTATATTACACTTTGCCCCATAACATACGACTATACATAATGTTTTTGTCCGGATCGAACTGGCCCCAGCGCCCTGGCAACCGACCGCGAAAACCACATAACCCTTGTGCACAAGTTGTTCGCGACAAGCAGGTCTTGGGTCAATCCAAATTCATAACGATAATTCTTATTGCTTTACTTAACACGATTCTCGTTCATCTCTCAACTTGACTTAATGCAATCTAAGGCAATACGAGCATGAGACAATCACATGGCATGATCTGTCTTTGCATAGTCTTCCTGAGCCATTAGATTGAGTACAAGACGAGTATCACTTTTCTGAAGTGTTACGATGTTATCTTGCTTAACTATCCTTGACGTAGTCCCCTAGTTCGGGGAATGGCGACCTAACGGTCCCGAATACTTTCAATGTTCATACTTGCACGGAACGACTATTTGATAGTCTTTCGGTGATTTGGATGAAAACAAGGCAAGATATCATTCACCTGATATTGGCATACAAATATATGACAAGCATTGTATCGAGGCAACATATAAACAGGCAAACATGCATTTGTTATAACATAAACATTCACGTTAGCTCGGGTCCAAAGGTAAGCCAAAAAGTGAAACCGTAAAGAACTTGCTGAGCGACATGATCTAGGGTCATACAGAGTAAACAAGTGAACAGTGCACTAAAAAGAGCATATACATATCGTTCTACTCGAGGCATAGCAGAGTCTCGTTGCACAAGGCAAATGTAGCATGCGAGGGTATGATTATAAGCAATATTTCATTTCCAGGTTCTAGCATAAGCAATATAAGTTGGGATTATTTTCTTAGCTAGGTGCGTTATGTTCTTATTAGCATGCAAGGGGTGATTCACCTAGCGACTAGCATGTATCGTTCCATATTTTAAGTATGCTGGCTAAGCAAAGACAAGTTTACCGTAGCCACCGACCTTAGCGATGATTCGCCTCGGTTGAGCGATACTCCGAGCAAGCCTCTGAAAGCCTAAGCCAAACTTCTGTAGGGCCAAGTCTAGATATCCTTTGCCTCAAACTATTATTCTCGCCTGAGCATAGTGGGTTGGGATATTGTACTTTTGCCGTTTGAATCGGCAGTCCGCATAAGCGGAATGGGGTATTACACCCAAGCTACTATGAAATGTATAAAATATTCCTTGGGGCTTGTCATAAAGGAATTAATTAAGGAAGGAAGGTTCTAGTCTAATTGGTTTAACTAATTAATCAGCCTCCTAATGATGGGCTTACTATTAGGCTCAATTCTAACTAGAATTAAATGTTGGTCCATGGATCTAATCTAAACTAGTTAGGTCTACTAATACAAGTCCAAAATAATATACTAATATCTAACAATAAATAAATAATATAATAAATAAATTTATAATATGCACAATATTTAATTAATTATAAAAAGACCAAAATACCCTTTTCTAAAAAATATGGTAGTGACATCGCTCAAGCTCTCTCTCTTCCTCTCTCGATTACAATGACATCGTTCTATATATTACATCCATTTATACAAAAGCATCTCTAAACATCTCGATACGTCTCAAGGTATCGATTCCAGTTTTTTGGCTCCTGAGAATGTGGATACGCTATCGTATCTTCGGATGATCCAGTACCTGTGAACAAGCAAACTGGGGGGGGTCAGCACTTTGGAGAAAGTACTGGTGAGTATAAAAGCAACGAATAGATGCAACACTCTCTAAAACTAACACTAAGTAAGCATGTGATAAAATATTATATTACTAGTGATCTTGCTACTTTTATCTATGTTTATTTCATGCAGTACAGGATCAGAGTCAGTTTACTTCTTTTAGAAACATCATTAAAATCAGAGATCAGTTCAATTCGACTAAGCATGCAAAAAGGGGCTAATCAATCGTGAAGTGTGCAACATGTATCATTAGCCATATTCATTAATTTTAGGAACAATAACAGTGATCTAGTGGACTATTTATCTTATACAAAAGGGCAGCAGCATATTCAAGTGTAACATGCAAGTTATAGGGGCAGTACACAATTCAAGCATAATCAGAAATTAATACATCACATATTCAGCGATTCTTACCCTTCACTGAACGGTTATATCTGCAACAACCATACAAGTTAGCAGAAATTTGCATATATAAATATGTACTATTTTCTGTTCGTTCCTGCATCAAACAGTTAGGTATGCAAGAAGACTAACCTAGCATGTGTTCTAACTATATAATGGCCCATAGAAACCCATGATAAGTAGTTAGGACATTCAAGCCCATCTCACTAATAGACTGACACCCTTCCTTAATCACGAGGTCTTCAAGCCTCATAGCCTCTCCTAGGCCGAACGATTCTCAGTGCCCCAGGAACCGATGGAGAGGGTATGCCCTTGTGCACAAATTTGTCCAGACCGATGAATGAATAAACTTCTATCAGATAACATACTATGCAAGCAGGCAATAATCAAGCAAACTTTTCTATATAATAACACTTCTTATTATCAGTCTATATTGATGTACGGGGCACGTACCCATCAATCCTCTTCTTCTTACTTAGCGCAGTACTCGATGTACGAGGCACGTAACCATCGAGTACTGGCCCGTATTATCTCTTCTCTTATGCAATAGTTTTATAAATCAGGCATATATATATCTATATTTACAGACATGGCATAGTCTTTATTTATCTTTATAAGCATGTAATTCTACTATAGGTTAGCATACGATACAAAGACAAGTTCAACCAATCTTTTACTCTTTCTTTTTAGCATGGCAGTAGTTCATTTGATAGCTATATCCATGTAACTTATCATACAATATTTTATTCTTTTACTTTGCGTGGCAATAGTTCTATCTCTTCAGACAAGCATATAAGTCCTATTTATTAAGCATAGCATTGATCATTTAATCTATTAATCAAGCAAGCAAGCATTCTTAAAGCATATAGGTTCTCTAATTAAGCATACAGGTTTATGTTCTATCATTCTTCTTATGAAACTATTTTTTAGCACAAGCAATTATAAAACTAGATTCTTTTACTAGGCATGAAAGAATAAAAGAATGAAGTTATGCCCACTCATCCAGATCAATCGTCCTGTATTTTGAATGGGGAACTCTTCGAGAAGGCTTTCGCTCGAGCCAATAAAGCGATCTCTTGTACATAGTGCCATCGCAGAGCGGGACACTACAGCTGCAACAAGTATCGCGCTACTGCATAACAAAAATAAATCCAATATTTGATATGAGACAAGTCATAAGTGCATATACACCAGTAGGGAATAAATCCAACAGACTATCAGAAGCATGTATCTAGAATAGAACCATATGTAAAAAATGTACATATCACAAGTCTGGTATAGAAACTCTCCCATAAATAGATAAGATTCATAAGAAGATAAGAAGCATAAGACAGATCACAGAAGCATGTATTCAGCACAGAATCATAAGTAATTGGGAAGTAGTACACATAGCATAGCATAATGGCATAGGTTCCACAAACTATCCATTTCATAAAAGCATAGCATAGTACAAGTTTAGCACATAAACCTAAAGCACATCGTAGTGCAAGTCTAGCACAGAAACTATAAGCATAGCATAGTGGCATAGGTTCTGTCTTTCACTAAAGCAGACACACCAAAGTTTGTGTTCCCAAAATATTATAAAATATTACATAGCATAGCATAGTGGCATAGGCTCTGCCTTTCACTAAAGTCTATGTTCCCAAAATGCTACTCCTATTTTAAAGAGCAAAAGTAATTAAACCTTGCGTGTAGAGGTTGATTCCACCGTTGATTTATCCAAATCTAAATAAAAGAATTAATCAACAGAGTAGTTAAAACAAAAAAATAGATACAAATATCAAAGCAATACAATTCAAAATCAAATATATTACCCATTTCAACTTTATACACGGCTTCAAAGTCCTCTTCCATAGTAGATACAATAGGTCCATTAGAAGATTCCTAAACCAATATTGACAACAAATAAGAGCTTCAACAATTTTTGGAGTCAAAGAGCTTCTATAAGCATTAAGAACACGACCACCCATACTAAAAGAGGACTCAGAAGCCATGGTAGATATGGGAACGACCAAGACATCACGAGCCAGCTTTGAAAGAATGAGAAAATGAGGAGAATTAATCTTATACTAATCCAAAAGATCAAAATTATCACTCTCATCATCATCTACTGTACTTTCATCTAGATAACGATCAAACTCAGATTTTGTATCACCACCACCTAACTCCATCTTATGTTTCTTAAATTATGTTTTCATAAACTTTTTCAATTGCAAGTAGTGGTTGTGCATTGGTTTATTATCACTAGAAGATTGGACTCTTTCACTAGTAGTAGTATTAGTACCACCACCTTGAGAAGTGCTATTGTTTTTGTACTCATTAAACATAGAGTACGCAACACTTTTTACTTTCTTTTTCATGGAATCGCTTTTCTCCGTACCATAGAGTTGATCTAAAGCATATTTCACATACTCTAACTTATGTCGAGGATCAAGAATAGGTTTAATAAATATAACCATATTCATCTTCTCAATATCCCCCCAATACTTATCATACTTTTCCTTTATTTTATCCACCATAATAGCTAAGTCAAAGTCATCACTCTTTTTTGAACCTGAGATACGCAATATAAGTTTATAAAAGTGACATACATGTTCAAAACATTATTGCAAGTGACATACAAAGAACCTGCGATATGTAATGTAAGTTCATAGAAGTGTTCTAGGAAAGTGCACAATCTTCTTGCATTAGATCAATCTTCTTCACTAAGATATCCACCACTCTCTGCTAGCTCTATTTTGAACCACAGATCAAGATGCGAATCTCTCAATGTCACTTTTAAACTTTTGAGCCGTGTCTAACATCATAAATGTAGAAATCCAATGGGTGGTCACATCAAGATACAATAACTTTTTGGTTTTGTATCTTTTTGACTTCAACACACTCCTTAAACTTTTGGAATCTACTAGGAGAATATCTCACATATCTTATTGCATTCCTAATACGAGAAACTGATGGAGACATCAATTTCAACCGGTCAACAACAACGAGATTTATGATATATGCAATAATACGTCTCATGTGTAAGTACTTGCATTTAAGAATGTTATTTCTCCAAATATGGATTTTCTTGCTTAAATAAGAAATAACAACATCGTTAGAACTAGCATTATCAACTGTGATAGTGAATATCCTACTCAAGCAAACACTTTTCAACAGCTTTCCCGATGGCCTCCCCTTTATGACTAGAAATTGGGCAGAAATTTCTAATTTTTTCTTCAATTCTTATTCTTCATTTATGAAATGTACGGTTATACACATATAATTAATTTTCTGTAAAGATGTCCATGAATCTATTGTAAGGCAAAACATTTGCTTAGACTCTTTCAATCATGCTTTAAACTTACTATTTTCAATAGCGTAAATATTATAACAATCTTGTGTCACTGTCTATCTTGATGAAATACGAAAGATAGGACACGCAACACTCATAAAGTGTCTAAAGCCTCCACTTTCAACTAATCAAAATGGAAGCTCATCAACAATAACCATGTGTGTCAAGGATTTTCTTATCTCATCATGATTGAATTTCCAAGTAGTGAGTATTTTATCCTTGCCTTTTGCATTTGGTTGCAAGTTGATTATTGATTGACTGGGATCATGATTTTTTGGATTCAACGAACATGCATTCCAATGATTTCAAATATTGGTTGTCCCATTTACTTTACTATGACAAAGGTATTTTTTTTACAATGTCTGCAACTAGCTTTCAGACAACTTTTCGCATCTACAAATCTAATAAAATTTGGCCAAACAGAGCCCGTTTCTTCACTACAACAAAAATATCTTTTTTTGACGACTAAAAAGTGTCATAAATAATATTTTATAACTCTTTTTTGTAAGCCCTTGGACGTTATAAAAATCGATGTTATAATTTTTTTCTAAAAGCATTATAAATATTCTCTTCAAATATAACTTTATTTTACTAAAAATGTTATAAATAAGACTTATGTATATAACACTTATTTTCCAAAGTGTTATAAATAGACAATCTATATAAAATACTTATTTTTTAAACTGTTGTAAATGTAATGCACATATATATCACTTTTTAAAGCGTTATAAAAAGCAATACTCAATACTGCTCGATTTCAAAATATTCATTTTGTACCATATACAACAGAAATTATTTTAATATAAATTTAATAAACACTTAAAACATACTTTTCGATTTAAACTTGACAAGAAAGTTGCCAAAGCTTGACAAGAAATACCAAACCCTTAGAAGGTTCCCAATATTTTCTATGGAACAATAAAATTAATCGTGAGCGCACAGTGAACACAGGATCATCTGCACTAGGCATGACTAATAGATCTTCAAGAGGGTATTTAACTTTATAGTGTGGTTGGTCTTCCATGTAGCAGCCTGTAATTGGAAAATCAACAAAACATAAATTACAAGTTGTTAATGATAAATTAACATGGTAAAGGTTTCTCACGCCCCAGTACCAGAATACGGAGATGGACATAGCCAGCTACCCCGTATAAGGTACTATATGTTGTACGACGATCACGGCTGTAACTAAACAAGGGGATGCATGCTACAATCAGGTCACTTAGGGTCACACAAACATCTATGTCTCAATCAATTAAATAAGAAACAATAATTATAGAGTATATATGATAAAGCAATAAGATGTCCTAAACGCTTTCTCAAGATGTTGCGAAGACCAGCTATAAACAATAAGAAGCTGGTAGAATAACAAAAGTACATAACAGTATTACAGCTGCAGTCTAATTTATATACAATCATGAAAAGAAAACTAAATGTCTAAATATGCCGACTAACAGGTGTCGGTGGCTAAATGTCCAAAAGAGTAAAATGCACAAGGACGAACAAGAAATAAGGAAACCCACTCGTTATCTTTAACGGCCATGTTCCTGGTATGCGGCATGAGTCAGGGAAAAGTACGCTGGATCCTTGGGTGCTGGCTCAAAATCTGGCCATGCAAAACCAGTGGGGTTAGACAACAAATAGCAAGCACCACAAAGAAAGCACGAAATAAAGAAACAAAACCTAAAATAATAAATATATAATATATATAGGTTCTGTGTCGTAACTTAGGTCTATGGCATATCCTAGCACAAAGGCCCAACCATACAAGCAAATAAGGACAAGGGATGAATCCATCACACTATGATAGTTTATTTTTCTAGGCTACTAACAGAATAATACAATCACAACCAAGTCCAATTAATAAAATTGGCCAATCACTTGTTTGGCTTGCTATTTGTGGAGTTTGAGGTTATCTTAGAATAATACATAATAGGTATCCTCAGATCATACCATTACCTAACATGAGCTAACCGAGCCAATAGATGATTAAACTAGCACTTCACGAATTACACCAGTTCCCCGTAGGGCTACTACGCTAGATCACGGTATTAGTGGTTCTAATATTCCTATAGTAAAACAGTGGCTTGGTATTATTTATAATAGGTTAGATACTGTCCACTAAGGAGGATGATATACAATATCTGTGGTGGCCAGCCCACAGCACACTTAGAAAAATCTCTATGGGAAGATTCGTTGGCATGATCTCGGGATACCGTTTCCTTTCAATGTTACTACCACTTTTAGTTGCTTAATTAACCCTATATTGTGTTCAAAATCTCAAGGCGTGGCCACATAAGAATTTTTCTTAAGATCTCGTATAAAGTACGGGCACGCTAGATACGAATCCATAAAAGTTCAGTCTGGATTCACCCGAACGTGTATATAACATTCAATAAATTAATATCCTAGCCACGCTTTGGTAGTTGACTCGCATATCATGTCTGTGCTGGGAGAAAAGTATATATATATATATATATATATATATATATATATATATATATATAGTATCATGCGTTCAAGAATTTGGAGGCATTCTCAATGCATAACCCAAATATAAATTACTTAACACGTAACACGTATGTTATACCTCAGTGCACATTAGATCAAGAACACTATCAGGCAATAATTGTATTAGCACATATATAATATTCGAGTCCAATTATTAATTATTTATTGGGTCACATGAATCTTGATCACATTGTAACACAAAGCTTATGCCATGCACATAGTTGGTTAGTCACTTATTACTTAGTCTGGTCCACACAAAAATCTTATTTCAACACATATTCATGCCATGTACATAGTCAATCTTAGAACATGATTGTGTCTAGCATGAGGACTGGTTACTAAGTCCATTCTTCCTTAGAATCAAGACAAAAACATTACTAGAATAAACCACATAGAGTAAGAAATATTCCAAATAAAATATATGATCCCAACAAGAAAGTACTATGTGTACATAGGGAATCATTAAGGAAAATATATATCTAAGTCGTGCACAAGAAGGTTAGGCCGTATGAACCAACATGGCGGTATGCTCTAACCTAGCCGCATGCTCCTCCAGTACTTGGGACAAGTGCTGAAGTGATGGACAATAAATAAAGTGTTAGGAAAGTGACATAAAGTGACTGATGCGACAAGACATAAGTGTCAGAGAGAAAAGACAAATAACAAAGTCATACAAAGACACAAAAGTTGTGTAGAGGCATGCGCCAAAAAAGAAGGGACAAATGGCTCATGGCCGCATAATCTCCTGGATGCATGGACTCTAGGCGCATGGAGTCAGGCCTTAGTGAATTTCCATATGTTCAAGGTACTATATGTCCAACTTTTTGAAAGCATGCACAAAGCAGACATGAGTCCAACAAGATGGAGACATGCTGGAGGGGCCGCATGTTACTGGGCCGCATGGTACTCCATCATCCTAGAACATCAAGTTCAGCTATGGAAAAATTCTAAGAACCCAAAAAATTTGTTCTGCCATAATATTCTCATCTCAACTCAAAATCAAGTAATTCAAAAGCTAAATTGCTCGAAATAAAGTGCTATATCACATAGAATAATTAGTTTTCAAAAATAATAAGATTTTAAAGATCAAAACCAAGAAAAATTCAAGAATACTAATATTCTTAAAAATTCAGATATATACCATTCCATCCACAAAATTCAAAAATACCAAGTTCTAAACATGCTAAAATTATACAATAATCATAATAAACTAAAAAAATATAGAGGTTTTCTTTATTTGTCATGCAAGGCGTACTTGCCTATGGAGGGGGAGAGAAACCTAATAGAGAGAAAGGAAAGAAAATAATAAGGAGAGAGAGAGAGAGCGGAAGAGAGAGAGAGAGAGAGAGAGAGAGAGAGAGAGTAGTGTATATATGAAGAGGGTTAAGGTTTATACCATGGTCTCAAACCATGAACAACCCAATACACAAATAAAACATGAGCTAAAATAAATTAAAGAATGGGACTAGTCTCATGCAACCTAATTAACATACAAGCAAGAAATAAATTATGCTCCAAATACGCATATCGAGAATGGGGAGTGACATATCAATCCACCTTAGAAAAATTATGTCCACGGAATTCGAATCCAAGTAAGGCTAGAGAAATCAGGACAAGCACGATACAATCTACTAGTAAATCTATACATGCAAGAAATAATATCACAACACATAGGTGATCACATAATCACGGAATCCAAGATACGTAGTGTCACGACCCGGTCCCGTAGGGGGCCGTTCGTCCTCGCTTGGTCCCTACGAAATCGATCGTCCTTGCCTGGGCATGATACCGTACAATCCTAAGCTGCGCTTGCACAAGGCCAAAGCTTTGAACAAGGAAAAGTAAGCTATTCAAGACAGGAGCAATGGCACATATATTGCAGAAAAGTAAAGAACACAATGGCATATGAAAATAAGCTCTTTATTGATAATCAAGATGTGTTATAAGCGACGCTTGGCCAAGGTTACAGTTCACTCAATCTCTCTTTCTCTCGATTACAATGACATCGTTCCATACATTATGCCCCTCTATACAAAAGTATCTCAAAGCAATCTCGATACGTCTCAAGGCATCAACTATGGATTTTTGGTTCCTTGGAATGAGGCACGGCTATCGCTTCCTCGGACGATCCAACACTTGATAACAAGCAAACTGTTGGTGGATCAGTACTTTGGAGAAAGTACTGGTGAGTATAAAATCAACGAACAGAAGCAATATCCCCTGAAACTCACACTAAGTAAGCATGTGGTAAAATATTACATTACTAGTGATCTTGCTACTTTTACCTATGTTTATTTCATGCAGCACAGGAACAGAGTCATATTACTTCTTTGGAAACATCTTTGAAAATCAGAGTTCATATTCGATATATAAAGGCAAGCAGGCAAGACAAGCAGTTCATATACAATATGCAAGATTCATTTACTATCTCTGGTGCGCAACGTGTCTCGTGAATCATAAGCATTCTCTAAAGACTTTAGCAAGCATCTAGTGGAATATCTTCTTAGCATCTCTCTCTTAGCATCTCTATCATTCTCTTATTAACAATATCTTATCGTGTAAACGAGATCAAAGCATATATGAAAACAAGACTTCTCTAGGCAAGCATTTAATGCAGAATAACATGTTTGATAGCATGCATATCACTTATTCAGTAATTCTTACCCTTTCATCGAGCGGTTATCCCTGCAACAGACGTACAAGTTAGCAACAATTTGCATAAACATATATGTATAAGGTTCTCTCTTTCTCTGTCCGTCTTTGCATCAAACAGTCAGGTATACAAGAAGGCTGATTCCTAGCATGCGACCTAACTATATGATGGTCCATAAGTCTTCTTTCTCAAGATTAGCAGCGGTATTATCACATTCTAGCACTGTACTATGTATACTCGCTCATATACATAGCTGCTTTGACACGTGAACTAGTTATCTAATAGACATGAATACCCCCTAATCGCGAGGACTTTTTTTCCTTAGGTATTCCTCTAATCCCCCCAGGGTGAACGGTCTCCAGCGCCCCAAAAAACTGTTCGTGGGATCTTTTCTTGTGCATAAGTTGTCTAAGACCAATGCATGAATGCGACTATATCAGATAAACTCTATATGGATGTAGCAATTCAATAACAAGCATATATTCAATCTCTTCTCTCTCTGTCTCTGTCTCTATCTTTATCTCTATCTCTGTGCGAATAGGCCACTATTTCTATCTCTTATGCAGACTGGTTGCCATTTCTCTGATACCGTTCAACCATTTCGATAACTTCTATGGAAACATATAGCAAAACTCTGATTAACAAGCAAGTATAGCAACAATTCTCTATCTCTTTAGCTAAGCTTGCAGTTTTACTCTTTCTTTAGCATATATAATGGAAACATATGAACATTTATTTCTCTTGTCTATTAGTATGACAGCGGTTCATTCGATAGCGGTGTCCGTGTAGCTAAGCATGCAATATTTCTATCTCTTGTTAGCATGGCAATGGTTCTATCTCTATCTCTTTAGACAAGCATTTTAAGTTCTCTAGTTCGGTAAGCAGGTTTGTTTCAATGACAATCTAGGTGAGTTCTCTTATTAAGCATGCAGAGTCAGGTTCTATCATTCTTCTTATGAAACTATCTTCTTAGAACAAACATTCAAAAACTCAGATTTATTATTAAGGCATGTAAGAATCAGAGAATGTAGTTCTACCTACTCACCTAGATCGATCGTCTTGTATTTCGATCATAAACTCTCTGAAAAGGCTTTTGCTCGAGCCAACAAAGCGATATCTCTTGTATATTATGCCTACGCTGAGGGAGGCACTACATACTTACCCACCAACAAAGAGTTTCATCCTCGAAACTTCAAGGATAAACTTTCGAGATCCCAAGCAGCGATAGTCCTCATCCCTCATCATCCTCAATCAAAAACTCTAGCAATCAAAAATGATTACTCAAGCAGACAGAAATCAAAAGCCAAAACTCCCAAGCGATAAATCAAATCCAGAAATCTTTTTGTTAACATATTTGATAATATCTATGGACTAATTGTTTGGAATATTCATTGCATCATAACATATGGGACATCTATGAGTCAAAGATAACGGAATAGACAAAGAATCGAGTAGCTTTGATACCATTATGTCATGCCCCAGTCCCGCAGGGGGCCGTTCGTCCTTGATTGGTCCCTACGGAACCGACCGTCCTAGCCTGGGCGTGATGCCGTGCAAGCCTAAGCTGCGCTTACACAAGGCCAAAGTTTTGAACAAGGGCAAGTAAGCTATCCAAGACAGGAGTAGCGGCACATATATTACAGAAAAGTAAAAAACACAATAGCATATAAAAATAAGCTCTTTATTGATAATCAATATGTGTTACAAGCGGCGCTTAGCCGAGGTTACAGTTTGCTCAAGCTTACTTTCTCTCGATTACAATGACAACGTTCCATACATTATGTCCCTCTATACAAATAAGCTCTTTATTGATAATCAATATGTGTTACAAGCGACGCTTAGCCGAGGTTACAGTTTGCTCAAGCTTACTTTCTCTCGATTACGATTACAATCTCGATAGGCATCGACTCTAGATTTCTGGTTCCTTGGGATGAGGCACGGCTATTGCTTTCTCGGACGATCCAACACCTGAGAACAAGCAAATTGTTAGTGGGTCAGCACTTTGGAGAAAGTACTGGTGACTATAATATCAACGAACAGAAGCAACATCCCCTGAAACCTACACTAAGTAAGCATGTGGAAAAATATTATATTACTAGTGATCTTGCTACTTTTAGCTATGTTCATTTCATGCAACACAGGATAGGAGTCATATTACTTCTTTTTGGAAATAACTTTGAAAATCAGAGTTTATATTCGATATATAAAGGCAAGCAGGCAAGACAAGTAGTTCATATATAATATACAAGATTAATTTACTATCTCTGGTGCGTCGTGTGTCTTATGAATCATAAGCATTCTCTAAAGACTTTAGCAAGCATCTAGTGGACTATCTTCTTAGCATTTCTCTTTTAGCATCTCTATCATTCTCTTATTAACAATATCTTATTGCGTGAACGATATCGAAGCATATACAAAAATAAGACTTCTCTATATGCAAGCATTTAATACATAATAGCATGTTCGATAGCATGCATATCACTTATTCAGTGATTCTTACCCTTTTGCCGAACGGTTATCCCTGTAGCAGACATACAAGTCAGCAATAATTTGCATAACCATATATGTATAAGGTTCTCTCTTTCTCTGTCCGTCTCTGCATCAAACAGTTAGGTATGCAAGAAGGCTGAATCCTATATGCGACCTAACTATATGATGGTCCATGAGTCTCCTTCCTCAAGATTAGCAGCGATGTTATCACGTTATAGCACTTCACTATGTATACTACTCATATACATGGCTACTTTGATACGTAAACCAGTTATCCAATAGACATGAATACCCCCTGATCATGAGGACTTCTTTACCTTAGGTATTCTTCTTATCCCCTCCAGTACGAACGGTCCATAGAGTCTCGGATGTCACGACCTGATTCCGTGGAATCGTTGGGGTGTCCCCCTGAATCGTGACCGCTGTGCGGGCCTAGGGTTGTGCCCGCACAAGGCTTTAATATTTTGCATAACGAGCACATATTCAGAGTAAGCAGATAAATTGAAACACAAATTTGAAAAATGAAAAAGTTCTATTTATTGATAATGAACTCTATTACAAACTCTTGAACGAGTCAGCTAATTTGTCACACGGGCTTACAAAAGTGTTGACTCAAAATGAGATAGCAGTCATGTACATTACATCCCTTTACTAAACTTCAAAATGTATAGAGATCTCCGGGCTGGATGACGGCTTTGCCACGGAGCTGCATTGTATATAAAGTTGCAAGCTCCTTTCTTCAAGTACTTCAAAATGCGGCACGATCAGGATGCGCCTACAGCTGGACTGGATCGGGAAAGACGACTTTGGCTCCTCGCTCGGTTTGCCTTAGTGCGGGGAACCTGTTTCAATGAGGGTCAGTATGTCAAAACATACTAGTGAAGGCGAGCTAACTCAACTATACCAATCAACACATTATTTTAATAAAGCATGCATATTATTGTGGGTTTCTATCTTGCCTTAGTTTATTTATATGTAAGCAGCATATAGAATTTACTGAAATAAACTTGTCACCGTTTGGTGACTTTTATCTGTCCATCTGAACGACCTGCATAATACTTACCATGCCTTCCCTGCCATGAAGACACAAGTTAGCTTGAAACAGGTTTAAATATTCATAGGGATCACTGGCATGTTGCCACGAGGGACAGGTTATAGTCTCAAGGCAAATTGACGTGCAACGCTGGTGGCGAGCCCCGCTGCGTAATATTTTGTCGGGTAACATACGACTATACATACGTTCCGTCCGGATCGGGTCGGTCCAGCGCCCCGGTGACCGTCCGCAGAACTCATACAATCCTTGTGCATAAGTTGTCCGTGATCGAACGTTATGTTTACAAGTTAACAGTTCATGCAGTTTAGGCAACACGAGTACACGACAAACAGTAATGCATAATTCATTTTGCATAGCCTCCCTGAATAATTATGCCCATACAAGGTGGGTTCCATACTTAGCACAATTATAGAAGAAGATGCAATCAAACTAAAATTAAAGCATGTATAGAATACTTAAAACAAGCAGGCATAGGCATATAATAGATAATAGTTCACGTGTTGGATTGACAAGCAAAATAATCCAAGTCTATTCCCATTTTACCTTGTAGTCTATTAGTTATTACTTGGTATCGTTTGATCAGGGCAACAAGAATAAAAGAGTTTTAGGTGTAAAGACTTGGAAGTAGGGCTAGCTAATCGGGATGGTAGCCACTCACTTAGATGGTTGGAAGGGATAAGGAAAGAGGCGCTTCAAGACTCTGTTCGCAAGCCGCCTACTGCTTGTTCACCTGCATCACGAATAGCTCGATCAATACTCCTTCCTCTCTTTCTAATCTCATAATTTAAGTGCAGTTCATTGAACAAAAATAATGAAATCCATCAAAACCTTCAAGAAAAATAAGCAAATCTGAAAACCAACTCAAAGCACAAAAGCAACAAGCGACATCGAAATCAGAGGCAATAAAAGATAACAGCGGAGAGGTCCCTCCTGACTCTGCTGCTAAGTCGATCCCGGGGGCACGGTCCACTGAATATGGGAATCGATTCCGAAGAAACAAATCCATAACAAGGACGAGTTCTTGTTTCAATCTATCCCGATCGAACGATACCATCTTGTGTTTCTTAGCCGCGCTCCTCGAATAGGAGGAACGGGGTACCACATCCTACCCAACCAATTGGAAGTTTTGTCCCAAAACTTAAGAATAAAACCTACCGCTAGGGAACATTTCGTTGCGGTGGCAGCTTAGAGGGAAGCGAACAATCCTACGCTATGTGGCCTTGTCCCCCACAGTTGAAGCACATCCCTTTTCTGCTGTAACATCTATCGGTAGTGTGCCCCTGTCTTTTCCAGAAATCATAGAATGGTCTCGGGTTTCCTTTTTGATGGCCACCATTATTTTGATGCTTTACATCATTGTTTCCTTTATCGTTGCCTTGGCGTTTGTGATTGTAGGTATGCACAACGCCGGTAGAAACGTGAGGATAGAGCGGTTCAAGAGATAGAGCGTAATTCATGACTTCACGCATTATCCTGTACTGATGAACAACTACGTGCGCATGGATGGCAGGGCGCAAACCACCTTCAAACCTTCTAGCTCGACTCGCAACATCAGGTAAATAGGCACTAGCGAATTTGGAGAGTCGGTTGAATTCGGCGGAGTACTGTTTGACTGTCATGTTGCCTTACCTTAGTTGCATGAACTCGTTCTCCATCTGACATTGTACTTGAGGGGGTATAAACTCTTCTTCAAATGTGGCACGAAAAGTCATCCACGAGATTGCCTCCTCTCTATAGTCAAATTGGAGAGATCGTCGATGCACGTCCCACCAATCGTGCGCGTTGAGACGGAGCTGTAGTTGCACGCAGGTGACGCGCTTCTCTTCGGGGACCTCTAACAGAGCAAAGTGGTCTTCAAGTTCGGCCAACCAATCTAGAGATACTATTGAGTCCTCAGTCCCGTCGAATGGAGTATTGTAGACTTTCTTGAAGTGGCCAAAGTCGAAGGCAGTCACTTCCCTCGCCCTTGGAATTTGTGGTATCTCTACTTCAAGCATGAATATTCCACCGGAGTCGCTGGCATTGCCGCGGAATGGTTGGAAGCCAAAGTCTGAACGATCTGTTGCAGGGCATCTACCTGCATTTGTTGGACTGAGAATCGATCTTCTATATTTTCTTGAAACTTGAGCTGACTCTCCTCCGCCCACTTCTTGGCCCGTTTGTAGCGAGCCTCGTCCCTTTGTTGGTTTGCCTCCAATATTCGCAATATTTGCTGAATTAGATTGATGCTTGGCACGGCTCGCTGGCTCCTTGAACTTCCCGAAGTGCCCGAACTATTTTCTTGGCCTTGCATTTTATCCGGTGCTAGCGATGTAGATTACGCTGGTGCCATTCCTTCAAAAGAAGGTAAATTACATTAGAATCATAATGTATTATGGACTTATTGCATGAACATATCTTATTTTGGCCTAGCGAGTTCAAGAGTTCGCACAGGAATTTGATCATTAAAGGAACTTTTCCAGTGCGAGAGTCTAAGGAACTTGAATCTGTGCACTGATACCATTATGTCATGACCTGATTCCTTGGAATAGTTGGGGCATCCCCCTGAATCGTGACTGCCGTGCGAGCCTGGGGTTGCGCCCGCACATGGTTTTAATGTTTTGCATAACGAGCATATATTCAGAGTACGCAGATAAATTGAAATACAGATTTGAAACATGGAAAAGTTCTCTTTATTGATAATGAACATCTATTACAAACTCTTGAACGAGTCAGCTAATTTGCCGCACGGGCTTACAAAAGTGTTGACTCAAAATGAGATAGCATTCCTGTACATTACATCACTTTACTAAACTTTAAAATGTATAGAGACCTCCGGGCTGGAGGACGACTTTGCTACGGAGCTGCATTATATATAAAGTTGCAAGCTCCTTTCTTCAAGTACTTTAAAATGCGGCACGATCAGGATGCGCCTATAGCTGGACTGGATCGAGACAGACGACTTCGTCTCCTCGCTCGGTTCGCCTTAGTGCGGGGAACCTGTTTCAACGAGGGTCAGTATGTCGAAACATACTGGTGAAGGCGAGCTAACCCAACTATACCAATCAACATGTTGTTTTAATAAAGCATGCATATTATTGTGGGTTTCTATCTTGCCTTAGTTCATTTACAAGTAAGCAGCATATAGAATTTACTAAAATAAACTTGTCACCGTTTGGTGACTTTTACTTGTCCGTCTGAACGACCTGCACAATACTTACCATACCTTCCCTGCCATGAAGACACAAGTTAGCTTGAAACAGGTTTAAATATACATAGGGATCACTGGCATGTTGCCATGAGGGACAGGTTATAGTCTCAAGGCAAATTGACGTACAACGCGGGTGGCGAGCCCCGTTGTATAACATTTTGCCGGGTAACATACGACTATACATACGTTCCGTCCTGATCGGATCGGTCCCAGCGCCCCGGTGACCGTTCGCAAAACTCATACAATCCTTGTGCATAAGTTGTCCGTGATCGAACGTTACGTTTACAAGTTAACAGTTCATGCAGGTGAGGCAATACGAGTACACGACAAACAGTAATGCATGATTTATTTTGCATAGCCTCCCTGAATAATTATGCGCATACAAGGTAGGCTACTTAGCACAATTATAGAAGAAGATGCATTCAAACTAAAATTGAAGCATGTATAGAACACTTAAAATAAGCAGGCATAGGCATACAATATATAACAGTTCATGTGTTGGATTGACAAGCAAAATAATCCAAGTCTATTCCCATTTTAGCTTGTAGTCTATTAGTTATTACTTGGTATCGTTTGATCGGGACAACAAGAATGCAAGAGTTTTAGGTATGAAGACTTGGAAACAGGGCTAGCTAATCGGGATGGTATCCACTCACTTAGATGGTTGGAAGGGAGAAGGAAAGAGGCGCTTCAAGACTCTTCTCGCAAGCCGCCTACTGCTCGTTCACCTGCATCACGAACAGCTCGATCAATACTCCTTCCTCTCTTTCCAATCTCAGAATTTAAGTGCAGTTCAATGAACGAAAACAATGAAATCCATCGAAACCGTTCAAGGAAAACAAGCAAATTCGAAAACCAACTCAAAGCACAAAAGCAACAAGTGACATCGAAATCTGAGGCAATAAAAGATAACAGCGGAGAGGTCCCTCCTGACTCTGCCGCTATGTCTATCCCAGGGGCACGGTCCACTGAATATGGGAATCGATTTTGAAGAAACAAATCCATAATGAGGACGAGTTCTTATTTCAATCTATCCCGATCGAATAGGAAGAACGGGGCGCCACCCCGGAAAATCGTTCGTGGGATCTTCCCTTGTGCATAAGTTGTCTAAGACCAATGCATGAATACAAATCTATCAGATAAACTCTATATAGATACAGCAGTTCAATAACAAGTATATATTCAATATCTTTTATCTCTGCCTCTGTCTTTATCTCTATCTCTGTCTCTATCTCTATCTCTGTCTCTGTGGGGATAGGCCGCCATTTCTATCTCTTATGTAGACTGGCTGCCATTTCTCTGATACCGTTCAAGCATTTTGATAACTTCTATGGAAATATATAGTAAAACTCTATTTAACAAGCAAGCATGGAAATAGTTCTCTATCTTTTTAGCTAAGCAAGCAGTTCTACTCTTTCTTTAGCATATACAATGGAAATATATAAACATCTATTTCTTTTGTCTATTAGCATGGCAGCGGTTCGTTTGATAGCGGTGTCCGTATAGCTAAGCATGCAATATTTCTATCTTTTATTAGCATGGCAATGGTTCTATCTCTATCTCTTTAGGAAAGTATTTCAAGTTCTCTAGTTATGCAAGCTGGTTCATTTCAATGACAAGCTAGATGAGTTCTCTTATTAAGCATGCAAAGTCAGGTTCTATCATTCTTCTTATGAAACTATCTTCTTAGAACAAACATTCAAAACCTCAGATTCATTATTAAGGCGTGCAAGAATCAGAGAATGCAGTTCTGCCCACTCACCTTGATCAATCGTCTTGTATTTCGATCGAAAACTTTTCGAGAAGGCTTCCGCTCGAGCCAGCAAAGCGATATCTCTTGTACATAGGGCCTACGCGGAGGGGGGCACTACATACTTATCTACCAATAAGACTTTTGTCCTTGAAACTTCAAGGTAAAACTTTTAATATCCTGAGCAGCAATATTCCTCATCCCTCACCATCTTCAATCAAAAACTGTAGCAATCAAAAATGATTACTCAAGTAGACATAAATCAGAAGCCAAAACTCTTAAGCGATAAATCAAATCCAAAAAACTTTTTGTTAGCATCTTTGAGAATATCTATGTACTTATAGTATGGAATTTTATGGCATCACAATATCTGGAACATCTCTAAGTCAAAGGCAATAGAATGGGCAAAGAATCGAGTAGCTCTGATACCATTATGTCACGCCCCAGTCCCGCAGGGGGCTGTTCGTCCTCGCTAGTTCCCTATGGGACCGACCGTCCTTGCCTGGGCTTGATGTCGTGCAAACCTAAGTTATGCTTACACAAGGCCAAAGTTTTGAACAAGGGCAAGTAGGCTATTCAAGACAGGAGCAGCGACACATATATTACAGAAAAGTAAAAAATACCATAGCATATAAAAATAAGTTCTTTCTTGATAATCAAGATGTGTTACAAGCGGCGCTTGGATAAGGTTACAGTTCTCTCAAGCTCTCTTTCTCTCCATTACAATGACACAGTTTCATACATTATGTCCCTTTATACAAAAGCATCTCAAAGCAATCTCGATACGTCTCAAGGCATCGACTCTAGATTTCTGGTTCCTTGGGATAAGGCACGACTATCGCTTCCTCGGACGATCTAGCACCTGAGAACAAGCAAACTGTTGGTGGGTCAGTACTTTAGAGAAAGTACTGGTGAGTATAAAATCAATGAACTGAAGCAACATCCCCTGAAACCCACACTAAGTAAGCATGTGGCAAATATTACATTATTAGTAATCTTGCTACTTTTACCTATGTTTATTTTATGCAGCAGAGGAACGGAGTCATATTACTTCTTTTTTGAAACATCTTTAAAAATTAGAGTTCATATTCGATATAAAAAGGCAAGCAGGCAAGACAATCAATTCATATACAATATGCAAGATTCATTTAATATCTCTGGTGCGCAACGTGTCTCGTGAATCATAAGCATTCTCTAAAGACTTTAGCAAGCATCTAGTGGACTATCTTTTTAGCATCTCTCTCTTAGCATCTCTATCATTCTCTTATTAACAATATATCGTATGAACAAGATCGAAGCATATATGAAAACAAGACATCTCTATGCAAGCATTTAATACAGAATATCATGTTCGATAGCATATATATCACTTGTTCAGTGATTCTTACCCTTTCGTCGAGTGGTTATCCCTGCAGCAGACATACAAGTTAGCAATAATTTACTTAAACATATATGTATAAGGTTCTCTCTTTCTCTGTCCGTCTTTGCATCAAATAGTTAGGTATGCAAGAAGGCTAAATCCTAGCATGCGACCTAACTATATGATGGTCCAAGAGTCTCATTCCTCAAGATTAGCAGCAGTATTATCACATTCTAGCACTGCACTATGTATACTCGCTCATATACATAGCTGCTTTGATACGTGAACCAGCTATCTAATAGATATGAATACCCCCTGATCGCGAGGACTTCTTTTCTTTAAGTATTCCTCTAATCCCCCAAGGGCGAACAGTCCCCAGCGCCCCAAAAAACTGTTCGTGGAATCTTCCCTTGTGCACAAGTTGTCTAAGACCAATGCATGAATGCAACACAATCAGATAAATTCCATATAGATGCAGTAGTTTAATAACAAGCATATATTCAATCTCTTCTCTCTCAGCCTTTGTTTTTTTTTTTACAAATAGGCCACCATTTCTATCTCTTATGCAGACTGGCTGCCATTTCTCTGATACCGTTCAAGCATTTTGATAACTTCTATGGAAAGATATAGCAAAACTCTATTTAACAAGCAAGCATGGAAACAATTCTCTATCTCTTTAGCTAAGCTTGAAATTCTACTCTTTCTTTAGCATATACAATAGAAATATATGAACATATATTTCTCTTGTCTATTAGCATGGCACGGTTCATTCGATAGCGGTGTCCATGTAGCTAAGCATGCAATATTTCTATCTCTTATTAGCATGGCAATGGTTCAATCTCAATCTCTTTAGACAAGCATTTCAAGTTCTCTAGTTTGGCAAGCTGGTTCATTTCAATGACAAGCTAGGTGAGTTCTCTTATTAAGCATGCAGAGTCGGGTTCTATCATTCTTCATATAAAACTATCTTCTTAGAACAAATATTCAAAAACTCAGATTTATTATTAAGGCGTGCAAGAATCAGAGAATGCAGTTTTGTCCGCTCACCTAGATCAATCATCTTGTATTTCTATCGAAAACTCTCCGAGAAGACTTTTGCTCGAGCCAACAAAGCGATATCTCTTGTACATAGTGCCTATGCGGAGTGGGACACTACACGTAGGCATTAGGTAGAATATACCTTCTGAATCAAACATGTGCTGGTACCGAGACCATATATCATCTTTGCACTCCCACGTTGATTCTTCAAGAGTATGATAGCCCTTGGCAACTCAGACAAGAGAAATAGTCTGGTTCTTGAATACCTTCTTCTTTCGGTTTAGAATGGATACAGGTTGCTCCTGTACCGACGACTAATTCATAGTGATCGAGGATAAGACTCAGATTTAGGACATACCTAGCCAACTGTGGTACATGGAATATATCGTTCACCTCACGTAGCAAAGGTGGAAGGGCAAAATAATAAGCAACATCGCCTACCCGATCGAGAATATCAAATTGCCCAACGAATCGCGGACTAAGCTTTCGGCGAACCCCGAATCTAATAACTCCACAGGTTCACAAAATTTACAAGAACATGTGGTCGCCAACATAAAATTCTAAAAGCCTACAATGCTTGTCTACCTAGTGACGATGCCGATCCTGCATAACCCGAAGTCGCTCTCTAATCTGCCTGATAACTTCTACTGTCTGTGTGATTATTTTGGGACCTAACATCTTTCGCTCATCAATATCGTCCTATGCCAACAGTTGTAATTCTCTATTCCGTAGAAAGGCATTATGTAGAAATTATAGATGGATCAGACCGATGGAATATAAGTGGTGCTGGAAATCAAGATACTTGGTGTGATGATGCTGTAATGCTTAACTTGGCCGGATGGGATATCTTATGTGATGTGGTTCAAATGTATGATTATGCCAAGTTAGAAGACTGTGTATCACATCAGATCATTCTTGAGGGATCGTAGGCGAATGTGGGATCATGACATGGAAACGATAATTGTATAAGTGAGTGGATGTGTCCCTTCTCCTCTACCCCTTCATGCCCTAATAAAATGAATGCTAGTGTTGCTTTAATATATATCATAACTATATGCTGCTCTAGTTCACACAATGATAATGATGCCTTATGTCTAATGCTGCTGTAATTAATAAAATACATGAATAATGAACTGCTAGTACTGTTGATACAAGAATGCTATAAAGTAATTCTGCCATAAGAAAGAAGTAATATTATGCAATCTACTTCACATGCTGGTAACTCTGAGAATACAATATTGAACATATGTACATGTATAAATGCATCAGTTCATAGTAACTATGGAGGAAATGCTTCATATGCGAGTATAATTATGGTTTGGTACCACCGGGCCACGAGAAGGTCTGTAAGTTGGGACCTACGTGTCACCAACCAATATGAGAATGAACAAAACGAGAAGGATCAATAATGGTAGACTTTACTTACATTTCTTTACCATCCAATTTATGCTTAGATTTAATTTTCATAGTCTTTGCATGGTTAGGGAAAATTTGTGCACAAGGTTTGGTAAATTTCCTCGAACGAGATACACCGGGGCACCAGGATTGTTTGGCCTAGGAGGAAACATAGTGCTTTAGTAGCACTAGGTATAAACGAGACATTCATTGGGGGTCGAAACCTCATGAATGGCGCTTTGTACGCCCTTCAAAGTCCTATATGGCATGTTCCTCGTAGTGTGAAAGCATATCACCAATGACCCTCGTGTAGTTAGGCTACATACTAACGAGAACATTTATACATGCTTAATATTATCTCTGTAAGAATGATTCGTATTAATTATGTTCTGGCTAATACTTGTTTTACTGGGATACGACGAGTTGGTTGTTGCTAAGAATCGATGTATATATCTAATATATATTCAATGTATACTGATATTTCTAAAGTATGTTTTATTTTGCTGCTGAATACACTGATCATTAAAATTAACCTAGTTCCTAATAGAAAGACCACTAAGTTAATATGCATGATTTTCACATGATACTTAGTGTTAGTTTAGTGGGCTAGTTTTTGCTCACCAGTACGCGATATATACTGACCATGTTTGTGGGCATCCCTAGGTACTCAACATTGGGGAGTGGCTGGAACGGTTCTGAGGCATCAAAAAATTATTTAGGGTGCACATAAGCTCTTCTTCCCTTGGAGGCATCTTCTGTTATAAAGGGCATAATGTAGGAAACAGTGTAATTCAGTTGTATCAGTGAGATTGTAAGCCAAAACGGTAAATATTAATGTAAGTCAATTGGCAAAGTATCAATTGTATTTGAGAGCTTTGTAAATCTTATGTAACCATATACTCAATTATCATTATAAATAAAGAGAAGCTTTTTATTATATTCATTGTGACTTTAATTTATCTGCTTAATTTTGCTGCGATGTCGTTGTTTCTAAGATATATCATGCCTTGTCTATCTTCTTTCCTTGTATAAGTACAATATAGGCTTGTAGGGCATCAGACCCGTGGCTACTTTCAATTCTTCAGAATTGGGGCATGATAACAGTGATCTATACTTCCTGCCGTATAGTGCCTCGAAAGGTGCCATTTGAATATTGGCCTAATAATTGTTTTCATATAAGAATTCACCAAATGAAGGTGATTTTTCTAAGATCCACCAAATATAACGACCTGTTCCACTCAAGAGGACTGCCAATTCAAACGACAATAGTGCAACATCCCAACCCGCTTTGCTTCAGTGAGGAGACTCATTTGAGGCAACGAATATCCAGACTTGTCCCTTCAGGAGTTTCGGCTTAGGCTTTCAGAGGCTCGCTCGGAGTATCGCTCGACCTAGGCGAATCATCGCTAAGGTGGGTGGCTACGATGAACTTGTCTTTGCTTAGCCAGCGCACTTAAAATATGGACATTTTATGCTAGTCGCTAGGTGAATCACCCCCTTGCATGCTAATAAGAATACAACGTACCTAGCTAAGAAAATAATCTAAATTATATTGCTTGTGTTAGAACATGAAAATAAAATATTACTTATAATCAGGCCCTCACATGCTACCTTTTCCTTGTGCAACTAGACCCCACTATGCCTCAAGTAGAATAATATAAATATTATCTGTAGTGTACTATTCACTTGCTACACTGCACGACCCAAGATTATGTTGCTCGGTAAGTCCCTTACAGTTTCACTCCTCGGCTTACCTTTGGGCCCGAGCCAAGGTGGATGCTTAAGTTTTCTTATGAATCCATGCTTGCCTGCTTATATGTTAACTTATAATGTTGCCTCGATTCAATGTTTGCCACACGAAATTATGCCATAAATCAAGTAAACGCTATCGTGTATCGAGCATGCATCCGAGTTAACCAGAAGACTATCAAATAGCGCTCCTGTGTAAATGAACCTGCAAGTATCCGGGACCGTAAGGTCGCCAAGGCAGTCCCCGCACCACATGAATGCATAAAGACGAGTTAAATACTGAACTGGAATCATGTCAAGTTTACATCTGAATGATAATCATATCAAGTTTATATCTGAAGAGAATCGTGTCAAGCCAAACAAGAATCACAGTTCATAGAACAATGCTCGTTGATTAAGGAGACTATGCAAGACATATTATGCTATGTGATTGTCTCGTGCTTGTTGATCAGGGAGACTATGCAAGACAGATCATGCCATGTGATTGTCTTATTCTTATTTAGAACAAGAACTATGGATTATTATGTCAAGTTATGGATTTGGAAGACCAAGACTGCGTGTCATGGACAACTTGGAATCAAGGGGGATATTCAGATCTCGTTCCATGGGCGGTCTCCAGGGCACCGGTGCTGATCCAAGCACCGGGGCTGATCCAATCCGGATGGAACTATCGAATAATCTCTGACTGAGCAGGATAGATAGAAGCGACACACGTACCTCCATCATCTGCACTCTGAGACTATTAATCCATCCTTTATGGCTATGCTAGATACAATTGTTCATATAGATAAGTCATCCTCGCTTAGCAGTAACCCGCATGCGAGTTATTGCATCGCATCGAGAATAATTTGAAACACCTGAATGATCATGGCATAAAAACACTTATGCATAAAGAGAACTTGAACATCTTATACAACATACCTGAGTAATCCTTATAACTTGTGCATCCAAAACATAATCTCGCTCACAACACTTGTGTTTTGCATATGTTATTGCCCTGGATTCATTATATATGTTGCTTGGCTTGAATTAACTTGGTTTGCCTTGGACAGGGAAGGATAAATGGTAAGTTGGTAAGCCTCATCGTGTTTCCTATTATGTCGCACGGTGCACTGCCACATGAGTTAGGCTATTCAATCTTTCCCATGAAACTGATCCTAAGGCAACTAGAAAGATAACATAATAGTTGGTGTACGGAACCTATATTACGTGTTTGGATTTTTCGAGCGGGCGAGTAGCCTCCCCACCAGTGCATTCATGTACTGATAACCAACCAGATTGCTTGCAGGGTACGGGATAATCTCGTTCGATGCAGATGCTTCCTTTGTGCGTGCTAAGGCGTGAAGTTCACTCTGGAGCCTTAGAGCATTGCATCCGAAACTGAAGCAAATATACAAGGCACAATGTTGGAACATCGCCTATACATCATTCCACAAATATAGCCACTTGGCACGCTTTTACTATTTCAGAGAGAGAGAGGCTTGAGTGACATATAATATCTCGGCTATGCACCGCCTGTAACACTTGTTCAATATCAATGAAGAGTTTGCTTCAATTCAATAACTTATGTTATTCAATTCTTTCGCTATTGACGACTTAGTGAACTTGTTATCAATCGCCTATGCGTTTATAATTCTGCTATACTCGGACAATCTGTGCGACTCTGTGGCTTAGACCTCTTACCGCCAGCAAGAACCACGGCCTTGCACTGGCGTAGCTCCACGCTAGTATATCATCACGCCCAGATGGGTTTGAACGATCGTCCTGTGGGAGTGCCGGTGCGATAATTATCACCTAGCGGGGACGGTCGATTAGCCTGCGGGAGATCAGAGTGTGACAGATTGGTAGCAGACCTTGGCTATACGCCTTTGGACTTCGTTTTAATTTTCTCAATTTGAAAACTCGTTCGTGGGTTATGTGCACACTCTCTCTCAATATCCTGATGGAATATTACAAACAATATGTCTAAATACTTTTAAAAATTGAATGTGAATGATGTGATTGCTTGTACGAAATTGTGATACGATAGGCCTTTGTGCCAACCTGTGCTAGACCCTTTAGGATTAGACTCGTACTAAATTGTGACTTATATGCAAACCCAATTGTCTATACATGTTTTCTTAACTAGATAGTGTACAAATCGAATATCGCCCGAATGGTTAGCGATGCACATAGCCTTTCGGCTAAGTTATGTTGAGTATCGCGTGAGAAGACCCTTTGGTGCAAGCTAAGTTGCAAACGAGAATGGGATATCGTTTAGGAATAAGGCAAGTCAGACTTAGAATGGCAACCTATAGAAACCTTATCAGTTTTCGCTTAGGCGAATATTGATAATCGTGTTTGGATTTTGGAAAATAGCTCGAACGGTATTTTGTGTTGGGAATTACAAATCGATTGAGGATTTAAATTAGATGACTCAATTTCGAGTGGTATAGGGATCATTTAAAAATGTCCAAATAAATTCATAGTTCTCGTACGCTAGTTGGATCGAAGGGAATTAGAAATCGATATCTCGATTAAGAAAACTTGTTGGAAACTTGAGAATTGTGCAAGCAATTTTGGATTAAAACAAACAGATTGAACTTGAATGCAATATCGCTTGAATAAGAAGTTTGTACGAAAATAAATATTGTGTTTCGATAAAAGAGATAAATAATAATGGAATTGGCTTAGAGTTTAGAAGAACAATCTTGAAATCAAGTTCAAAAAAAAAATATTCGAAATCAGTCCCAACGAGGACGATTATCCTGTGGGAGTGCCGGCGTGGTGATTTCACGTACGGCGGGGATGATCGAACTCACGAGAACATGTTCGGTGATTATTCCAAACAAACTCGATGAATGGAACGTATCAAAAGATGGAATAGACTTGGGCTTGAATAATTGGAATTTAGTTGTTTGAGGAATGCTAGAAGTAAGACTATAGAATTACCGAATGATAACATTAAAGTTGGATGATTTTGCTAGAAGAATTATAATCACTGCATAAACAGACTTAACTCGATGGATATATAACTTGGATAGAGCAAAATAAAAATATAAGATGTCTCGATCGTGACAAAGATAACCATAACATTCAAATGTTTATGCCTTGTGCGAGTGTAGCTCTATGCCCGTACATGCGTCACGTCCGGGTTAGGATAATTATCCATTGGGAGCGTTGGCATGGTAATCTCACCTCCAGCGAGGGTGATCAAACTTGCAGGATACCAGAGTGTGACAACTTGTGGATCTTAACTTTTTGGTTCGACACGATAAGACATCTTGAGTATAAGTGAATCGAGAATATTTTGAGGATAAGTTTGCCTAGAACCTGAAATAAATTACGCTGGATGGTTTCGTGAACAGAATACATGAATCAGGTTGAACGAATTTGTGTTAAACTAAAGGTTTAGAATCAAATCTTGGCTTGGTGGTCTCGACTTGGTATGGATAGAGATTCAATCAAAATATGTTTTGAGAGATAGACTATGCAAATTACTAGGCTTGTCCTACAACTTGGATATATATCTTAGATTTTACTGAATGGACTCGAACCCCTGTACAAATGAACGTATTATTGAGAGTAGGAAAAATTAGTGCTTGATGTTTAGAAATGTAAGTAAAATAAGCTTGGGTAGAATACCCTGTGCAAATGAATAATGGTTTGACCATAGAAATTAGGGCGAGCATCGTGGATAAATCTGTACGATGAATCACGTGTTGGAACTTGTACCTATGACCTTATGAGCTAACCTAGCGATTAAACAGATAACCCTGTGCCGAGTGAATGAACCTGATCCCAACTTTACCATATTGATTGAATAAAGCTTCACAACTGGGGCAGCAAGACTTATGGTTAGACTTGGAATGATAACACGTGCTATGTTTGATCCGAACGTATGAACGCTAGTCGGTTAACCCAGATAGTTCGTGCTTAACGGTAGTACAAAAATGCTTGAATTGGGTTGGAATGAAAATGACTTGGAATTTGATTGACTCTATCAGAAGTATCCTTGTGAATAATAAAAATGAGAACCCTTGAGATTTTCGCAAAGTAGCTTGTCCGATTTTACTATCTCTAAGTTTGGTTAAATGCATATGTTTGGAGAACGCCTTGAACATGTGCACGATCCAAGACTCAATAAAATGTTAAACTTGAGTGCTGAGACTTCGCTATCACCGAGCTGGTTGACATACATATGTTTGAGGGGTACATTGAATATGTGCACGATCCAGACTCGCGTATACCGATCTCTTATGCTAGTGCAAGTAAATATCCACAAGAACAATTATAATGACTTGTATAAGTTTACCTCATCCTAGATCATCTTTCGTGATGAATTAAAATGTACCCCACGTTAAGCAATATGTCCCGAGCTAAAGCACAAATAAGACCGACTCAACATACACGCAACACGGCGTAAGGAACGAGTAGGAGATTGTGTTTAAAATTGGATCTAGTGGTATCAATTGCTACGCTTGGAAAAGAATTGATAATGTGATAGAATGACCTGTTCTTAGGAAGTCTCGAGGATGAGACTTTTTCTGAGTGGTGTATGATATAATAACCCATTTGGCTCAAGCGGATTGTAGCGACAAACGACAATAGTGCAATGTCCCAACCCGCTTTGCTTCAGCGAGGAGACTCATTTAAGGCAAAAGATATCCAGACTTGTCCCTTCAGGAGTTTCGGTTTAGGCTTTCAGAGGATCGCTCGGAGTATCGCTCGACCAAGTTGAATCATCGCTAAGGTGGGTGGCTACGATAAACTTGTCTTTGCTTAGCCAGCGCACTTAAAATATGGACTTTTCATGCTAGTCACTAGGTGAATCACCCCCTTGCATGCTAATAAGAATACAACGCACCAAGCTAAGGGAATAATCCTAACTTGTATTGCTTGTGTTAGAAGATGGAAATAAAATATTACTTATAATCAGACCCTCGCATGCTACATTTGCCTTGTACAACTATACCCCGCTATGCCTCGAGTAGAATAATATAAATATACTATGTAGTGTACTATTCATTTGCTACACTATACGACCCTAAATCATGTTGCTCATTAAGTCCCTTACGATTTTACTTCTCGGCTTACCTTTGGACCCGAGCCAAGGTAAGTGCTTAAGTTTTCTTATGAATCCATGCTTGCCTGCTTATATGTTTACTTGTAATATTGCCTCGATTCAATATTTGCCACACAAAATTATGCCATAAATCAAGTAAACGTTATCGTGTATCGAGCATACATCTAAGTTAACCAGAAGACTATCAAATAGCTCTCCTGTGTAAATGAACCTGCAAGTATCCGGGACCGTAAGGTCGCCAAGGCAGTCCCCGCACCACAGGAATGCATAAAGGCGAGTTGAATACTGAAATGGAATCATGTCAAGTTTACATCTGAATAATAATCATATTAAGTTTATATCTGAAGAGAATCGTGTCAAGCCAAACAAGAATCACAGTTCGTAGAACAATGCTCGTTGATCAAGGAGACTATGCAAGACATATTATGCTATGTGATTATCTCGTGATTGTTGATCAAGGAGACTATGCAAGATAGATTATGCCATGTGATTGTCTTATTCTCATTTAGAACAAGAACTATGGATTATCATGTCAAGTTATGGATTTGGAAGACCAAGACTGCGTGTCATGGACAACTTGGAATTAAGGGAGATCTTCAGATCTCGTTCCATGGGCGGTCTCCAGGGCACCGGGGCTGATCCAATCCGGATGAAACTATCGAATAATTTCTGACTGAGCGGGATAGATGGATACGACACACGTACCTCCATCATCTGCACTCTGAGACTATTAATCGGTCCTTTGTGGCTATGCTAGATACAATTGTTCATATAAATAAGTCATCCTCGCTTAGCAGTAATCCGCGTGCGAGTCATTGTATCGCATCGAGAATAATCTGAAACACCTGAATGATCATGGCATAAAAACACTTATGCATAAAGAGAACTTGAACATCTTATACAACATACCTGAGTAATCCCTATAACTCGTGCATCCAAAACATAATCTCGCTCACAACACTTGTGTTTTGCATATGTTATTGCCCTGGATTCATTATATATGCTGCTTGGCTTGAATTAACTTGGTTTGCCTTGGACAGGGAAGGATAAATGGTAAGTTGATAAGCCTCGTCGTGTTTTCTATTATGTCGCACGGTGCACTGCCACATGAGTTAGGCTATTCAATCTTAGTGAAGTTGTTATCAATTGCCTATGCATTTATAATTTTGCTACACTCAGATAATCTGTATGACTCTGTGTCTTGGACCTCTTACTGGAAGCAAGAACCACGGCCTTACGCGGATGCGGCTCTACACTTGTGCGACATCACTCCAGATGGGTCTAAACGATTGTGAACTTATATTGCTTGTGTTAGAATATGAAAATAAAACTTTGCTTAAAAATAGACCCTCGCATGCTACCCTTGCCTTGTGCAATTATACCCCGCTATGCCTCGAGTAGAATAATATACTCTTC
Source organism: Iris macrosiphon (assembly GCA_036927795.1). NCBI lineage: Eukaryota > Viridiplantae > Streptophyta > Magnoliopsida > Asparagales > Iridaceae > Iris > Iris macrosiphon. Next base: position 7,672,315 of record JAYESA010000001.1, on the reverse strand, counting down.
GTAGTGCAATGCTTTACTTGCTACACTACACGCCCATAGACTATGTCACTCGGTATATCCCCGTACGACATCACACCCAGATGGGTCAAGCGATTGTCCCGCGGGAGTGCTGGCGCGGTGATATTGCGTCTAACAGGGACGGCCGATTAGCTACGGAAGATCAGGGCATGACAGAGTGGTATCGATTTTCTCAGATTTGAAAGCTCGTTCGTGAGTTATATGCATATGCTCTCTCTCAATGTTCCATCAGAATATTCTAAATAATGAGTCTAAATACTTTTAAAAAGTGCATGTGAATGATGTGATTGCTTGTACAAAATTGTGATGCGAAAGCCTTTATGCCGACCTATGTTAGGCTTGGTTGGAAAAGACTTGTGTTAGAATTTGCAAGTTATGTACAAACTCGAATACCTATACGTGATTACCCAACTGGTTAATATACGGGATAGAATATCGTTCAAATGGTTAGTTATGCACACAATCTTTCGGCTAAGTTGTGTTGAGTACCGTGCGCTAAGACCCTTTGGTGCAAGCTATGTTGCAATAAGATGGTATATCGTTAAGAAACATTACCAGATTTATCGCTAAGGCGAACATAGTGGATCGTGCTTGAATTTTGGAAAATAGCTCAAACGATATTTTGTGTCAGAAGATACCAATTAATTATGGTTTAATTGGATGACTATCAACATGATATATATATGAGACTAAGATTAATCAGGCGATGCTAGGTATCATGCATGAATTCTAAGGAACGACTTGGTGAATATGCTAGCGATTGATGCAAACACGATTGAAAATTTAATTGGGTAACTCAATTTCAAGTGGTATATAGATCATTTAGAAATGTCCAAACAGATTTATAGGTCTCGTGCGATAGTCGGATTGAACGATTGGAGAGTGTCTTGAATAAATGATAAGGCTTTTATCAAATAGGAATTCATAAAAAAGGAAATTGATATCTTGGTTAAAGAAATTTGTTGGAAACTTGGAGTATTATGCGAGCAATTTTGGATTGAAACAAATGGAATGAAATATAATATCGCTCGAATAGAAGTGTAAGTGATAACGGATTTGACTTGGAGTTTGGAAGAATGATCTAAAAATCTGATTCGAAAAGCTAACCTTCGAATGACTCCCAACAAGAACGATTATCCTACGGGAGCGCCGATGTGATAATTTTACATACCAGGGATGATCGAACTTACGGAAACATATTCGGTGATTATTCTAAATGAACTCGATGAATAGAATGTATCAAAAATAAATAGACTTGGGCTTGAATATTTGAACTTACTAATTTGAGGAATGCCATAAGTAAGACTATAGAATCATCAAACGGTAACATTAAAGTTGGATGATTTTGCTAAACGAATTATAATTATTGCATGAACGGATATGACTTGGTGGATAATTATATATAACTTGGATGGAGCAAGGTAAAATAATAAGGAAGTCTCGATCGTTTCGATAAAAACTATATTGTTCGACATTCTTGTCATGTGCGAGCATAACTCTATACTCGTACATGCGTCATGTCCGGATTAGGATGATTATCCAGCGGAAGTGTTGGTGTGGTGATCTCACGTCCAACGGGGGTGATCGAACTTACGGGAGACAAGAGTGTGACAACTAATGGATCATCTTGACTTTTGGTTCGACACAATAATACGAATTTAGGAATACAAGTTAATCGAAAGTATTTTGATGATAAGTTAGCCTTGAACCTGGACAAAATCACGCTTGATGGTTTCATGAATGGATACATGAATCTTATTGGACAACTTAGAGTTATAAATAAAGTTTTAGAATTAAAATCTTGGCTTGGTGGTCTAGACTTGGAATGGATAGGGATTCTATCAAAACATGTTTGGGGAGATCGACTATGCAAATTACTAGGTTTGTTCTGTAACTTGGATATATCATGGATTGCTTGAACGGACTTGACCCCTATTCAAACAAATATGTTATTGATAGTATGATGATCCGTGCTCGATATTTAGAAATCTGAGTGAAACAAGCTTGGGTAGAATATCCCGTGCAAATGAACAATGGTTTGACCTTAGAAATTAGGGCAAGCATCGTACGAAAAATTTGTACATTGAATCATCTATTTAAACTTGTACCTTTGACCTTGTGAGCTGACCTAGCAATTAGGCAGACGAACCTGTGTCGATTGAAGAACTTGTGTAACCGACTTTAGCATATTGCTTAAATAAAGCTATAGAACTGGGGCAGCAAGACTTAGAGTTAGACTTGCAATGGTAAGGCGTATGATATGTTTGACCCGAATGGATGAACGCTAGTCGGTAAAACCGAATAGATCGTGCTTAATGGTGGTGCAAATACTTGGTTTAAGTTGGAATAGAAATGACATATAATTTGATTGCCCTGTCGGAAGTATCATTGTGGTTTGTAAAATGAGAACCCTTGATATTTTCGCAAGTAGCTTGTCCGATGTCACTATCTCTAAGTTTGGTTGAATGGATATGTTTGAGGGATGCCTTGAACGTGTGCACGATCCAAGACTCAATGATATATGAAACTTGAGTGCTAAGACTTCACTATCGCTAAGTTGGTTGACATACATATGTTTGAAGGATGCTTTGAATATGTGTATGATCCAGACTCGCGATATACTGATCTCGAATGCTAGTGCAAGTGAATATCCACATGGACAAGTATAACAACTTGCATAGGTTTGCCTCAGCCTTAGATCATTATTAAAGATGGATCCTAACGTACCCTGCATTAAGCAATACGTTCTGTGCTAAGGCACAGTTGAGGCTGACCTAGCATACACGTGAACGATATAAGGAACGAGTAGGAGATTATGTTCGAACGGATCTAGTAGTACCAATTGCTACGCTTGGGATAGATTCGATAGTGCGGTAGACCGATTTGCACTCTGGAAGTCTCGAGGATGAGACTTTTTCTGAGTGGTGTATAATATATTGACCTGTGCCGCTCAAGCGGACAGCCGATTCAAACTGCAAAAGTATAACGACCCGACCCGCTTTGCTCAGTGAGAATACTCGTTTAAGGTAAAAGGATTTCCTGACTTGGCCCTTCAGGAGTTCCGGCTTTGGCTTTTAGAGGCTCGCTCAGAGTATCGCTCGACCGAGATGAATCATCGCAAAGGTGGATGGCTACAATGAACTTGCCTTTGCCTAGCCAGCACACTTAAAATATGGATAATACATGCTAGTCGCTTGGTGAATTAACCCCTGTATGCTAATAAAAATACAACGCACCTAGCTAAGGAAATAATTGTCATGCCCCGATCTCCCGCAGGTTAAATCGGCCGTTCCCGCTAGGCGAGATTCACCGCGCCAGTGCTCTCACGGAATGATCGCTTTGTAACCCATCCGGGGGTGATGCCGCACGAGCGTGAGCCACGCCCGTGCAAGGCCGTGGTTCATTGGCTGGCGGTAAGATTTCTAAGCCATAGAGTCGCACAGATTGTTCGAGTACAGCGAAATCATAAACGCATAGGCGATTTGGAAACAAGTTCACTGAGTCGACAATACAGCGGAAGCATTGAATAACACTAGTAGAAGTAAAGCAACTCTTTTATTGATATAAACAAGTGTTACAGGCGGCGTATAGCCGAGATTATAAGTCGTTCAAGCCTCTCTCTCTGAAACAATAAAAGCGTGCCAAGTGGCTACAATTATGGAATGATTGTACAGGTAATGTTCACAATATTACGTCTTGTATATGTGCTTCAATTTCGAAATAGCGTCCCAAGGCTTCAGAGGGAACTCATGGCCTTAGCACTCACGAAGGAGGCATTCGCACCGAATGAGGTTCTCCCGCACCCTGCATACAAACTGGTGGATTATCAGTACATTGAATGCATAGGGAGGTTACTCGCCTGCTCGACAAATCCAAACACGTAATATAGGTTCCGTGCACCAACTATTAAGTTGTCTTTCTAGTTTCCTTAGGATCAGTTTCATGCAAAGATTTGAATAGCCAAACACGTGTGGCAGTGCACCGTGCGACATGAGAGGAAACACGGCAAAACTTACCAACTTACCATTTGTCTTTCCTTGTCGAAGGAAAACATTATTAATTCAAGCATGGGCAATTATGAACATTCAGGGGCATTTATAATGAAAAACAAGGCAAAAGCATATGCAAACACGAGAGTCATTGTATTATGATCATTCAGGTATTCAGTTGATGCGATGCAATGACTCACATGCGGATAGCCGCTAAGCGAGGATGACTTATCTATATGAACATTTGTCGCTGGCATAGCCATAAAGGACCATAGTCATTGGCGGGGTAGAGAATGCAACGAAAGCACGTGAGCCGCTGCAAACTATCTCGTCAATCACGTGAGACTATTACGTTAATGTTCCATCCGGATCAGATCGGTTCCAGTGCCCCGAAGACCGCCCTTGGAACGATGCCTCGTTTCTGAGTTGTCTGTGATATGCAGGTCAGGGTCTTTCCAAATCGACAACTTGATATGATAATCCATGATTCTTGTTCTGAATTGAGCATTTGCTCCATGAGCTGGGATACTTTCGTTATGTGACGTGATTCTCGTTCAGATGTAAACTTGATGTGATTATCATTTAGTTGTAACGTGACAGGATTCTCGTTCAATATTCATTTGCCTTGATGCGTGCCCCTAGTTCGGGGATTGCCTTGGCGACCCAACAGTCCCGGATACTTGTAGGTTCAATTGCACAGAAGGACTATTTGATAGTCTCCTGGCTAACAAGAATGCATGCACAATACAATAATGTTAGACATTCGTAAGCAGGCAAACACGTATTTCTAAGGAACATAAGCAGACACGTTTGCTCGGACCAGAAGGTAAGCCGAGAATGAAACCTTAAGGGACTTGGCATGCGAGGGTCTGAATATACGCAATATTTCATTCCCATATTCTAGCGTAAGCAATACAAGTTGGGATTATTTCCTTAGCTAGGTGCGTTGGATTTCTTATTAGCATACAGGGGGTGATTCACCTAGCGACTAGCATATATCATTCCAAATTTTAAGTGTGCTGGCTAAGCAAAGACAAGTTCACCGTAGCTACCCACCTTAGCGATGATTCTCCTCGGTAGAGCGATACCTCAAGCGAGCCTCTGAAAGCCTAAGCTGGAAACCTGTAGGGACAAGTTTGGATATCCTTTGCCTCAAACGAGGATTCTCGCCTGAGCAAAGCGGGTTGGGACATTGCACTTATTGTTGTTCGAATCGGCAGTCCGTTTGAACGGAATGGGGTGTTAAATCCTATTCAACTCAGAAAAAGTCTCGTCCTCGAGACTTACTGAGGACAAGCAGTACATTTCAATCAATTTTGATTTAACGATACAAGGCTGAGGCAAACCTATATAAGTTGTTGTACTTGTTTATTTGGATATTCACTTGCACAAGCATTCAAGATCAGCATATCGCGAGTATAGATCGTACACATACTCGAAGTGCTCCTCTAATACATGCATTTCACCAACTCGGCGATAGCGAAGTCTTAGCACTCGAGTTTCATATCTTCTTAAGTCTTGGATCGTGCACAAGTTCAAGGTATCCCTAAAACATATGTATTCAACCAAACTTAGAGATAGTAAAATCGGACAAGCTACTTGCGATAATCTCAAGGGTTCTCACTCAGGTTGGCACAAAGGCCACTCGCCGCACAATATAATACAAGCAATCATATCATTCAAAATGCATTTTAAAAGTATTTAGACTTATTGTTGGAATATTCCGTTTGGGACATTGAGAGAGAGCATACACAAAACCCACGAACGAGCTTTCAAAACTGAGATAATCGAATTAAAGTCCAAGGGCGTAGAAGCCAGGCTCTGATACCATTATGTCATGCCCCGATCTTCCACAGGCTAAATTGGTCGTTCCCGCTAGGCGAGAATCATCGCGCCAGCGCTCCCGCAGAACGATCGCTTTGTGACCCATCCGGGCATGATATCGCATGAGCGTGAGCCACACCCGTGCAAGGCCGTGGTTCATTGGATGGCAGTAAGAGTTCTAAGCGACAGAGTCGTACAGATTATCCGAATACAGCGAAATCATAAACGCATAGGCAATTTGGTAACAAGTTCACTGATCGACAATATTGCGGAAGCATTGAATAACACAAGTAGAAGTAAAGCAACTCTTTTATTGATATAAACAAGTGTTACAGGCGGCGTATAGCCGAGATTACAAGTCGTTCAAGCCTCTCTCCCTGAAACAATAAAAGCGTGCCAAGTGGCTATAACTATGGAATGATTGTACAGGCAATGTTCACAATATTACGTCTTGTATATGTGCTTCAATTTTGAAATAGCGCCCCAAGGCTTCAGAGGGAACTCCTGGCCTTAGCACTCACGAAGGAGGCATTCACACCGAATGAGGTTCTCCTGTACCCTGCATACAAACTGGTGGATTATCAGTACATTGAATGCACTGGTGGGGAGGCTACTCGCACGCTCGACAAATCCAAACACGTAGTATAGGTTCCGTGCACCAACTATTAAGTTGTCTTTCTAGTTTTCTTATGATCAGTTTCATGCAAAGATTTGAATAGCCTAACACGTGTGGCAGTACGCCGTACGACATGAGAGAAAATATGGCAAGACTTACCAACTTACCATTTGTCCTTCCCTGTCCAAGGCAAACATTATTAATTCAAGCATGGGCAAGTATGAACATTTAGGGGCATTTATAATAAAAACCAAGGCAAAAGCATATGCAAGCACGAGAGTCATTGTATTAAGATCGTTCAGGTATTCAGTTGATGCGATGCAATGACTCGCAAGCGGATAGTCGCTAAGCGAGGATGACTTATCTATATGAACGTTTGTCGCTGGCATAGCCATAAAGGACCATAGTCATTGGCGGGGTAGAGAATGCAACGAAAGCACGTGAGCCGCTGGAAACCATCCCGTCAACATTGTGAAACTATTACGTTAATGTTCCATCCGGATCAGATTGGTTCCAGTGCCCCGGAGACCGCCCGTGGAACGATGCCTCGTTTCTGAGTTGTCTGCGATATGCAGGTCAGGGTCTTTCCAAATCCACAACTTGATATGATAATCCATGATTCTTGTTCTGAATTGAGCATTTGCTCCATGAGCTGGGATACTTTCGTTATGTGACGTGATTCTCGTTTAAATGTAAACTTGATGTGATTATCATTCAGTTGTAACGTGACAAGATTCTCGTTCAATATTTATTTGCCTTGATGCGTGCCCCTAGTTTGAGGATTGCCTTGGCGACCCAACAGTCCCGGATACTTGCAGGTTCAATTCCACAGAAGGACTATTTGATAGTCTCCTGGCTAACAATTGTCACGCCCCGATCTCCCGCAGGTAATCGGCCGTTCCGGCTAGGAGGGAATCACCCTCGCCAGCGCTCCCGTAGAACGATCGCTTAACCCATCCGGGCGTAATGCCGCACGAGCATGTTCCACGCCCGTGCAAGGCCATGGTTTATTGGCTGGCGGCAAGAGTTCTAAGCCACAGAGTCGCACAGGTTGTCCGAGTATAGTGGAGTCATGAACGCATAGGCGATCGGTAACAGGTTCACTGAGTCGACAAATATAGCGGAAGCATAGAAACACAAGTTGAAGTAAAACAAGCTCTTTTATTTATATAACTTGTGTTACAGGCGGTGTATAGCCGAGATTACAAGTCGCTCAAGCCTCTCTCTCTGAAACAGTAAAAGCGTGCCAAGTGGCTACAACTGTGGAATGAATATACAGGCGATGGTCAGGTGATGTTCACAACTTATGTCTTGTATATGCGCTTCAGTCCCGGAGGCACCGTTGCAAGGCTTCAGAGGAAACTCCTGGCCTTAGCACGCACGTTGGAGGCATCCGCACCGAACGAGGTTCTCCCGCACCCTGCGTACAAACTGGTAGATTATCAGTACATTGAATGCACTGATGGGGAAGCTACTCGCCCGCTCGACAAATCCAAACACGTAATACAGGTTCCGTGCATAACTATTAAGTTGTCTTTCTAGTTGCCTTAGGATCAGTTTCATGCAAACATTGAATAGCCTATCATGTCGGGCAGTGCGCCGTGCGATGTTAGAGGAAACACGGCGGGACTTACCAACTTACCATCTCCTTCCCTGTCCAAGGCAAACACGTTAATTCACGCACGGGCAAGTATAACATTCAGGAGGCATAACATATGCAAATACGAGGGTCATTTTTAACAGGATCGTTCAGGTGTTTAGTTGTTGCGATGCAGTGACTCGCACGCGGATAGCCGTTAAGCGAGGATGACTTATCTATATGAACATGGTCGCTGGCAAAGCCATTATGGACACTAGTCTTAAACGAGAGTAGTTTGCAACGAAAGTACAGTGGGTGCTACAAGCCATCTCATTTAGTACAGTAGACTATACAGTAAGTTCAGCCATGGAGCGGATGGTATACAGCGAAAGAACGGTAGGTGCTGCACACTATCCCGTCCAGTACAGTTGGCTGAAATAGTAGAGTTCCATCCGGATCGGAGCGGCCCCAGTGCCCCGGAGACCGTCCGTAGAACTATGCCTCGTTTTTGAGTTGTCCGTGACATGCAGGTCAGGGTCAGGGTCAGTTTCTCCTTCACTAGATACTCGAGTACTGTAGAACAGGAGTACAGTGGTACAGTGGTATAGTAGAACAGTAGTACAGTGGTACAGTATTACAGGAGATGTTTAAATCATGATTCTGTACAGTGATTACTTGTCTTGATGCATTCCCCTGGTTCGGGGATGCCTTGGATGACCTAGCGGTCCTGAATACTTGCAGGAACATTCAGACATGGAACGACTACGTAGTAGTCTCCCGGGGTTTGGATGAAAACAAGGCAATATTCAAGCAGACAAGCATGCGTTTCTAAGGAACATAAGCAGGCACGTTGCTCGGGCCCGAAGGTAGTCCGAGAGATGAAACCGTTAAGGGACTTAGCATGCGAGGGTCTGAACATATAAGCAGTATTTCATTTCCATATTCTAGCAAGCAATACAAGTTAGGATTATTCCCTTAGCTAGGTGCGTTGGATTTATTAGCATGCAGGGGGTTATCACCTAGCTACTAGCATGAATATTCTAGATTTTATGTGTGCTGGCTAAGCAAAGACAAGTTCACCGTAGCCACCCACCTTAGCGATGATTCGCCTCGGTAGAGCGATACGTCTGAGCGAGCCTCTGAAAGTCCAAGCCGGATTCCTGTAGGGGCAAGTCTGGATATCCTTTGCTTCTTGATCGAGGCAAAGCGGGTCGGGACAGCTGCACGATTGACGATTGAGACGGCAGTCCGCTTGAACGGAATGGGGTGTTACATCAATAATGCATGCACAATACAATAACGTTAGACATTCGTAAGCAGGCAAACACGTATTTCTAAGGAATATAAGTAGACACATTTTCACGGACCAGAAGGTAAGCCGAGAGATGAAACCTTAAGGGACGTGGCATGCGAGGGTCTGAATATATGCAATATTTCATTCCCATGTTCTAGCGTAAGCAATACAAGTTAGGATTATTCCCTTAGCTAGGTGCGTTAGATTTCTTATTAGCATGTAGGGGGTGATTCACCTAGTGACTAGCATATATCATTCCAGATTTTAAGTGTGCTACCTAAGCAAAGACAAGTTCACCGTAGCCACCCACCTTAGCGATGATTCACCTCGGTAGAGCGATACCTCAAGCGAGCCTCTGAAAGCCTAAGCTGGAAACCTGTAGGGACAAGTCTGGATATCCTTTGCCTAAAACGAGAATTCTAGCCTGAGCAAAGTGGGTCGAGACATTGCACTTATGGCCATTCGAATTGGCAGTCCGTTTGAACAGAACGGGGTATTAAATCCTACCCAACTCAAAAAAAGTCTCGTCCTCGAGACTTACTGAGAACAAGCAGTATATTTTAATCAATTTTGATTAAACGATAAAAGGCTGAGGCAAACCTATACAAGTCGTTGTACTTGTTTATTTGGATATTCACTTGCACAAGCATTCAAGATCATCATATCGCGAGTATGGATCGTACACATACTCTAAGTGCCCCCCTAATATATGCATTTCACCAACTCGGCGATAGCGAAGTCTTAGCACTCGAGTTTCACATCTTCTTGAGTCTTGGATCGTGCACAAGTTCAAGGCCTCCCTAAAACATATGTATTCAACCAAACTTAGAGGTAGTAAAATCGGACAAGCTACTTGCGATAATCTCAAGGGTTTTCACTCAGGTTGGCACAATGGCCACTCGTCGCACAATATAATACAGACAATCATATCATTCAAAATGCATTTTGAAAGTATTTAGACTTATTATTGGAATATTCCATTTGGGACATTGAGAGAGAGCATACACAAAACCCACGAATGAGCGTAGAAGCCAGGCTCTGATACCATTATGTCATGCCCCGATCTTCCACAGGCTAAATTATCGTTCCCGCTAGGCGAGAATCATCGCGCCAGCGCTCCCACAGAATGATCGCTTTGTGACCCATCCGGGCGTGATGTCGCATGAGCGTGAGACACACCCGTGCAAGACCGTGGTTCATTGGCTAGCGGTAAGAGTTCTAAGCCACAGAGTCGCACAGATTATCCGAGTGCAGCGAAATCATAAACGCATAGGCAATTTGGTAACAAGTTCACTGATCGACAATATAACGGAAGCATTAAATAACACAAGTAGAAGTAAAGCAACTCTTTTATTAATATAAATAAGTGTTACAGGCGGCGTATAGCCGAGATTACAAGTCGCTCAAGCCTCTCTCTCTGAAATAATAAAAGCGTACCAAGTAGCTACAATTGTGGAATGATTGTACAGGCAATGTTCACAATATTACGTTTTGTATATGTGCTTCAGTTTCGGATGCAGCACCCCAAGGCTTCAGTGGGAACTCCTAGCCTTAGCACGCACGAAGGAGGCATCCGCACCGAATAAGGTTCTCCCGTACCCTGCATACAAACTGGTAGATTATCAGTACATTGAATGCACTGGTGGGGAGGCTACTCGCCCGCTCGACAAATCCAAACACGTAATATAGGTTATGTACACCAACTATTAAGTTATCTTTCTAGTTGTCTTAGGATCAGTTTCATGCAAAGATTTGAATAGCCTAACACGTGTGGCAGTGCGCCATACGACATGAGAGAAAATACGTCGAGACTTACCAACTTACTATTTTTCCTTCCCTATCCAAGGCAAACATTATTAATTCAAGCACGAGAAAGTATGAACATTCAGGGGCATTCATAATAAAAACCAAGACAATAGCATATGCAAACACGAGAGTTATTGTATTATGATCATTCAGGTATTCAGTTGATGCGATGCAATGACTCGCATGCGGATAGCTGCTAAGCGAGGATGACTTATCTATATGAACGTTTGTCGCTGGTATAGCCATAAAGGACCATAGTCATTGGCAGGGTAAAGAATGCAACGAAAGCACGTGAGAAGCTGCAAACCATCCCGTCAATCACGTGAGACTATTACGTTAATGTTCTATCCAGATCGGATCGGTTCCAGTGCCCCGGAGACCGCCCGTGGAACGATGCCTCGTTTCCGAGTTGTCCGCGACATGCAGGTCAGGGTCTTTCCAAATCCATAACTTGATATGATAATCCATGATTCTTGTTCTGAACTGAGCGTTTGCTCCACGAGCTGGGATATTTTCGTTACGTGACGTAATTCTCGTTCAGATGTAAACTTGATGTGATTATCTTCAGTTGTAATATGACAGGATTCTCGTTCAATATTTATCTGCCCTGATGCGTGCCCCTAGTTCGGGGATTGCATTGGCGACCCAACAATCCCGGATACTTGCAGGTTCAATTGCATAGAAGGACTATTTGATAGTCTCCTGGCTAACAAGAATGCATGCACAATATAATAATGTTAGACATTCGTAACCAGGCAAACACGCGTTTCTAAGGAACATAAGCAGACACGTTTACTCAGACCCGAAGGTAAGCCGAAAGATGAAACCGTAAGGGACTTGGCATACGAGGGTCTGAATATAAGCAATATTTCATTTCCATATTCTAGCATAAGCAATACAAGTTGGGATTATTCCCTTAGCTAGGTGCGTTGGATTTCTTATTAGCATGCAGGGGGTGATTCACCTAGCGACTAGCATGTATCATTCCAAATTTTAAGTGTGCTGGCTAAGCAAAGACAAGTTCACCGTAGCCACCCACCTTAGCGATGATTCACCTCGGTAGAGCGATACGTCAAGCGAGCCTTTGAAAGCCTAAGCTGGAAACCTGTAGGAACAAGTCTGGATATCCTTTGCCTCAAACGAGGATTCTCGCCTGAACAAAGCGGATCAGGACATTGCACTTATTGCCGTTCGAATCGGCAGTCCGTTTGAACAGAATGGGGTGTTACAATAATCCTAAATTGTATTGCTTATGTTAGAACATGGAAATAAAACTTTGCTTATAAGTGGACCCTCACACGCTACCCTTGCCTTGTGCAATTATACCCCGCTATGCCTCGAGTAGAATAATATACTCTTTGTAGTGCACTATTTTACTTGCTACATTGTACGTCCATATACTATGTCGCTCGGTATGTCCCCGTACGACATCACGTCCAGATGGGTCAAGCGATCGACCTGAGGGAGCGCTGGCACGATGATATCGCACATAGTGGGACGGCCGATTACCTGCGGGAGATCTGGGCATGACATAGGCTTGTAACATATCCTTCAGGGTGTAGTACCCCGTTCCCCCTGTTCGAAGAGCGCAACCAAGAAATACTTTGTATCGTTCTATCGAGAAATACTTCGAACGAGGAAAACTGAGTCCTTTCTCGATAGAACGAGGAAAACGGGGCACTACACCATGAATCAAGATCTTTTCCTCGTTATGGATCGGTTTCTTCGGAATCAAGTCCCACTTTCAGAGAATCATGCCTCGAGGAAGGACTCGGTGGCAGAGTCACGAGGGCTCTTTCCATTGTGCTTGTTTCTTTGCCCATTTTTGATGCCTCTTGGTGTCACGACCCACACCCGGTATAGGGGTACGAGAGCGTGGGTACGTCCAGCCTACGTCGCAGCATCGACGATAGAACGCTGTCTTGGTCATGATACTAACTAAGCAATCTCACACGAGCATCCAATCTCCATAAGGAGGCACGGATGACACAATACAATATGAACACATATACTCAATCAAATAACTACAGCACGATAAGAAATCAAAGAAATAAATAAGAATACAACACAAGTCTAAACTGTAAATAATCTAACTCAACATAATCCAAGTCTCAAATAAGATTGCCGGAGACAAATCCGGTACCAAATAAACTACTGAAGGAAACTAACTAGATAACTAGTGATTCCGGCTAGACCTCCCGGAATCACGACTGAGCTACTAAGTCCAAGACTGCAGCTACTCACCCTGTGGTCCACAAGTGTCGGATACTAGTCCTCTAGGCATAGTCTGGAAAATATTTTTCAGTCAGGAAGGAGCAAAGTACATTTCAAATAGCAGTTCAATATCAATGATATAAACTATGTAGCAGTATATAGATAGAAATATACAAGATACATGTATATGTACGAGAAATATATAATAAAAGAAATACTGGAAATACTGTAAGTAAATGCGAGAAGGAAACAATATGTCAATGAGAAAGAATACTATGACTAAGTGTGTGAGTACTAGCTTTAACATGTGATCGGCTTGAGAACTTGATCAGGCTGGTTACATATGATTAGCTATGATTCATGTAAGGTCAGGCTAACCATTTGGTTAGCTATGATGCATGTAGAGGTCAGGCTAATCATATGTAACAGCTATGAAGCATGTAAATGGTCAGGCCGCACCCGACGTGAGATGTGGGGTGAGCTATGATGCATGTAGAGTTGGGTATGATCACATATCTACACTAAAATACTTCCCATCCCGACTGGTATAGTAGATTCAACCATGGTACGCTATGGCACGGGATTCCCTAGGGAGGTAGCAAATCTCCCCGGGAATCAGTGTCTGTACATGCACAAGATAACAAGGAAACAAGTCTTGTATAAGCTACACCATGAATAAGAAATAACATCTCATGACGAGATTCGTGTATACCAATCCGTGTAACCAGCGTATCGAGAATATGGATATTTATACTAGATACAATGAACATAGGGGATATCATAAACAAGAAGCTAATCGGAGAATATACTCGCCTTGGGTCCTTAGCTGGTAATACCAATGTCCAGTGCCAGAGTGCCGTCTGGAGGATCCACAGTCCTATAGACATATAATAAACAATACAACATTTGCATCAGATGCTACACTAACAACACATAATTATATTGAACTTAGGGGCTATGCTAGGTATGATACTGGTCAACTAGGGTCATCTAGTAGACAGACATCTAAAACACATTACACCTATTTTTAACTAACATTAATACTTACAATATATACATACACCGAATTAAATACATTTACAATATATATATATATATGTACCATTTAATCACTTATCTAATATATACTAGTTGAACAATATATATGTATACTCATATACATATGCCAAAAATACAATTTAAAATATATATGTATATTGTCAACATTATTATTAAATATACTAATACTAATACACCAATTTAAGTTTATACTATATATATTAAGGATATACTAAAAGCATATACAAAATATATATATTTATACATATATACAAATTATATATATATTGAAAGTATATTAAGTATATATAAAACATATATATATATATATATATATATACCAAATATTATACGTATACTAGGAAATATATATATATATATATATATTGAACGGAGGCTTGAGGTCGGGAAGAGGATGAACGGCACCGGTGGTGGGTGATTGCACAGCCGCCGGAGGATGCAGCAGGCATGCCGGAGGGGATGGAGTACAACAGGAGGAGGCCGGAGAGCTGCGGGCGACTGGTGGTTGTAGAGTGGTGGTGGTAGTCGATTGGGGAGATGCAGCGGGTCTCCGGGAAGATGAATGGAGTGGGGAGGAGTTCGACTGAAGGAGGGAGGAGCTCGGGGAGGCAGTCGGTCGGGCTCGAAGAAGCTGGCCGGGGTTGACAGTGCGGGCCGGAGTTGATGGGGAAGGTGGCGTGTGGTGGTGGTGATGATTTGCTGGAGGTGGATGGCCGAGGTGCAGGGTGGCGAGGCTGAGTAACGGAGGAGGCCGGCGGAGCTGTGCCGGAACCGGAGTACAGCGCCGGAGATGGGGGCCGGGCTCGGGGAAGAGGCCAAGTGAACAGTACAACGGGTTAGGTTTGAGGTTTCCCCCCCCCCCCCCTTTCTATTTCAAATGTAAAAGGAAAAAGAAGAAGAAGAAGGAAGAAGAAGAAGCGAAGAAGAAAAATAAAGAAATGGGGGGGCTACG
The DNA here is from genome assembly GCA_036927795.1 of Iris macrosiphon. Lineage (NCBI taxonomy): Eukaryota > Viridiplantae > Streptophyta > Magnoliopsida > Asparagales > Iridaceae > Iris > Iris macrosiphon. The sequence continues at coordinate 7,656,964 of JAYESA010000001.1, read as the reverse complement.
GTTGGGTGTGGGGGCTAGCCTAGGTTTTTGGGGATTAGGGCTTGGTGATAGGACATTAAATAGGGAGAGAGTGTGTGGGAATTGAAGGGTGAGGATGCACCCATTGAATGGATGGCCAAGATTAGACATGGAGAAATTCCTTCATGTGAGGATGAGGGTGTTGACTAGTCAATATTTGGGGCTCTCCATTTAGTTGAACCAATGGGGTGTTGACACCTAATACAAATTTACAAATTAGCCCCCTTAAATTTGGGTATTTGCACAGATGCATAAAATGATAAAAATTTGGTGGGCGATTCGGTGTTTGGCATTTTATAGGGTGAGGGGGTATTGTGTGTTTGGTATGGGCTTAATTAATAGGGTACTGGGATTAAATCAGGATTTATGGAATCAGTCAAAATGGTATCCTTAATTTAATTAGAAATAAATGCAAGCTGTGTTCTAAAATTAATTAGGAGTACATGGGGCCAAAATTAGGTCGGGTCACAAATATCATTAGTGAAGAAGACTCAGAACAGAATATTACCCTAATTTGGGTCGCACAAAAAATAGGCCAAGATTGCCTCCAATTTCGATTGGAACGCACATCGATGTAAAGTTGGAATTTAATCAAAAAATAAATAAACGTCCGCGACGATTATTGTGCGGCTAAAATAAAACAAAAGAGAGCTTGATTATGAATTACAAAAATGGCAGAATGGAAGGCAGGCACGTCTATGGCAAGGTTGTGAAATTTGTTGGAAGGCAAAAGCTAGGGTAGCGCTCCAAATATCGAAGCAACGAAAAGGCGCAATAATTAATTAAATTACGGTAATTAATTACTACCTCTAATATATAAATTCTAATTAATACAAATTAAACACAAAATCCTATAATTCGGATAGGCGTTCATCTAGTGGGCTTCTAGGTCAAGTCTACCAGCTCAGACCTTAATGAACACTGTAAATATTTAAATACACATCTCATACAATTATTTAAATTAAATACACATATCAAGAAATCATTTAATATAAATACCATAGTATTACTAATTTATAAAAAGTCAAAAATACCCCTGTTTTCAGAATGTGGTAGTGACAAGTCTACCCTCCTTAAAAGAATTTTGTCCTCAAAATTTAAAGTCCTCATAGTAGGGTTTATTCATTATATTATTTTCCATCAACGGTTAAATTCACCAACCCACATAATCCTGAAATAATCCACCTTGTCATTTCACGATTTTTAAAAATTCTGAAATTTATCGTATCCCTGAAAAATCCTCGAATTAAAATCAATTTCATTTTTACCACAATTTCCTTCGAAATTTTAAGTTAATAATTCAGTACTCGAAATTTAATATCCACTCCTCTAATTTAACCCAAACAATGCATATCTTATAAATTTAGAATTTCCATCTATAAACACTAATCCTATGAATCCAAAAAATTTAAAAATCTCGTCCAAAAAGTTTGTGTTTAAACACTAACCCATTTATCATCTTATTCCTTAAATTTGAGCAAGTCACTAGATACAAATTTTTACTATCCAATCCTTTGATCGAAAATCCAGTCCTTGCACGTTTATAAAAAATTAAAATCTTATCCCTAAATTCGAATTCAATACTAATCCATTAGTGATCTAAATCCTCGATTCCTTTTTCCTCACAATACTCAAATAATATAATACTCGCAAAATCCTCAATTAAATTTTTTAATTAAATCTATATCTTACAGTCAAATAAATACAATAATAATCTTCTTAATTTCCTCAAAATTTTAATGATAAATATATCATAATCAATAATCATCAATCCTACCATATTAAATTCTTAACCTCTCATTTAAATTAATATTTATCCTCAAATTTTTAATGATAATTAATCATATCTCAATCTTGACAAAATCAATGATTTATCAACTCTGCCATATTAAATCCTTAACTCTTTATGCTTATCTTCCAAAATTTTAGCATCTCGTTTCTCTTGTCAAGTCATAACCTCTTCATAAATCTATTATGGTCAAACCCCAATAATCATGGTCTAAGAAAATTCTACCTACAGCCATGCAATCTAAGAAAATATGTACGGTCATGTATCTTTTGTCATGGTATTACAATCTCTATCAGGGTGTACTACTAACTCCATTCTAACAAGAAAATTATGCATACGAACTACAGTACTAGAGAAATCAGTTAATCAATCAAATAGAAAGGAGTAGAAGGAAGGACAGAACATAGTCTTCTAACCCATTACTTAGATATCTTCATCCTCTAATATACACTTAACTCTGGCACATTTACTAACTAATTCCTATCCTTGTACACTGGTACCCATATCAATTAATCATTAGTCCACAACATCCATGAATATATCTATATTGCACACACATGTCTATTAATACCAAAATCTGAAACCAAGAACCTCTAACACAATCATAGGTCAAATGATGCATGTAAGGTTTGATATCTCTATCTCTTTAGGTACCTCTTGTTCTACTATAAGTACACCCACTGCTAGTTCTCATTCCTACTACAATTGTTCATACTAGTTGTTCTTATCAATCAAATGCACGTCAAGTGTAACACCATACTAAGTACTTCTCTCTCCAATACAACTCTAGATGGACACCCAAGTCTGTCTGCGGTGCCATCTCAATCATGCCCAAGTCAACAGATCCTTACATATGCACTTCATCTACTCCTACACTAATATATATATATTTCTCATCCACCATAAAATTTTATCCTCATAATAAAATTATCAAAATTTAACTTTTTGAACAACTTAAAATAAAAGTGTATACTTTTCTCAAGGGTCAAATATTCAATATTGAAATCTAACTTTAATCACTTTAAAAAATCTTTATAGCCTTGACCATGTTTATTGAATCAATTTGAATCCTCAATATTTTAACAACATAAATTCTCCACTCCATAGAATTCTCAAAAATTTCAATTTATTTCCACTCTTTAATTTATAAATCCACAATATACATATAAGTGCTCTCGGTCTCTAATACTTGAGGTGCACTCAATACATCTATTGTCTACAACTCCCAACTGGGTACTAAAATTGTACTACCCGAATCATTTGCACTATTACCTCCAAATTATCAAAGTTATCATCACATGTATTTTCTTCTATGATTTTTAATCTATATTAACTGGTATATCATCCAATTATCATCACGCAGAGTGTTTACTGTTATTAGCGTCATTCTCGACTAATCCTCGATATAGAACCATTAGTACTCTTGGTATTATATCACTAGCTTCATTATTGGATCATCTCATCAAACTTATTAGAACTCATGATTACCTGTACCTTCTATAACACTCATGTTTCTTTACTCTCATGGGCCAGTATATGGTTCTTTATCTCGATTGATGTATAGGTATTTCCCTTTAATCCTTTACAGTATGTTAAACTAATCTGTGATATGCTTTACCACTTTTATTACCAATCCTGATATGACATCTCATTATAACTCTTTATGCATATACATTTCCTTAACTTTAACACTCCCGATATCAATTATCAAATTGAATATCATGCTCCATTAATCCTTAACACAATTCTTGGATACTTAATTGTTTACATAGATCATCCAATTACATAATTATGATCATCCAGGACGGGTATGTTGGCTCTGATACTAACTCTTGGAACTATCACTGATACTCTATACTCTCCTTTACTCACAGTGCTATAATGACACCTATCCTAGAACCATTGTTACAAGGTACTATGCTAAGGGCTAACTCTAGATTAAGGCCTACTGCTTGCATGTCCAACTAGGAAACACTTACAACTCACAAGCAACACTCAGTCAATACTAATACTCAAGACACAGCCATAATTACAAGTCACTAATTACCATACTTAACAAGGAATCCTCAAAGAATATGAGCTCAAAAACACTAGATTGAGGACTGAAGGTGTTTCTACTGCTAGCAACAAAAGAACGAAGGAATAAAGTCCTGTATTAACAAAAATAGATAAGTGTTGAGATGATACTTTAAGAACCAATTTTAAGATACAACCTGATAATCATACACGTCTGCATGACGCTTAAAGTTTTAGTCACGCTAGTAAGCATATGTGTGATAAACGACAGGTTCCGTAACTAAAGTACGCAACCCTATTATCATGTCATCTAGAATCTTCGCCACGCCAACCTGTATGGCTGCGATAACTCTAGGTTCCATAACCAAAGTAGACGTTTTACCTTTCTCACTGTTCTCATTAATATATGTCATCAGATGATATCGTAAAGTTTAGTCCGTAAAATTTATCTTGATATGAAATCAAACTCTACAATGAAACCAAGATCCTAATTTTATTAACTGATCAACAATAATCAAATTCAATATCAACGAGTGAGGACAGACGGAAACAAGGGTGAAGGATTTAAATTGGAAATTGTAATAAGATTCTCAAGGGGTCATCCCAGGAATCTCTCAAGAATTTTGTGATTGAGTATCCTCTCTCATCCTAGTATCCTATGTCCTATATTCTATAGCAGGCACACAGAAGTACAACTATGACGTTGCACTACCACGATATCGCACAACTTGTAAATTTTGACTTGCATGGGCCACCAATAAAAATGTGTCACGACCCGCACCCAGTATAGGGGTATGAGAGCGTGGGTACGTCCAGCCTACGCTGCAGCATCGACAGTATAACGCTGTCTAGGTCATGATACTAACTAAGCAATCTTACACGAGCATCCAATCTCCATAAGGAGGCACGGATGACACAATACAATATGAACACATATACTCAATCACATAACTATAGCATGATAAGAAATCAAAGAAATAAATAAGAATATAACACAAGTCTAAACTGTAAATAATCTAACTCAACATAATCCAAGTCTCAAATAAGATTGCCGGAGACAAATCCCGTACCAAATAAACTACTGAAGGAAACTAACTAGATAACTAGTAATTTCGGCTAGACCTCCCGGAATCACGACTGAACTACTAAGTCCAAGACTGCAGCTACTCACCCTGTGGTCCACAAGTGTCGGATACCAGTCCTCTAGGCATAGTCTGGAAAATATTTTCCAGTCAGGAAGGAGCAAAGTATATTTTAAATAGCAGTTCTATATCAATGATATAAACTATGTAGCAGTATATAGATAGAAATATACAAGATGCATGTATATGTACGAGAAATATATAATAAAGGAAATACTGGAAACACTGTAAGTAAATGCGAGAAGGAAACCATATGTCAATGAGAAAGAATACTATGACTAAGTGTGTGAGTACTAGCTTTAACATTTGATCGGCTTGAGAACTTGATCAGGCTGGTTATATATAATTAGCTATGATTCATGTAAGGTCAGGCTAACCATTTGGTTAGCTATGATGCATGTAGAGGTCAGGCTAATCACATGTAACAGCTATGAAGCTTGTAAATGGTCAGGTCGCACCCGACGTGAGATGTGGGGTGAGCTATGATGCATATAGAGTTGGGTATGATTACATATCTATACTAAAATATTCCCCACCCCCGACTGGTATTGTAGATCCAACCATGGTACGCTATGGCACGGGATTCCCTAGGGAGGTAGCAAATCTCCCCGGGAATCAGTGTCTGTACATGCACAAGATAACAAGGAAACAAATCTTGTACATGCTACACCATGAATAAGGAATAATATCTCATGACGAGATCCGTGTATACCAATCCGTGTAACCAGCGTGTCGAGAATATGGATATTTATACTAGATACAATGAACATAGGGGATATCATAAACAAGAAGCTAATCAGAGAATATACCCGCCTTGGGTCCTTAGCTGGTAATACCAATTTCCAGTCCCAGAGTACCATCTGGAGGATCCGACAGTCCTATAGACATATAATAAATAATACAATATTTGCATCAGATGCTACACTAACACAACACAATTATATTGAACTTAGGGGCTATGCCAGGTATGATACTGGTCAACTAGGGTCATCTAGTAGACATACATCTAAAATACATTACACATATTTTTAACTAACATTAATACTTACAATATATACATACACCGAATTAAATACATTTATAATATATATGTACCATTTAATCACTTATCTAATATATACTAGTTGAACAATATATATGTATACTCATATACATATGCCAAAAATACAAATTAAAATATATATGTATGTTATCAATATTATTATTAAAATATACTAATACTAATACACCAATTTAAGTTTATACTATATATATTAAGGATATACTAAAAGCATACACAAAATATATATATTTATACATATATACAAATTATATATATTTGAAAGTATATTAAGTATATACAAAACATATATATATATATACATATACCAAATATTATACGTATACTAGGAAATATATATGTATTATTTGATATATATATATATATATATATATATATCAAATAATACATATACCAATAATATTAAATATATACATATACATTAATTAAATACACTATTTTACACATACACATATACACATATATGTGTATACATATATACACATATACGTATATACACATATATTCGTACACATATACACATATATATATATATATATATATGTATACACATACACCTACACACATATACGTATTAATATAAATACATATACATAATAAGGGAAAGAGGGAGAGGGATAGGGAGGCTCTCACAGGGGGTCGGTTGGTGGTTCCGGTGGTGGTGGTGGTGGTGGTGGAGCCGGAGATGTAGGGAGGCCGGACTGCAGCTGGCAGTGGTGGTCGTGTGAAGGAGCTAAAGGTTGGTGGTGGTTGTGGTATTGGCTTGCCGGGAGCGAGGTCAGGGATGCAGGGGCTTGAGCTAGGCTGTGCCGGAGTGGCAGCTGGCCAGACCTGGCTCGAGTGGCGGCAATATAGATGGTGGAGTTGAGGGGAGTTACAGCGGGAAGCTCGGCCGGGCCGGGGTGCAGGCTGGAAGGGTGGTGACGAAGTCGGTTATGGAGGAGGAGCGGGGATGAGCTATAGCCGGAGGAGAGGTTGGCCGGGCCGGAGTGTCTATGGTGGTGGAGGAGGCTTGAGGTGGGGAAGAGGATGAACGGCACCGGTGGTGGGTGATTGCATAGCCGCCGGAGGATGCAGCAGGCATGCCGGAGGGGATGGATTACAACAGGAGGAGGCTGGGGAGCTGCGGGCGTCGGGTGGTTGTAGAGTGGTGGTGGTAGTCGATGGGGGAGATGCAGCAGTGCTCCAGGGGAGATGAACGGAGTAGGGAGGAGTTCGACTGAAGGAAGGAGGAGCTCGGGGAGGCAGTCGGCCAGGCTCAAAGAAGCTGGCCGGGGTTGACAGTGCGGGCCGGAGTTGATGGGGAAGGTGGCGTGTGGTGGTGGTGATGATTTGCTGGAGGTGGATGGCCAAGGTGCAAGGTGGCGAGGCTGAGTAACTGAGGAGGCCGGTGGAGCTGTGCCGGAGCCGGAGTACAGCGCCGGAGATGGGGCCGGGCTCGGGAAAGAGGCCGGGTGAACAGTACAATGGGTTGGGTTTGAGATTTCCCCCCCTTTCTATTTCAAATGTAAAAGGAAAGAGAAGAAGAAGAAGAAGAGAAGAAGAAAAATTAAGAAATAGGGGGGCTACGGTTGGCTGTGGGGGCTAGCCTAGGTTTTTAGGGATTAGAGCTTGGTGATAGGACATTAAATAGGGAGAGAGTGTGTAGGAATTGAAGGGTGAGGATGCACCCATTGAATGGATGGCCAAGATTAGACATGGAGGAAATTCCTTCATATGAGGATGAGGGTGTTGACTAGTTAATATTTGGGGCTCTCCATTTAGTTGAACCAATGGGGTGTTGACACCTAATAAAAATTTGCAAATTAGCCCCCTTAAATTTGGGTATTTGCACAGATGCATAAAATAGTAAAAATTTGGTGGGCGATACGGTGTTTGGCATTTTGTAGGGTGAGGAGGTGTTGTGTGTTTCGTATAGGCTTAATTAATAGGGTACTGGGATTAAATCGGGATTTATGGAATCAGTCAAAATGGTATACTCAATTTAATTAAAAATAAATGCAAGCTGTGTTCTAAAATTAATTAGGAGTACATGGGGCCAAAATTAGGTCAGGTCACAAATATCATTAGTGAAGAAGACTCAGAACAAAATATTACCTTAATTTGGGTCGCACGAAAAATAGGCCAAGATTGCCTCCAATTTCGATTGGAACGCACATCGATGCAAAGTTGGAATTTACTCAAAAAATAAATAAACGTCTGCGACGATTATTGTGCGGCTAAAATGAAACACAAGAGAGCATGATTATGAATTACAAAATTGGCAGAATGGAAGGCAGGCACGTCTAGGCAAGGTTGTAAAATTTATTGGAAGGCAAAAGCTAGGATAGCGCTCCAAATATCGAAGCAACGGCAAGGCACAATAATTAAATAAATTACGGCAATTAATTACTACCTCTAATATATAAATTCTAATTAATACAAATTAAACACAAAATACTATAATTCGGACAGGCGTTCGTCTAGTGGGCTTCTAGGTCAAGTCTACCAGCTCAGACCTTAATGGACACTGTAAATATTTAAATACACATCTCATACAATATTTAAATTAAATACACATATCGAGAAATCATTTAATATAAATATCATAATATTAATAATTTATAAAAAGTCAAAAATACCCCTATTTTCAGAATGTGGTAGTGACACTTGGTTTCTTTCTTATTAGTTTTGTGACTTGCGTTTTCTTGAACGATTTTGATAGATTTTATTGTCTTTGTTCTTTAAAATTTGTATTTTGTATCGAACTCTGGGAGACCGAGGTAGAAGAAATTATTCATCTGTTGTTGCGTGCAGGTGATCGTGTAGGCGACGCGCAAGCAAAGTCTTGAAGATCTCCTATTTCTCTCCTCCGATTCAGCAACTTGTGAGGGGTCTTACTTTCGATTAACTCCCTTCTTCCAAGTCCTCACTCTTAAAAATCTAACTAGTTTGTGCATTCTAATCAATGGTACCACAATGATAACAACTGAGTCCAAGATAATAAGTAGTAAACTTGGAAACACTTGGTGCTTGTCACACAAAATTACTAAACAATTATAATGTACATGCTTGTCCATTATGTATGTATCTATTTTATATTCAGTTGTAGATAGAACTTATTATTCTATAACTGTACAAGTAAGTAGTAGAAAGGATTGGAAATATGAATACTTGAGCAAGTAAACTATGCCATCACACTGTGCTAAAGTAGATATATTCATTCTGATGTCTTGAAATGCTTCATATGTTAACTTAGTATTGAGACATAGTATGGTCGGATAACTTGTGCACAAGTTTTAGTTCCTACGAACGGTCTCCAGGGTACTGGGGCTGATTCATTTTGGGCAAAACTCGGATAGCTACGCTAGCAAGAATAGCACGGGTAATACAGAGACTTATAGTGGGACTTGCTACCCGCGCTACAAAGATTGCCGTCTTACTATAGCCATTGTCCATGATGACAATGTGTGCCATGACCGAGCATATTACTACATTGTCTGTTTAAGCTAATGATGTCTTCTTGACAGGGAAGAACATGGTAATTCTTGTGCAGGTATGCAATACCGTAAGTAAAAAGTCACCGAATGATGGCACATTTATTCAGTCATTTTATATATATGTTGCATGTTGTAACTTGAACTAAGGCAAGATAGATAGACCACAATAAAAATTTATTTGCCTCACATGAATACTGTGTCGAATTGGTTAGTTGGGTTAGCTCGCCCTCACCAGTACTTTTAAAGTTTTGATACTTATTGCAGCAGGTTCATCGAGCCAAGTCGACGTGGCAAGGAGCTGAAGCTTCTTTCCCCCAATCAGTTCATTACTCGTCGTACCTCATTCATATCTTTCAAAGCTTGTACAAATCATCCGTAGCTTGTGCACACATCTTATGCTGCTCCGAGGCAAGACGATAGCTTCGTCCGAAGGTGTCTATTATCTTATAAAGTTTTAATATGGAATATAATGTATGGAACGACTATCTCATTTTGCGTCCATCTTGTACGTCCATGCGGCACCCATTTACTTTTGAGTCAAGTGTTTGTAACAAAAATGTACATTGTCAATAAAGATAACTTTTTTTGTTGCAATGCGTGTTCTTGAGCTTCCATACTATGTTGTTGTGTTTCTTTATATATATATATATCATTATGTTAGTCCTTGTGCGGACGCACCTTACGCACGCAAGGCATCACGTCCGGGGGGACGAATAACGATTCTGTAAAATCGGGGCATGACATATTGGTATCAGAGCACGGCTTCAGATCCTTTGGCCTTATGTCAGAAAAGTTTTCATAAAATGACCATGTTCCTCCTAGTTGAACTCTTGAAACTATTTAGCCAAAATAAGATATATTCCATACAGTGAGTCTGTAATACTCTATGAAACTGATGCAAGTTCTTTGTTTTTGAAAGAATAGCTCAAACGTAAGTAGAAGCGCAAGTGCAAGCAAGTACTTCAGGTACTTTGGCAAGCTCTGAGAGCCAATAACCTGCGCCCCCCGTCGATCCAGTTGAGCGGATGATACAAATGCTTGAGGCGCAACAACGAAGGGACGAGGCTCGACAGGACAAATTTGAAAGGAATCTAGAAGCTCGGTTCATAGTCCAACAGAAGTAGGTAGATGCTATACAATATATTTTTTAGACCATTGCCTCCAACCATTTCGCAACAACAGCGGCACAGGTGGAGCAACCAAAAAATGAAGTCGAGATACCTTAAACCCCAAAGAAGAAGGATATGAATACCTTTGACTTTATCAACTTCAAGAAGGTCTGTAATACATCTTTTTGTGGGATCGAGGATACCATCGTGGCTCTAAATTGTTTGTCACGACGGGAACACGAATTCTTCCAGACATCGTTAAGCCTAAAGCTTACCGTTAGTACCCCGTCGGGCATTGACTTGCCAGCTAACTCAGTTTGTCACGACGGGTACATTTGCATCAGAGGAAGGAAATTTTACTTTATACGATAGTTCTAGACATCAGGGACTACGATATCATTTTGGGGATAGATTGGCTCGGCGCTTGCTTGGACACTATTGATTGTGCGGGAAAGAAAGTCATATTTCGTTTACCTGGCGATACCAGATTTTGTTACGCATGTAGTTTAACGTTGAGAGCGTCGAATGCCTACATGGTAATTTCTGTAATGTCTGCTCGGTGGATGATATATTTCGATTATGAAGGATACTTGGTGTCCGATCGAGATACTCAGCAAGATTGTGCAAACGTAGAGTCTACTTTTGTTGTGGCAGAATTTCCTGATGTATTTCCAAAAGAGTTGCCCGGCATACCGCCCGACCGAGGGATAGAGCTCACTATATATATATTTCCAAATACTCGACCGATTTCCAAAGTTCCGTATCGAATGGCCCCTGCCAAACTGAAGGAGCTGAAGGTCCAACTACAAGAACCGCTCGATCATGGGTACATCCGTACGAGTGTATCTCCATAGGGCACACTAGTACTATTTGTGAAGAAAAATGATGGTTCGATATGGCACTGCATAGACTACCGAGATTTGAATAAATCTACCATCTGAAACAAGTTCCCCCTTCCCAGAATCGATGACATTTTCGATAAACTGTAAGGTGCGTCGGTATTCTCTAAAATTGATCTTTGTTTGGGCTACCACCAACTTAAGATCAAGCCAGACGACGTGTCAAAGTCAGCCTTTCGTACTCGCTATGGCCACTATGAATTCTTAGTTATGTCATTTGGATTGACTAATTTCCCTGTCGCCTTCATGGATTTGATGAATCGAGTATTTCGGTCATCCCTTGACAAGTTTATAATAGTGTTCATTGATGATATCTTCGTGTATTCAAAAAATAGGGAGGAACATGAGGAGCACTTACGGACCGTGCTTCAGACTCTTCTTAACAACAAGTTATACGTATAACTGAGAAAGTGCGAGTTTTGGTTAAGCGGTGTATCTTTCCTCGGGTATATTATTTCTACGAGAGATATCTCAGTCGATCGAAGAAAAGTTGAAGCAATCGTCAAGTGGAAGCAAGTTTCATCAGTCAATAAAATTCAAAGCTTTCTCGGGTTAGCGAGCTACTACAGACGGTTCATAAAAGACTCTACTAAAATTGCTTTGCCCTTGACTCACCTCACTCAGAAAGGAGTCGCATTTGAGTGGTTTGCCGACTGTGAAGCTTTATTTCAATAATTAAAGAAATGTCTCGTCTCTGCTCTGATACGTGTACTATCGAACGAGAATATAAGATTCCAAATCTTCAACGATGCCTCAGACCAGAGCTTGGGAGCTGTGCTCATGCAACAAATAAGGTAATATCTTTTGCTTCGAGACAATTGAAGTCGCATGAGTGAAACTATCTGATACATGATCTAGAACTCACGGCGATTGTATTCGCACTAAAGTTGTGGCGACACTACCTTTATAGTGTGGCTCACCAAATTTTTACTAATTACCAGAGCCTCAACTATCTTTTCACCCAGTCGAACCTAAACCTACGACAAAGGCATTGGCTAGAACTGATCAAAGACTATGAATTGTCAATCAACTATACTCCAGAAAAAGGGAATGTTGTAGCGTACACGCTTAGTCAAGTATTTGTGGGATCTCTATCCGTCAACCACATACTACAAAAAGAATTATAGAGTATAGGTATTGAGCTACGAATTTGATATCGAGGTGGACCGATTGGAGGGTCACTAGCTCAGTTACTCCTTGAACCGAGCCTGATAGAAAAGTTTAAGTCTGCTCAGACGAACGACCCATTCTTGTTGAAGACGCATAAGCAAATTTTATTAGAAAAGGCAACCGACTTTGCAGTGGATGAAAGCAAAATGTTGCGGGTAAGAGAAAGACTATGCATGACCAATGATGCAGAACTCAGAAAGAGGATCCTCATGGAAGCTCACTATGCGGCCTATGTATCATATCCTGGAAGTACGAAAATATATCAGGACCTCCATACGATCTTCTGGTGGCACGAAATAAAGAAAGATGTGACGCTCTTTGTGTCACAATGCTTGTCTTATCAGAGAGTAAAGGCCGAGCACTAGAGGCCGGGCAGAGAGATGCAGAACCTTCCTATCCTGGAGTAAAAATGGGACCATATCTCGATGGACTTCATTATTGGCTTGCCAAAGATGCAATGGGAAAATGACATCGTTTGAGTCATCGTCGATCGATTAACTAAGTCAGCGCACTTCATTACCATCAAAGTTACTTGGAGCATCGATCGCCTGGCTCAGATATACCTTAATGAGATAGTTCGACAATACGGTGTGCTAGTGTCTATCGTTTCAGATCGGGATGGACGATTCATATCACTTTTTTAGGAAAGCCTTAAGTCAACTATGGGGACCAAGTTGATATTCAGTTCAGCGTACCATCCTTATACCGACGGCCAAATGGAACGGGTGAACCAGATCCTTGAAGACATATTACGCCTCTGTTCGATCGACTCGAAGTCAAGTTGGGACATCTGATGAGAACATAAAATATTATATTTTTATTCCTTAATGTATATTCCTTTATGCTCATTTGATGTGTAAAGATACTCATTATTTTTATATTTTGATCTAGGATACAATTGGAGTCACTAAATACAAAATGGATCTAATTATCAATTCTGGACAGTTTTGATACCTTGTAGAAAAATGGTAATAACTTGCACATCCGAAGTCCAATTGAGCTGATCCAAATTGATTCGGAAAGGTAAGTGATAGAGGCACAATTTTTCTGTTTTGAGTTTCCCGAGATTCTGACTGAATTGTGGACCAAATCACGCTTGAAGTTGAGTCAACTATGCTGTGCACAAAAAGTGGAGCTGAAATAACTATTTCCCAACTTGTTCAAATATTTTATTTTTTTGTTTAGGTTGTTGTAACTATTAGAGGATTTGTGAGAAGATATTGTGATCTTCAAACAAATAATTTAGAGTCTATAAAAAGGATAGAGATCAGGAGAAAATGGAAGAACAACACACAACTCCTCTTCTTCTTCTCCAATATTCATTTGAAGTTTTCATGAACGTGCGGAGCTAAATGTCTTGTTGGTCGAAGGAAACAAAACCTTGGAATCAATAAAATTGTGAGATTTAAATTATTTCATATGTTTGATTTATGCTTTGAGTATTGAATGTTTTTCTATGCCTACTTTCATGATTGTTTTGTTTAATTACTAGGAGGCCTACTAGTCTATTATCCATTTCGATCTACTGCTAAATTAGACATTAAATTCGTAATTGTTTGATCTTTCTAATTTATGAAGCAACCAAGATTTAATAAACTGCTTTGTTTTATTAGATCTTAGGAGAAAAACTTTTGACAAAATTAAATGCAACCGCTTGTGCTTGTGTTGTTTTGCTTCATCGATCTCTTTGTTCTTTAAGAAATTACTAAATTAAATCTTCAGCGCTTGTCTTGGATTATTTAGTAATTAAAGCTAATTAGATCGCTTGTTTCTAATTATCTATGCCTAAGAGAGATAGGAAATACTTCCTACGGTGAATATTCAAAGTATGATAATTTAAGTTTGCATCAATGATCAATTTTAAGATTCTAATGGTGGATGTTGAGTGAGACCAACATTTTTTCCTTTGATTGTTTTAATACTTTAAATTGTTTTTAGCTCTTTTTAATTTGCTTTGATCCAAAACTTTCCCCCCCATCTTATTTCACATAGCTTAAAGATCAAACTAATTACTCTTCGTGGGAACGATCCTTACTTTCACTACTACATATTATTTCAAGAGTAAAGGTTTTATTTTTGGGTGCCTACGACAGCACACCAAATTTTGGCGCCGTTGCCGGTGAGTAATTTTAGTTAATTTTTGTGCATTTTGTGATCTTTTCTTATAATTAAATTATTTTTGTTTATTAGCAAATAAAAAAACAAAAAAAAAACAAAAAAAAAACAAAAAACAAAATTTATTCTCATATACTTTTCTGGATTGCTTGCTATCATTTTATTACTTGTTTATGATTGCAACTCGATCTTCTAATCAAAGTAATTTTCAGAGTGATCCAGAAATAGAAAGAAATCTGCACAGGTTAAGGAAGGAAGCTCAAAGAAATTTTAACGAGAACGACCCTGCTACGGATTTCTTACTCTCTTGCAAATCTAATCCTGAAGAAGAGGAAGTCATGGCTGCAAATAGAACTTTGAAAGAACTTGCAGCCCCTGATTTGAACCAACACCCTTTATGCATTACATTTCCTACTTTAGATGCTACTACTAGTTTTGAATTAAAATCTGGAGTAATACATTTATTACCCACTTTTCATGGCCTTGCAGGTGAAGATCCTCACAAGCATCTAAAGGAGCTTCATGTGGTATGCACAACTATAAAACCTACGGGGGTATCCGAAGAGCAAATCAAATTAAGAGCCTTTCCATTTTCTTTAAAGGATTCGGCTAAGGATTGGCTCTATTATCTACCCTCTGGGAGCATTGTAACATGAAACGAAATGAAGAGACTATTCTTGGAGAAGTACTTTCCCGCTTCAAGGGCGGCCAATATCCGAAAATAAATTTATGGGGTAAGGCAACACAATGCAGAGTCTCTCCACGAGTACTGGGAACGTTTTAAAAAATTATGTGCAAGTTGCCCCCATCATCAAATTAGCGAGCAGCTACTTATCCGGTACTTCTACGAAGGCCTTCTACCAACTGATAGAAGCATGATAGATGCTGCTAGTGGAGGAGCTTTGGTAGATAAAACTCCTGAGGCCGCAAGAAATTTAATTGCAAATTTGGTGACAAATTCTCAATAATTTGGCACTAGGCTAGATTTTCCATCTAGGCATGCTAACGAGGTAAATATTTCTTTCCTAGAACAACAAATTGCTAGTTTAACGTCTCTTGTTCGTCAAATGGCTGTAGGTAATATGCAAACAACAAAAGCTTATGGGATTTGTTCAGTAGCAGGACATCCAACTGACATATGTCCAACTCTTCAAGAGGAGTCCAATAAACAAGTGAATGTGGTAGGTGCTTTCCCTGGACAACCACAAAGGAAGTACGATCCATATTCAAACACTTACAATCCAGGATGGAGAGATTATCCCAATTTCAACTATGGGAATCTATAAACAAATCATTCTGTCAATCAAAATCGCCCAAGTTACCAACAGTACAAGCAGCCATATCCTAAACAACAACCAAACAAAACTTCTAACTCTGGTATGTCTTTAGAAGATATTGTTAAGTCTCTTGCCACTAATAATTTACAATTTCAACAGGAGACAAGGGCTAGCATTCAAAGCTTGGACAATCAAATGAGCCAAATGGCTACAATAATTAATAAGCTAGAGGCACAAAGTTCTGGAAAATTACCATCTCAAACGATAGTAAATCCAAAAGAAAATACAAGTATAATCATTTTAAGAAGCGGTAAAGAGATTGACATTCCAGTAAAAGAAGTACCTGCAACGTCAAAACAAGAAGAGAAAAGCACCATGGCAGACACGAACATCCCCAACGATGATAAGGTACCCAATTGTAAGTTTCCATCCCTTTGTGATTATAAGCCAGTACCTCCTTTTCCTCAAGCTTTAACAGAATCTAGAAAAATTGAACAAAATAATGAGTTATATGAGACTTTTCGTAAATATGAGGTAAATATTCCACTTTTAGATGTATCAAACAAGTACCTCGCTTTGCAAAAATTTTAAAAGAATTGTGTACAATAAAGAGGAAACAAAAGCTTAAAGGATATGAAAAGGTAAAAGTTGGGGAGAGTGTTTCTGCAGTAATTCAATGAAAACTCCCTACGAAATGCAAAGATCTTGGAATGTTTACTATCCCTTGTAAGATAGGTAACAATAAATATGAGAAAGCCATGTTAGATTTAGGAGCTTCTATCAATGTCATGCCATATTCTATATATGAATCTTTAAATCTTGGACCTCTGAATAAAACTGGTGTTGTGATTCAATTGGCTGATAAATCTAATGCCTATCCTAAGGGAGTAGTCGAGGATGTTCTTGTACAAATTGATAATTTAGTTTTTCCTGCTGATTTTTATGTGCTTGATATGGAAAATGGCGATCAAACTGCTCCAATTTTATTAGGAGACCATTTTTAAAGACATCCAAGCCTAAGATAGATGTTCATAGTGGCACACTTACTTTGGAATTTGATGGTAAAATTGTTAAATTTAATATTTATGATGCCATAAAATATCCTGATGATGATAATACTATTTATTCCATTAATGTGGTTAATTCTTTAGCACAGGATATTTTTGAACTTGATGGCAAAGATGTATTGGAAGTGTCCATTAGTAAGCATCTTGAAAAAGAGCATAAGAAGTTAGCTTTGAGTTCTGATTTGCAGGAAACTGTTGCAGCATTGAATGATTTTCCAAAAATACAACAATCAGGTAACGTTTCTTATATTTCATTACCAATTTCTAACAAGAGGCCTTTACCCTCTATTTTGCAGGCCCCTATTCCAGAATTGAAGCCTCTCCCTAAGCCTCTCCCTAGTCACCTCAACTATGTATTCCTTGGAGATGGAGGAATATTACCGGTGATCATCTCCAATAAACTTAGTGTACCACAGGAAGAAAAGCTTGTTCAGATCCTTAAGGAGCATAAGACAGCTATTGGTTGGACAATTATGGATATAAAAGAAATTAGCCCGTCTACATGCATTCATCGCATCTTACTTGAGGAAAGAGCAAAACCTTTCCGTCAACTGCAAAGAAGATTGAACCCACCCATGATGTGTAACACCCCATTCCGCTCAAACGGACTGCCGTCTCAAACGGCAATCGTGCAACTGTCCCGACCCGCTTTGCCTCGATCAAGAAGCAAAGTATATCCAGACTTGCCCCTACAGGAATCCGGCTTAGGCTTTCAGAGGCTCGCTCAGACGTATCGCTCTACCGAGGCGAATCATCGCTAAGGGTGGGTGGCTACGGTGAACTTGTCTTTGCTTAGCCAGCACACATAAAATCTGGAATGTTTATACTAGTCGCTAGGTGAATCACCCCCTGCATGCTAATAAATCCAACGCACCTAGCTAAGGGAATAATCCCAACTCATATTGCTTGCTAGAACATGGAAAAGGAAATACTGCTTATATTCAGACCCTCGCATGCTAAGTCCCTTAACGATTTCATCTCTCGGACTACCTTCGGGCCCGAGGAAACTTGATTGCTTATGTTCCTTAGAAACGCATGCTTGTTTGCTTGTAATGTTGCCATGTTTTCATCCAAACCCGGAAGACTACTACGTAGTCGTTCCGTGCCTGAACGAACCTGCAAAGTATCCGGGACCGTTAGGTCACCAAGGCAGCCCTGAACCAGGGGAATGCATCAAGACAAGTTATTGTACAGAACCAAGACTCAAGTATCCCGTATACTCGTGTACTCGTTTTCCCGTGCACTCGTGTTCTCGTGTTCTCATGTTCTAGTGCACGCGTGTTCTCGTGTATCTCGTGTAATCGTGTTGCCTGAGATTGGTTAAATCGTGTTGCCTGAGATTGGTTAACCCTGACTTGCATGTCGCGGACTAGTTCCACGGACGGTCACCGGGGCACTGGGGCCGATCCGGTCCGGATGGAGCTTATGTGTAGTCTCGTGTACAGGGAGGATAGCTTGCAATGCATCGTGTTCGTGTGCCTCGTGTACACGCGTAGCATGCTATCCTTGTCCTCGACTACGTCCATAATGGCTTTGCCAGCGACCGTGTTCATATAGATAAGTCATCCTCGCTTAGCGGCTATCCGCGTGCGAGTCACTGCATCGCATCAAAAACAACTAAACACCTGAACGATCAAGTTAAAACGACCCTCCTGTTTGCATATGCTTGCCTCCTGAATGTTTATACATGCCTCTGCTCAAATTTATACTGTTTGCCTAAATGGTTGCCTTGGACAGGGAAGGAGATGGTAAGTTGGTAAGTCTCGTCGTGTTTCCTCTAACATCGCACGGTGCACTGTCCGACACGTTAGGCTATTCAATATCTGCATGAAACTGATCCTAAGGCAACTAGAAAGACAACTTAATAGTTGTGCACGGAACCTGTATTACGTGTTTGGATTTGTCGAGCGGGTGAGTAGCTTCCCCACCAGTGCATTCAATGTACTGATAATCCACCATTTTGCTTGTAGGGTACGGGAGAACCTCGTTCGGTGCGGATGCCTCCAACGTGCGTGCTAAGGCCAGGAGTTCCCTCTGAAGCCTTGCAACGGTGCGTCCGGGACTGAAGCACATATACAAGACATAAGTTGTGAACATCGCCTTACCATCGCCTTACCATCGCCTGTACAATCATTTCACAGTTGTAGCCACTTGGCACGCTTTTATTGTTTTAGTGAGAGAGGCTTGAGCGACTTGTAATCTCGGCTATGCGCCGCCTGTAATACTTGTTCATATCAATAAAGAGATTACTTTACTTTGTTTTAATGCTTTCACTATATTGTCGACTCAGTGAACCTGTTACCGATCGCTATGCGTTCCTAAACTCTGCTGCACTCGGACAATCTGTGCGACTCTGTGGCTTAGAACTCTTGCCGCCAACCAATGAACCATGGCCTTGTACGGGCGTGGATCACGCTCGTGCGGCATCACGCCCGGATAGGTTAAGCGATCGTTCCGCGGGAGCGCTGGCGAGGGTGATTCCCGCCTAACGGGAACGGCCGATTTGCCTGCGGGAGACCGGGGCGTGACAAGTTGGTATCAGAGCCTGGCTTCTACGCCTTTGGACTTCGATTCGATATCTCTGTTTCGAAAGCTCGTTCATGGGTTATGTGCACGCTCTCTCTCAATGCCTCAATGGGATGTTCCAACAATAAGTCTAAATACTTTTAAAATACGTTTTGATTGATATGATTGCTTGTCTGGTTGTATGCTGCGAGTGGCCTTTGAGCCAACCTGTGCGAACCCTTGAGAGTATCGCTAGTAGCTTGTCCGATTTTCACTAACCCTAAGTTTGGTTGAATGCATCTATTCGAGGGACGCCTTGAACTAGTGCACCATCCAAGACTTAAGAAAAGGTGAAACTCGAGTGCTGAGACTTCGCTATCACTAAGCTGGTTGACGTGTTCACACTAGAAATGCATGTCGAAGGTGCGCACGATCCAGTCTAAGCGATATGCTGATTTTAAAGCTTGTGCAAGTGAAGATCCAAATGAACAAGTGCAACGACTTGTCTAGGATTGCCTCAACCCTAGATTACTGCTTGTCCTTAGTAAGTCTCGAGGACGAGACTTTTTCTAAGTTGGGTAGGATGTAACACCACGTTCCGCTCAAGCGGACTGCCGTCTCAAACGGCAATCGTGCAACTGTCCCGACCCGCTTTGCCTCGATCAAGAAGCAAAGTATATCCAGACTTGCCCCTACAGGAATCCGACTTAGGCTTTCAGAGGCTCGCTCAGACGTATCGCTCTACCGAGGCGAATCATCGCTAAGGTGGGTGGCTACGGTGAACTTGTCTTTGCTTAGCCAGCACACATAAAATCTGGAATGTTTATGCTAGTCGCTAGGTGAATCACCCCCTGCATGCTAATAAATCCAACGCACCTATCTAAGGGAATAATCCTAACTCATATTGCTTGCTAGAACATGGAAAAGGAAATACTGCTTATATTCAGACCCTCGCATGCTAAGTCCCTTAACGGTTTCATCTCTCGGACTACCTTCGGGCCCGAGCAAACGTGATTGCTTATGTTCCTTAGAAACGCATGCTTGTCTGCTTGTAATGTTGCCATGTTTTCATCCAAACCCGGAAGACTACTACGTAGTCGTTCCGTGCCTGAACGAACCTGCAAAGTATCCGGGACCGTTAGGTCACCAAGGCAACCCCGAACCAGGGGAATGCATCAAGACAAGTTATTGTACAGAACCAAGATTCAAGTATCCCGTATACTCGTGTACTCGTGTTCCCGTGCACTCGTGTTCTCGTGTTCTCGTGTTCTAGTGCACGCGTGTTCTCGTGTATCTCGTGTAATCGTGTTGCCTGAGATTGGTTAAATCGTGTTGCCTGAGATTGGTTAAATCGTGTTGCCTGAGATTGGTTAACCCTGACTTGCATATCGCGGACTAGTTCCACGGACGGTCACCGGGGCACTGGGGCCGATCCGGTCCGGATGGAGCTCGTGTGTAGTCTCGTGTGCAGGGAGGATAGCTTGCAACGCATCGTGTCCGTGTGCCTCATGTACACGCGTAGCATGCTATCCTTGTCCTCGACTACGTCCATAATAGCTTTGTCAGCGACCGTGTTCATATAGATAAGTCATCCTCGCTTAGCGGCTATCCGCGTGCGAGTCACTGCATCGCATCAAGAACAACTAAACACCTGAACGATCATGTTAAAACGACCCTCCTGTTTGCATATGCTTGCCTCCTGAATGTTTATACATGCCTCTGCTCGAATTTATACTGTTTGCCTAAATGGTTGCCTTGGACAGGGAAGGAGATGGTAAGTTGGTATGTCTCGTCGTGTTTCCTCTAACATCGCACGGCGCACTGCCCGACACGTTAGGCTATTCAATATCTGCAAAAAACTGATCCTAAGGCAACTAGAAAGACAACTTAATAGTTGTGCACGGAACTTGTATTACATGTTTGGATTTGTCGAGCGGGTGAGTAGCTTCCCCACCAGTGCATTCAATGTACTGATAATCCACCAGTTTGCTTGCAGGGTACGGGAGAACCTCGTTCGGTGCGGATGCCTCCAACGTGCGTGCTAAGGCCAGGAGTTCCCTCTGAAGACTTGCAACGGTGCGTCCGGGACTGAAGCACATATACAAGACATAAGTTGTGAACATCGCCTTACCATCGCCTGTACAATTATTTCACAGTTGTAGCCACTTGGCACGCTTTTATTGTTTCAGTGAGAGAGGCTTGAGCGACTTGTAATCTCGGCTATGCGCCGCCTGTAATACTTGTTCATATCAATAAAGAGATTACTTTACTTTGTTTCAATGCTTCCACTATATTGTCGACTCAGTGAACCTGTTACCGATCGCTATGAGTTCCTAAACTCCGCTGCACTTGGACAATCTGTGCAACTCTGTGGCTTAGAACTCTTGCCGCCAGCCAATGAACCATGGCCTTGTACGGGCGTGGATCACGCTCGTACGGCATCACGCCCGGATAGGTTAAGCGATAGTTCCACGGGAGCACTGGCGAGGGTGATTCCCGCCTAGCGGGAACGGCCGATTTGCCTGCGGGAGACCGGGGCGTGACATGATGGAGGTAGTAAAAAAGGAGATCCTAAAACTTCTTGAAGTTGGAGTGATCTATCCTATTTCGGATAGCCAGTGGGTTAGCCCAGTGCAAGTGGTTCCTAAAAAGACCGGGATTACTGTCATGAAGAATAAAAATGATGAGTTAGTTCCCATTCGTGTCCAGAATGGGTGGAGGGTTTGTATAGATTATAGAAAATTAAATGCTGAAACCCGAAAGGACCACTTTCCTTTACCTTTTATGGATCAAATGCTTGAAAGGTTAGCTGGTCATTCTTACTATTGTTTTCTTGATGTTTATTCAGGTTATTTTTAAATTACAATTGCTCCGGAGGATCAAGAAAAGACAACTTTTACATGCCCATTTGGAACTTTTGCATATCGTCGCTTGTCATTCGATCTTTGCAATACCCCCGCTACTTTCCAAAGGTGTATGGTTAGCATATTTTCAGACTATGTTGAGCATATTATAGAAGTATTTATGGATGATTTCACAGTTTATGGAGACTCTTTTGATAAATGCTTGCATAACCTTACACTTGTTCTTCAAAGATGCATAGAAACTAATCTTGTGTTAAACTCTGAAAAATGTCATTTTATCGTTGACCAAGGAATAGTTTTGGGTCATATTGTTTCATCTAAGGGAATTAAGGTAGATAAAGCCAAAATCGATATTATTCAATCTTTACCTTATCCCTCTAATGTGTGGAAATTTAGTTCTTTTCTTGGACATGTAAGTTTTTACCGAAGATTCATCAAAGACTTCTCCAAAATAGTGTTACCCCTTTGCAAGTTGCTACAAAAGGATGTAGCTTTTGAATTTGATGAAGCTAGTAAAAAGGCATTTGATACACTAAAGAAACTATTAACTTCTACCCCAGTTATCCAGCCCCCTGACTGGAACATGCCTTTCGAGATAATGTGTGATGCAAGTGATTATGCAGTAGGTGTTGTTTTGGGTCAAAGGATTGGAAGAGCATCTCACGCTATTTATTATGCTTCAAAAACTTTGAATGAGGCACAGAAAAATTATTCTACTACTGAAAAAGAACTTTTAGCTGTTGTTTTTGCTTTAGAAAAATTTTGATCTTATTTGCTTTGTACTAAAGTCATTGTTTATTCTGATCATGCAGCTCTTCGCTATTTGATGACGAAGAAAGAGGCAAAACCAAGGTTAATTCGATGGATACTTCTCTTAAGTGAATTTGATTTGGAGATCAAAGACAAAAGAGGGACAGAAAATCGTGTTGCAGATCATTTAAGTCATTTAGTTCATATGGAGGATGAACTTTGTCTACAAGAAACGTTCCCTGATGAGCAATTGTTTGCTTCAAGTGTGACATTGCCTTGGTATGCAAATATTATAAATTATTTGGTTACTAATTTGTTTCCTTCTGGCTTGTCAAAGGCTCAAAAAGATAAGATCAAAAGTGATGCCAAATACTATGTATGGGATGACCCATACTTATGGAAACACTGTGCAGATCTAGTGATAAGAAGGTGCATTCATGAAAATGAAATTATTTCAATTCTCACATTTTGTCATTCTTATGCATGTGGAGGACATTTTGGAGCAAAGAGGACGGCAAAAAAAGTATTAGAATATGGTTTCTATTGGCCGTCTTTATTTCGTGATTCATATTCTTTTTGTAAAACATGCAACAATTGCCAAAAGACACGTAATATATCTCAAAGGAATGAAATGCCACAAAATCCTATACTATTTTGTGAAATTTTTGTTGTTTGGGGCATCGCTTTTATGGGACCGTTTCCTGTATCTTTTGGTTATGTTTATATTTTGCTTGCTGTTGATTATGTATCAAAATGGGTAGAAGCTAAAGCTACTAGTACTGATGATTCTAAAGTTGTTTTAGATTTTATCAAATCCAACATATTCTCCAGGTTTAGGATTCCAAGAGCCTTAATAAGTGATTGAGGCACTCACTTTTGCAATCGAACCGTAGAGACATTGCTGAGAAAGTACCATGTGACCCACAAGGTGTCAACTGCCTATCATCCACAAACTAGTGGACAAGCGGAAGTGTCAAATAGAGAGATCAAGTCTATCATTGAAAAGACGGTCAATCCAAGTAGAAAAGATTGGAGTTTTCGCTTGGATGATGCTTTGTGGGTATAGAACTGCATAAAAGACGCCTATCGGTATGTCACCTTACCGGTTGGTATTTGGGAAACCATGCCATCTTCCTGTTGAGTTAGAACGCAAGGCTTATTGGGCTATCAAGAGTTTCAATATGAAGGCATATGAAAATGGAGAACAAAGGAAGTTACAACTATAAGAGTTGGAGGAAATTCGCAATGACGCCTATGAGAATGCTAGAATTTATAAAGAGAAGACGAAGAATTTTTATGACAAGATGATCTCTAGGAAGGTGTTTCAAGTTGGTCAAAAAGTCCTTCTATACCAGTCATGACTTCGTCTGTTTTCGGGTAAATTGCGTTCTCGTTAGATTGGACCTTTTATTGTTACTAATATTTTTTATCATGGTGCAGTTGAAATTCAAAGTTTAGCAACTTCCAAAGTGTTCAAGGTAAATGGCCAAAGGCTCAAGCTTTTCTATGAAGGTTTCAAAGTAGAGAATGTGGATGAATTGGACCTTGAAGATCCAATTTGTATCAATTGAAGGAGAAAACATCCACGACAATAAACAGAGGCAACCCAAGGGGAGTTTGTTCTTATTCTTATTCTTTTATTTTTATTTTATTTTTTTATTTTGCCTTTTCCTTGTATTTCACCTTACATTGGAGACAATGTCAGTTTTAAGTGTGGAGTAGGGGATTTACTTTATTTTAAGCATTTTTTGTTCGTTATTTTTCTAAAAAAAATAATAATAAATTTTTTTTAATAAAAGAATTTTGGTTTTTGGTTTTTAATGATTTTTGGTTGTGTATGTCATGAGTAAGATTCAACTAGATTTGAAAAATTCATAACATGATTAAATAAATAAATTTTTTTTCAACTAAGAATTAATTAGTCTAGTTATTTTTTATTGAAAATGGTAGTATCTAAATTGGTAGACAAAAGTCAGTGAGAATTTGAGCCTTTAGACTGACACATCAGTCTCATTATTCTTTTATGAGAGATATTCTTCCACTGATTTGTTTCTCTAGAACTTGCTTTGATTCTCTTCGAGGTCACATTGACACATGTATGCATAAACATGATTAAGGCCATCTTTGTTATGCGTTACA
The DNA here is from genome assembly GCA_036927795.1 of Iris macrosiphon. Taxonomy (NCBI): domain Eukaryota; kingdom Viridiplantae; phylum Streptophyta; class Magnoliopsida; order Asparagales; family Iridaceae; genus Iris; species Iris macrosiphon. Next base: position 7,631,565 of record JAYESA010000001.1, on the reverse strand, counting down.
TAAGCCAAATAGCCCACCTTGTAATTAATTTTCTTTTTGTTGAACCCCTTTGAGCTTTATTACCTTTTTCTTGGTATACCCACATTACAAGCTTTCAACTAATAATATTTATACCTTTACCCAAGTCGCAAAGCTAGTGGAGCATTGTTGATTATTATGATATGTATGGGTGTACAAAAAAATAAGAGTGGGGGTGTCTAAATTTATGGTTTGGTTACAACCCACAAAATGGAACATATTTTCATCCTCAAATTTCCTAAGTTCCATTATTGTTATTTAAAAAAAAAAAAGAAGAAAAAAAAAATTAAGGGTGAAAGTTGTTTTACATTGTTTAAATGCTTTAAAAGTCAAATTGAAGAAGAAGTTAAATGGAGTGATTGATTTTACATGTTTTATATTGATCTTGAGTTAATTCAATTTTGCTCCACTAGTTTTGATGGCTTTTGAGCTACACTCCCAAATATATCCCACCTTAATCCTAAGCCACGTTATAACCCATGAAAAGTCCTTATAATTTATGTTATGCATGTGATCCCAGTGGTGGAGAATGAGAAGATATGCAAGCTTATGGTAGATCATTTCTTTTGGAAAATATTTGAGTGAAATATATACCTTTAAACACATGAGAGTTGAGTATTTATTCCGTAAGGGTCTACCTATTTAGTTTACTCCATTTTTCAAGTAAAAATATCTACTAAGTAATTAGAAGTTGTTTAAAAATATATGTTCATGATATGTTATGAGTTTTGAAGAGCTTGGTTATTTTTTATTTATGACATTGCAACCTTGATTTCTTTTTGGAAAAATAAATTAGAGTTTCGCCCGAGGACGAGCAAAGGTTAAGTGTGGGGGTATTTGATGAAAACATAAAATGTTATATTTTTATTCCTTAATGTATACTCATTTATGCTCATTTGATGTCTAAAGATACTCATTATTTTTATATTTTGATCTAGGATGCAATTGGAGTCACTAAATACAAAATGGAGCTAATTATCAATTCTGGATAGTTTTAATATCTTGTAGAAAAAAGATCATAACTTGATCATCCGAAGTCCAATTGAGTTGATCCTAATTGATTCGGAAAGCTAAGTGATAGAGGCACAATTTTTCTGTTTTGTGTTTTCCGAGATTCTGGCTTCATCATGGACCAACTCACGCTTGAAGTTGAGTCAACTATGCTGTGCAGAAAAAGTGAAGCTGAAATAACCATTTCCCAACTTGCTCAAAGATTTTATTTTATTTTTTGGGTTGTTGTAACTATTAGAGGATTTGTAGGAAGATTTTGTGATCTTCAAATAACTAATTTAGAGTCTATAAAAAGGATAGAGATCAGAAGAAAATGGAAGAACAACACACAACTCCTCTTCTTCTTCTCCAATATTCATTTGAAGTTTTCACGAACGTGCGGAGCTAAAAGTCTTGTTGGTCGAAGAAAACAGAAGCCTTGGAATCAATAAAATTATGAGATCTAAATTATTTCATATGTTTGATTTATGCTTTGATTATTGAATATTTTTCTATGCCTACTTTCATAATTGTTTTATTTAATTACTAGGAGGCCTACTAGTCTATTATCCATTTTGATCTACTGCTAAATTAGACATTAAATCCGTAATTGTTTGATCTTTCTAATTTATGAAACAACCAAGATTTAATAAACTGCTTTGTTTTATTAGATCTTAGGAGAAAAACTTTTGACAAAATTAAATGCAACCGCTTGTGCTTGTGTTGTTTTGCTTCATAGATCTCTTTGTTCTTTAAGAAATTACTAGATTAAATCTTCAGCGCTTGTCTTGGATTATTTAGTAATTAAAACTAATTAGATCGCTTGTTTCTAATTATCTAAGCCTAAGAGAGATAGGAAATACTTCCTATGGTGAATATTCAAAGTATGATAATTTATGTTTGCATCAATGATCAATTTTAATATTCTAATGGTGGATGTTGACTGAGACCAACATTTTTTCCTTTGATTGTTTTAATACTTTAATTATTTTTAGCTCTTTTTAATTTGCTTTGATCCAAAACTTTCCCCCCCATCTTATTTCACATAGCATAAAGATCAAATTAATTACTCTTCGTGGGAACGATCCTTACTCTCACTACTACATATTATTTCAAGAGTAAAGGTTTTATTTTTGGGTGCCTACGACAGCACACCAACATCCATCTACCGTTGGTAGAATTTGCATATAACAATAGTTACCAGTCCAATATTCAGATGGCTCCGTTCGAGACTTTGTATGGGAGGAAGTATAGATCGCCTATATATTGGGATAAAGTTGGCGAGCGACAAATCCTCGTCTCGGAGCTAGTAGAGCAGACCGTTCAGAAGGTTCGGCTTAGTTGGGGTATAAGTCTCTGTGTTAGTCTATATCAGCTAACTAGTTGATTTTAGGGGTAGTGGTTATTACTATATACGAATAGTAGTTAGTATATTATTATGGATATCAGTAGTTAATTACCTAATTTTAGTTAAGGATTTAACTATATACATTGGTAATAACCTTAGTATAACCTAGTATAGCTAAGATAAGCTAGTTTTAGCTAGTTAAAGACCACTAGAGTGCAACTAACTTAGTATGGACCTAGTATTGATCTAGAAAAGCATGTTTTAACTTATTTGAGCATTTATCATTTTATTACACCATTTAACTTGATATTTTCTAATAGGAGTGTGTAACATCAGTTTGGACATCGAGAGACACCCTTTGCTCAGGACTAGAGACGAGTGCATCTCTTTGTTAGTTTTTATTTCATGATAGTGTATATATCACATATTCTATAACTGTATACTTGACTCTGACATAGTTGTTACACAGACTGGTACTATATGGATCCTGTCAGGAGATGTTATCCCTTACCTTGTTCAGTGGGTACTCCTTCACATATATTTTATCGTATATATCAGGTATTGATTATCGTATACTTCGTATTCACACACTGCTCATGTTCAATGTGCCTATATTTGTGTTCGTAACGTGTCATGATTGGATCCATTAGTATTGGTTGGGGATCGGGGAGTAGGAGTTGGTTATGTGATCAAGCCCAATTATATTCGTGTACATGTCGATTAAATATTACACATGTAATCGAGTTACCATATTGTATTCGTGTTCAACCCAAACCGATCACATAATAAACTTGTACTCTATAGCACCTTAGTTAGTTTTATCTTTTTTATTTAAGTTGTAGTTATTTATATTGCATGTTCTTTATTCCAGTATATTTTATGTTCGCTCTAGTTTATTCTATTCTGATAGTTAGTTATCTTGTATTCTTTTCTATTATCTATTACATCTACTCGATTATGTATTTGGAACTGATTTCAGAGATATGTACTTCGCTCCAATCCTGACTGGATGTATTTTTTAGATGATTGGCTCGTGGACCAGTGTCCTACCTACTATAGGCTGCAGGACGACATACCATTAGAGGATACTCCTTTAGAGTAGGAGGACCTAGTACCAGATGCTGAGAAGGTTTAGACTTATTGTTTAGACTTGAATTAGACTTTTATTGAGGTTCTTGGCATGTATATATATTATTTTGGACTTGTGGACGTACTATGACTCTTTTCCTTTATTATTCCATATCATGCTTTATCTTTCTTAGTTTGATATTGTGATTAAGTATGGATACTATTATCATTTCATTATATTTGTTCCTCCATTTGGAGTGGGGATGACATTGATAGGTACTTTATATATATTGTAGGAGATGTTTAGATAGTATGGTTGATCAAGATCGCATTCTACCACTTATAGTGCGGTGTAGCCTGGGCGTTGCTCACTACTCGTGCCCTTATTCTGGGTGCAGATCATGACATATTTTAGTGGTAGCCCATGCAGGTCAAGAGTCACAATTTAAGCTATATCGTAGTAGTGCCCACCTAGAGTATTACTATGAGCCTGTTTTATAGAAGTAGAAATGAGGAAGAATGAGAAAGGAGAGAGAAAACTATATATATACCAAGTGGAGAAATGAGGTTAGCCCTAAAATTAAGTCATGATACTCTCCAACAAAATCTCAACCATCCAAAATATTCTTAGTGGTTCCAAGAGTGAACCGGGTCTGGTATCCATCCTATATACGGGTCCTAGTATGGGACTATAGCAATTGCCAAGGTGTTCTCTACTGGTCTCGGGTAGTCTCCCATAATAAGATAAAATATAATTAATAAAATATATTATAATTAACAGGAATTAACTTATAAAATAAAGCATGAATATATCTACAAGAAATTTTTTAAATATCACAAGTTCAAGAATACCAAATCTGGGAACGGGTGTGACATCTCTACCACCTTAGAAAATTTTTGTCCTTAAAATTCGCTAGGCTTGTCGAAATGATCACCAAGCAAGAAGACTCATAGACCAAGCAGGAAACTCATGATCCAATCAGGAAACTCATGTTCTCAAAAATCTTATGGACTACCAAATCTCATTAACTATGACTAACTAAATACCAAGCATAACGAAATAAGCAGGCAATAAAACAACAACAATATAATAAAGGCGCAAGCAATCCACACAATCAAAAGGAAAGAGAAAGAACTAGAGCCATATAGATACATATATATCCCGAGTTAGTCAAAATAGGAACTCATCCTCACTGGCCTATGCTGACTCCCAAAATAGACAGGGATCAAGTCTCGAGATAAATCGGTACCAACGACTTAGTCAAGAACATGACTCTACCCAGGACGTACCTTTGTAGTCGAGACATATGATATACATTATGTATCATGAGATACGAAGGCGGATGAGTGAGATGAAACATTATCTCCACTCGCCAAATATATAAAATCCAAAAGATAGATAAAACTAGAAGAACTCAAATCTCACCCTCGACTTGACCACCTTCTGCTAACATCTGTTCTAGCACGCCAAACTCAGCTTGCTCACATCTTATTGCTACTGGAACTCTATCATGATGATGTCTCTGATAATCAAACTGACGTTGCCTCGAGTAAAATACTTGTGCTTGCATCAACATCGGACGTTGGGTTAGGCTGAACTGCTAAAACTGGCTCTTGATACGGAACTGCTCCTGGAGCTGGCAATGCTGCGAATTATTGATATAGTCCTCCCTGCCTCTGCATTTATAGAAAAGTAGCTATCATGTGGTCGAAACCCCCATACCTCAAGCATCTTTCACTTGCCATCCTATATACAACTTGAGTGTGACCTCTCTCGCCACAATAGGTAAATCCTACTGGATTTTTCGGACGTTGTTGATATTGTCTCGGTTATTATTGCTAATTGTAATTGTCTCATCTAATGCCGCTGGCCCCCGTGGTGCCAAATTACGAATACGAATGCCGGCGCTGGTCCTCCACCTGTGTTATGGGAATGAGATCTCTTATGTCCTCCAGTCCTCGAAGCTAACCTCTAGATGGTAAGCTAACCTCTGGCTGCTATCAATACGGCATCGAATATCTAGTAGTCATGTCCTTCAACTAGTTACAAAATCTCGAGATGAAGCCCTTGCTAGAATCTCATAGCCTTTGCTTACTCCGTTAATACCATAGCTGGAGCAAACATGCTCAGCCTGCAGAACTCTGCTGCATATCCATCCAATGTTATGTTAAATTGTCTGAGATCAATAAATCTCTGATGCAGCTCGTACTATGCCACTATTCCAAAATATTTGGCTCTGAACCTGGTCCTGAAGTTGTCCCAAGAGATAGGATGCCTCAAGCTAACTTTCTCTATCGCCCACCAGTCACGAGCAAGATCTTGTAGTTGTAATCGGACTTGGTCGACTTGCTCATCTATTGGAAGCTTAGCTGTCGCCATGATCGTCTTAATGTCTTGAAACCAAGCATCCACCGTAATAGCATCCTCTTTGCCATTGAAATAGCTCAGGTAGAGTCGACAAAATCGGTATGATGTCCCATATTCTTTTTCTTCACTCTCCTCCAGATCCATATGCAGTACTTGGTTTAACAGGATGTTATGCTCCTGTTATCGAAGCTGCTGGTGCTGTGGTACTGCTATCTGATATTATTGTGTAGCCATCATACCTCTGATAATTTCTAACTGTGTCAGGATATCAAGTGTTGCTTGTGTTACTGGAACTGTCTGGGATATCGGGATCTCTGGTACATATTGCCCACCCATAGGCTCCACTCGAAGCTGATCTGGAGGAAGTACCGCCTCTTGTTGGCCCTCAATAAGATCTTACTCTACTAGCTGTTCCACCATATCTGCTACTTTAACATGCAAGAAAGAGGTGCCCCTAAAGGAAAAGAACACCAAGATATTAAATAATAGGACATAAGAGAACAAGGAAATAAACTGTTGATAGTTCAAGCTCGGTATCGAAGAAGACGAATTCAGGATATCAAAGAAAATTGTTTTGATTGAGAATTCTAGAATAAGATACCCAATAAGTCTGAAAAGACAGACCTGCATAGGCCACCATTAAAACCTTGTTGTTGTTTGATAAAATAAACAAAAGATATGGAAATGAGGCTTTATACGAAAACCCGCTCTTTATGTTTATAAACAAGCAGTACAATTAATCCTATACGAGGATGTCGAGTACAATTTTTTAATCTGGATAAATATTGCTATAGGAGTCTGATCTGCAGTCAATCACTTTGTCCCTTGGACCACACGATGATGAAGAAGTGCCATAGAAGACAGTAAGCAGCTTCGAAGGTTGCTAAAGAGAGTGGATGCTCGATGCCAAAGTCGTCGATCACTACCCTTTGCCTGAGCTCTGGATTCTTCTCTCTTGAAATCTACGACCAAATCTCGACCTTGGATCTGATACTGGATTTCTTGACCAATTTCTGACCTCTTTCTCTCCTCGTTCGACCTTTGGACCTCTGTTGATAGAGGTCTCTATTTATAGAGTTTTAGTGACAGTGACTACTCAGTCGGTGCAGAAACCGAGTAGTGGAAAGTACAGCACCCTTTTACACGATGGTTACAATAACCATTGCTCGCATATAGATGACCTTTTGAATGAGCGTGTGACGCTTGTCCAACTAAGGGACAACGCGTACAACTGCTGCAAAGATCATGGCATAGAAGCCACATAGGTAGTTATCCTTTGTGTAGAAGAGGTTGGCGTAGAAGCCAATAACTGTCACCATGGTGTAGAAGCCAAGTAGGCATAGAAGTCGAGTAGGCGTAGAAGCCGAGTAGGCGTAGGAGCCCAGTGGGCATAGATGCCGAGTGGGCATAGAGGCCGAGTGGGCATAGAAGCGGAGTGGGCGTAGAAGCCGAGATGATATGGACGTTTTAGCCAGAATTATAGCTCTTGGAGATATCATCAAATCTCTTACATTAAATGCAGAGATCTGCCCCCATCTTGCACATTAAATACAGAGGCATGTCTTCGAAGAGTTGCCATTATTTTGCACATTAAATACAGATACGTACCTCGAATCCTGTACGAAGAGTAACTACTGACGTGGCAGTCTGTTTGTCTTTTGCACAGCGTAAGAAGCTCACGTCTGCCTGTGTAAAACTAGGCAGCGTATCCCCTTGTATGCGTAAAAGTAGTTTACGCAAAGGGGATGTCACTAAACGATGGTTCAGTGACATTTAATCAAATCTCCTGCATTAAATGCAGAGATCCACCATTATCCTACGCATTAAATACAGAGGCGTATTTTAAAGGTCTGCCACCCTTTCTGTGCATTAAATGCAGAGACGTGCCTCGAGTTCTGTCATCACTCTGCGCATTAAATGCAGAGACGTGCCTCGAGCCCTGTACGAAGAGCAGCTTTTGACGTGGAAGACTGTTTGTCTTTTGTGGAGCGTAAACAGCTCACATCTGCCTATGTAAAACTAGGCAGCGTATCCCCTTGTATGCGTAAAAGCAGTTTACGCTAAGGAAATGGCAGTAAATGACAGCTGGGTTGTAGTGCCGCGCCATCATTATAGCCGTCGCCTGGGTAGTCGTGCAGTACTCTTTGTTAGGAGTCCAGACGTCAGGTTCATTGCATGATCTGACAGGTTTATTTCGAAGAATACGAAGCATTTCTCGTACACTTCAATGCTGCATTGAAAGCGGATGAGTTCTACGCCATAAAGGCGATGAAGCACCCTTTTTACGTTGAAGCAGCCTGGACATACTGTATTACGCGGATGGTCCTTGAGCTTATACTTTACGCTGTGCTCAGCGAAAAAGTTCTGTTTGTACGTTGATGGCTCTGAGGTCTTCTGTTTATGCTGTCCTGCATCAACATGCTGTGTATAGCTATCCAGCATATTTTTTATGCTTCTACAAGACCCCCTTCATAGCTTTTAAATTCCTCATAATTTAAAATGCTTTGAATGAAGCATGAAACGTTCTTCGTAATTTGAAACGCTCTGAATGGAGCCTGAAATGGTCAAGTCTGACACGTTCTTTCAAGGCTGACTTTATGGCAGAGTTATTGGGGATCAGTGTGATCTCTTTCGCCTATAAAAAGGTTGAGGAGTTAACCTGCTCTTCCCATATTTCCTTCACCACACAGAGATGATCGCCGAAGTTCGTCGGGTCGACTTGAGGAAGAAGAAGACCATGTTCTTCCAGCATGTAAGGAGTCAAAAAAGACGGCGTCTTCGAGCAAATGTCCTCTGCAACGATGGATCATGGAAGGATATCATAGCCTCCTTTGCTCGGGATAATCAGCAACTTTGTATGGCGGTTCTTCCGGAGAGAGGAAGGGTCGTATTTGACCACACAACTTGCAAGCTGTATCTTCTCCTAGTATTTGCGGACGAGAGCAGACAAACTAGCTGCCGTCCGAGATTAAGTTGGGTCAAATACCTCAACTAAATCTGTCATGGCGCTGGACGCAGGAAAGCAGATTGACCCTGCTTTCCAGTATTGGAGGATGGGTCTAGGCCCATTTTTGTATCCTTCCGCCGTTGATCATTTCATGTCATTCAGTTTGCGGGAACCGACTAACTGCTGGAGAAGATGGATGAAGAATTACACCCATGCGAGAACCTGGCAGAACATATTTTGGGCGAGATCTTCAGACGATAATGAGGAAGTCCTTTGTAGACGGGATTTCCCTCATATGTAATCATGAAAATAAAGAAAAACCCTTGTAGACTGGATTTCTCTCATATATAATCATGTTTTAATAAAATTGTCTTCTTTTGTGCATATGATCATCTTGTCATATACTTTGCTGTGAAGTATGAATATGTGTAGCTTCGACACGTCTGGTAACTTTACGCCGACTTTGATAGAAAGAGTGCTATGTCCCGTCCTGTCTTTTACGCATAACTAAGGGTGCGTAGAAAGCCGCTTAGCATTCGAGTATTCGAACTGTCCTGCTGTTGGAAATGAGGAACCGCATAGAATTCTGAACTGTCACTTCTGATAAACAGAATTCTTGTTCAGCCCATCATCTTCATGAATGATTTCTCGAAAATTCCTTGGAACAGGGCAAGAAATGGCTGTTTAAAACTGAGTCGCCATCTTGAACTGTAGACAAAATATTCAGACTGGATTCTGGATGAACTTCGAATCGACCCATGAAGAAGAGTAACTTTCAATGTTGAACTTTGTATGCTTTGGATACTTGGGATATTTTGAGGTCAAGAAGGAGTATCTTCTGTGTGAACCCTTGCAATTGACCGCCTTGAGAATCGTTCAGATGTATGCATACTCTGGCCTGCGTATCTTTCAGATGTGCGGAAAGTCATAGCATAAAATCATAAGTTCGTAGCCTCTCGAGCATAAAAGCTGCTGAACATGAGAGCATTCGGGCGTAGAAACTGTAGATTTATAGCTTATGAAAATAAAATCTTCCGAGCGTGAAACTGTGGATCTGTTGCCTCTAAGCGTAAAAGCCACCGAGCGTGAGATCATAGATTTGTAGCTGCTGAGCATGAAGTCGTAGGTTTGTAGCCTCTCGAGCGTAAAAGCTACCGAGCATAAAAGCATCCGGGCGTAAAACCATAGACTTGTAGCCTGTGAGCGTAAAATCGTAGATCTGTAGCTGTCGAGCGTAGAAAGCTCCTTAGCGTAAAAATCACGAATCTGCTTCGCACGAAAACTTTTCGAATTCGCTGACTGTCCGCCTTCTCTGAGTAATAGGCTGACGTAGTACCCAATCATAACCGAATATTAATTATGAGATTTGGTTCGGGATTCGAGGAGTCCATCCGAACTCTATATATATCCCAAGCTTTTTAGAGAAAAACTTTTTATCTGTCCTCTACGAAAGAAAGCCTTCGACTGTTCGAGTTCTTCTTCGTTTCTTCTCCGAGCCTTCAAAATTTCCAGTAATGGACTCGAAACAACTCTTCTTCTCTAAGGAAAAGAAGGTTGATTTTTTTTCTCGCTCTTCTGCTCAAGCGAGAGCATCTTCGGTTGGGCAAGGCGAGCTTCATTCTGAGCGAAGTGTCCAGCCGACGAGCAGTACACCCGGCCTTAAAGGTAGAGCTTTTGGGACAAAAAAGAATGACTGAAAATCTTTCGCACACGTTGTACGTGAACGCGCTAGTCGTCTTCTGTGCTGATAGCCTCTTCGAGGAAGATGATGCACAAAGATGTTTCATCTTTTACGCCCATATTTCTAATGTGTCAGCGCAAAAACTCTATATTTTCGCAGTCTGGCGTAAAAGCTTTGAATGTCAAAAGTTGGCGTATACTATATAATTTGAGTGTTACGCTATCGGCGTAATAACTCAAACTTTGGCAGTCTGGCATAAAACACAGACTGTCGAAAACTTTGCGTATACTGCCAGTCTTGAATTTTATGCCTCAGAATGGGATCCCAGCGTAAAAGCTCAAGTTTTTGCAGTCTTGGCATAAAGCACAAACTATTGATTTTTGGCATATGCTGCAAGGTTATAGAAACTGACTTGTCTTTCTTGTATTTTGTAGTTAACTTACACGCGTCTCCATTGGCTGAGGTGATGGGTTCCGCTGCCGGGATGCTGCACTCCAACTACATGAAGGATTTGTCCTACGTGACATTTTCCATCTCTGGACCCCAGTATCCCGAAGGAAGGAAAATTTTGATATCGGCTCAGTGCGAGCGAACGCTGCTGAATCATGATTAATGGAGAGCCCCTGACGTACATAGACGGGGCCCAATACATAAAGCCGGCTTTCCTCTTCGGGGAGATGATTGACAAGCAGTCCCAGACGAAGCCCAAGAAAGAACTCTGGGTTTTCCCTGCTGGGGGCTTGGTTTTGTATCTGCCCAAGATGCTGAGAGACTATCCCATCTCGGCATTATTCCATGCTACACATCCCAGGAGGATGTCGTGGACGCTGACTCCCGATCTTCACGGCAGGCCGGGGAAGATATTTCATCTGAAAGGAGCTGTGTCGTTTGTCAGCCGCCCTTCCGGCTCTGTGATGCCATTTAGGGGACTGTACCCGGGCAGTATCCCGAGTGAAGACAGTAGAGTGATCCAGCCGGTCCAATTATCGACTTTTTGTAATGATTTCATGGGGCACGGGGGAGTATACCCTAAGGTGAACCCTCGGACAAGTGGGTGGATCACCCCTACAAATCTTCGATGGGCTCACTTAGCTAAATGGGCCCTGAAGTATTTTCAGACCGAGCTGGAGGGCATTGGTCTGTATGCAGCTATGAGTGCCACCAGTGTTGGGTTACCTCTCAACCCTAACCTGTTTCTGGCACTGATGGAGCGATATATCTCGCTCACCTGGACTTTCGCCACTCCACTGGGGGAGTTGGGATTGGCCCTCCACGAGATAGAAGAGATCTCGAGACTGCCAATTGGGGATACTCCATATGAAGAGTATGTTCCCACGAACCGGGAGCTGGGGGATTCTGACCCTCGGGTAGTAGAAGTGTACCAGGAGCTGATGTGTCACTACCTCGCTTGTACCGCTTTTTATGGTGAGCCCTCAGATTTGGCTCATATCAATAAATGGACGTCCTACCTCTTCTTTCACTGGTCCAGGACTGCTAAGCCAGAGAAGGTCTTGGAAGGCAAAGTTCAACCTCTGAATTTTCTGAGCGTGCTTAATGCTCAGGTAGTCGACGATCTCATGGAAGACGCTGGGGCTCCGGACTAGATCCTCGACGAAGGGATAGGGAAGTATCCTGCAGGCACTAAGGCCTATAGTTATTTGAGGCATTCCCGTAGGCCTCTGTCCAGGGAAGCTCAACTGGCTGGATTCCTCTCCATATGGCTGCGCCGACTGGTGGTACCCGACATCACATCTGCGGACCGTATTCACCGCAACACGCTATGGCCTGCAGTGCGTCTGGTGTTCGGGGCAAGACTAGGCTTGCTCCCTGCCATGGTATGCCGCATACAAGCTGGCCTGAGGGCCATGACTGATGGGCTGCCAGCCGATGAAACTCGGCGTGATAGCTTTCCCAGGATAGAATTACCATACCTGTATTTGATGGGATGGTTAATTCTCCATAACCCCAGGGTTATGTCTCCCGGCTCTAGCAGTAGTTCGGGGGATAGTTTCTTGTTGAACTACAAGAATTCTTCCTGGAATGTGACCACAGTTTTAGACTGTCGGCGAGTGCAGAACTTCAGTCACAGCTGGAAGCTCTTCTGTACTGTCCCCCTGTATATCTCAATCAACAGGGGATCAGACTTCAGGACGTAGGCGACGGGAAGACCGTTCTTTCTCCTGAGTCTTTTAATTGGTTGGTCTGTATTAGACCTTCCCATTTACTGTACAGAAGTGAAGACCATTGCTTCTTCGAGCCCTACTTGCCTAGTCGGTTTGCCAGGCAATTTGGGTACGACCAGTTGCATATGGGCAACGCCGTCACCAGCTTCAGGTCCAGAGGCAAACTCATTGATGGACCGAGAGGTTGGCGATACTTCACCTGGGCTGTACTGAAGCAACTTATACCGTGCCCGTTATTTCACTCTCCATGGAGCTGTGCATTCTCCATTCGTATGCCCAGTTCTATGTGGCAACTAACACCTTCCATCATAATTTTGATATGCATGGAAGTTTTAGGATGCCCTCTTCCAAGCCTAGGGGAAGAGTCGAAGTCCCCTCGATTTCTTCTGACGATGGTGAGGAGTCCGTCAATCCAGATGATCCTCTGTTGGCGGTACCGAGGGGTAAAGTACCTCCGCCCGTAGGGCCTCTGGTAATCTCTGGAAAGCGAAGGGCTCCTGGTCCGAAGGAGACTTTCCCTCGCAAGAGAAAGAAGAAGACGGTTAATCGTCCTCTCCGGATTCCTAGTAATGAGGCTCCTAGAAGTGAGCTTGCATCTCCCCCTGTTAGGGATGATTCTTTGATTGGAGGTTCCTCGCCTTTTATAGAGGGGCCCTGTAATATTCCGGCTGGTGGTGCCGGAGAATCTCTGCTGGAGGCTGCTGTCGCTGCTAATGCTTCAGGTAGCGGAACAAGGTCACCTTTGTCACGACCCAATTCATTAGAATCAAATTGAGGCGTCCCCCGAATCGTGACCGCCGTGCGGGCCTGAAGTTGTGCCCGCACAAGGCTTTAATGATTTGCATAGCAAGCACATATTCAGAGTACGCAGATAAATTGAAACACATATTTGAAATAGAAAAGTTCTCTTTATTGATAATGAACATCTATTACAAACTCCTGAACGAGTCAGCTAATATGCCGAACGGCTTATAAAAGAGATGACTCAAAATGAGATAGCAGTCCTGTACATTACATCCCTTTATAAACTTCAAAAGATATAGACCTCCTGGCTGGAGGATAGCTTTACCACGGAGCTGCATTTGTGTATGAAGAGTTGCAAGCTCCGGTCTTAAAAATGCTTCAAGGGCGCGGTGAAGGTGAGCTAACAGCTGGACTGGATCGGGAAGACGACTTCGGCTCCTCGCTCGGTTTGCCTTAGTACGGAGAACCTGTTTCAACGAGGGTCAGCATATCGAAACATGCTGGTGAAGGCGAGATAGCCGAACTATACCAATCAACACGTTGTTTTAATAAAACATGCATATTTGTGGGTTTCTATCTTGCCTTAGTTCATTTACAAGTAAGCAGCATAATAAATTTACTGAAAATGAACGTGCCACCATTCGGTGGATTTTACCTGACCGTCTGAATTACCTGCACAATACTTACCATGCCTTCCCTGCCACGAAGACACAAGTTAGTTTGCAACAGGTTTAAATATACACGATGATCACTGGCTTGATTGCCATAATGGACACTAGTCTGTGACGAAGATGGTTTGCTACGTGCAAGAACGTTAGGCACCGCATACCACCCTGTCCTAGTACGTGAGACTAAACGTTAGTTCCGTCCGGAGCCGGAACGGTGCCAGTGCCCCAGCAGCCGCCCGCAGGAACTATACCTTGTGCACAAGTTGTCCGTGATCGCACACTAACAATCATTCGCCCGGAGGCTACGTTAATAAGCATTCGCCCGGAGGCTACGTTAACATGCATTCGCCCGGAGGCTACGTGAGTACAAGACAAGCAGTATTGCATAATTAATTTTATATTGCAACTACGTTATATTCATGCATCAGGATATACGTTTAAACTTGTATCTATGCATTTGATGAACATTTCGAACGAACAAGCATGCAAAGATATAACCGTTCACAAGTTTCATTAACAAGCATATGTACCAAGTCTATTCTCTTTTATCTTGGTTTCTTTTAGTTATTACTTGGTATCGTTTGATCGGGACAAAGGAGTGAAGCTTGGAAGCAGGGCTAGCTAATCGGGTTGGTAGCCACTCACTTAGATTTTGGAAAGAAGAAGGAAAGAGGCACTTCACGACTCCGCTCGCAAGCCACCTACTGCTCGTTCACCTGCACACGAACAGCTCGATTAATACTTCTTCCTCTCTTTTCAATCTCAGAATAGAAGTGCAAGTCAATGAACAAAAACAATGAAAACCATCGAAACCGTTCAAAGAAAACAAGCAATCCCAAAACCAACTCAAAGCACGAAAGCAACAAGCGACATCAAAAATCGAGGAAATAAAAGATAGCAGCGGAGGGGTCCCTCCTGACTCTGCCGCTAAGCTGATCCTTGGGGCGCAGTCCACTGAATATGGGAATCGATTTTGAAGAAACAAATCCATAACGAGGACGAGTTCTTAATTCAATCTATCCCGATCGAACGATACCGCCTTGTGTTTCTTAGTCGCGATCTCCGCACCGGGAGAACGGGGCGCTACATCCTACCCAACTAATTGGAAGTTTTGTCCCAAAACTTAAGAACAGGACCTACCATCAGGGAACGTTACGTTGGGGATGTTTAGCAGAATATTTGGGGCAGTCACAAATTCTGTGGTTTGCATCGCCACAGATGAGGCATAATCCTTGTTTCAGACGACATTCGTTGACCAGGTGCCCTGGCCTCTTGCAAAAGTGACATAGCTGCCCTCCCTGCGGACCACCGTTGTTGCGGCGCTTGGTAGCGGTGTTTGCTCCTTCGTTGCTTTGGCGTTTATGACTGGATGTATGCACAACGCCGGCAGCAACATGAGGATACTGAGGTTCAAGAGATATGGCGTGATTCATGACTTCACGCATTGTCCCGTACTGATTATTAACCACGTACGAATGGATGGCAGGGCGTAGTCCACCTTCAAACCTTCTGGCTCGACTCGCTGCATCAGGTAAATAGGTCCTAGCGAATTTGGAGAGTCGGTTGAATTCGGCGGAGTACTCCTTAACTGTCATGCTGCCTTGCCGCAGCTGCACGAAGTCATTTTCCATTTGACGTTGCACTGGAGGGGGTATAAACTCCTCTTCGAACGCGGCACGAAAGGTCGTCCACGAGATCTCCTCCTCTCCGTGATCAAATTGGAGAGATCGTCGATGCACGTTCCACCAATCGTGTGCGTTGAGGCGGAGCTGTAGTTGCGCGCAGGCGACGCGCTTATCTTCGGGGACCTCTAGCAGAGCGAAGTGATCTTCAAGCTCGGCTAGCCAATCTAGAGCTACCACTGGGTCCTCAGTCCCGTTGAATGGGGTATTGCAGACTTTCTTGAAATGACCCAAGTTGAAGGCAGTCACGTCCCTCGGCCTTGGGATTTGAGGCATCTCCACTTCAAGCACGGGCTGTTCCACCAGAGTCGTTGCTGTTGCGGCAGAATGGTTGGCAGCTAAAGTCTGAACGATCTGTTGCAGGGCATCTACCTGCTTTTGTTGGACTGAGAATCGGGTCTCTAGATTACTCTCGAACTTGGCTTGGCGAGCATCATCTCTTTGTCGTTGCGATTCTAACATTTGCATTACCCGCTCAAGCGGGTCGACTTGAGACAAGCCTCGTTGGCTCCGAGAGCTTCCCGAATTACCCGAACTGCTTTCTTGTGTTTCGTTCGGTGGTTGCGCTACAGATTGCGCTGGTACCATTCCTTCAAAAGAAGGTAAATTATATTAGGATCATAATGTATTATGGACTTATTGTATGAACGTATCTCATTTTGGCCTAGCGAGTTCAAGAGTTCGCACAGGAATTTGATCGTTAAAGGAACTTTTCTAGCACAAAGTCTAAGGAACTTTGAATCTGTGCTCTGATACCACTTTGTCACGATCCAATTCCGTAGAATCAAATTGAGGTGTCCCCCGAATCGTGACCGCCGTGCGGGCCTGAAGTTGCGCCCGCACAAGGCTTTAATGATTTGCATAGCAAGCACATATTCAGAGTACGCAGATAAATTGAAACACAGATTTGAAATGGAAAAGTTCTCTTTATTGATAATGAACATCTATTACAAACTCCTGAACGAGTCAGCTAATATGCCGAACGGCTTACAAAAGAGATGACTCAAAATGAGATAGCAGTCCTGTACATTACATCCCTTTATAAACTTCAAAAGATATAGACCTCCTGGCTGGAGGATAGCTTTGCCATGGAGCTGCATTTGTGTATGAAGAGTTGCAAGCTCCGGTCTTCAAAATGCTTCAAGGGCGCGGTGAAGGTACGCTAACAGCTGGACTGGATCGGGAAGACGACTTCGGCTCCTTGCTTGGTTCACCTTAGTGCGGAGAACCTGTTTCAACGAGGGTCAGCATATCGAAACATGCTGGTGAAGGCGAGCTAGCCGAACTATACCAATCAACACATTGTTTTAATGAAACATGCATATTTGTGGATTTCTATCTTGCCTTAGTTTATTTACAAGTAAGCAGCATAATAAATTTACTGAAAATGAACGTGCCACCTTTCGGTGGATTTTACCTGACCGTCTGAATTACCTGCACAATACTTACCATGCCTTCCCTGCCACGAAGACACAAGTTAGTTTGCAACAGGTTTAAATATACACGATGATCACTGGCTTGATTGCCATAATGGACACTAGTCTGTGACGAAGATGGTTTGCTACGTGCAAGAACGTTAGGCGCCGCATACCACCCTGTCCTAGTACGTAAGACTAAACGTTAGTTCCGTCCGGAGCCGGAACGGTGCCAGTGCCCTAGCAGCCGCCCGCAGGAACTATACCTTGTGCACAAGTTGTCCGTGATCGCACACTAACAATCATTCGCCCGGAGGCTACGTTAACAAGCATTCGCCCGGAGGCTACGTTAATATGCATTCGCCCGGAGGCTACGTGAGTACAAGACAAGCAGTATTGTATGATTAATTTTACATTGCAACTACGTTATATTCATGCATCAGGATATACGTTTAAACTTGTATCTATGCATTTGATGAACATTCCGAACGAACAAGCATGCAAAGATATAACCGTTCATAAGTTTTATTGACAAGCATATGTACCAAGTCTATTCTCTTTTATCTTGTTTCTTTTAGTTATTACTTGGTATCGTTTGATCGGGGCAAAGGAGTGAAGTTTGGAAGCAGGGCTAGCTAATTGGGTTGGTAGCCACTCACTTAGATTTTGGAAAGAAGAAGGAAAGAGGCGCTTCACGACTCCGCTCGCAAGCCGCCTACTGCTCGTTCACCTGCACACGAACAGCTCGATTAATACTTCTTCCTCTCTTTCCAATCTCGGAATAGAAGTGCAAGTCAATGAACAAAAACAATGAAAACCATCAAAACCGTTCAAAGAAAACAAGCAATCCCAAAACCAACTCAAAGTACGAAAGCAACAAGCGACATCGAAAATCGAGGCAATAAAAGATAGCAGCGGAGGGGTCCCTCCTGACTCTGCCGCTAAGCCGATCCTTGGGGCGCAGTCCACTGAATATGGGAATCGATTCCGAAGAAACAAATCCATAACGAGGACGAGTTCTTAATTCAATCTATCCCGATCGAACGATACCGCCTTGTATTTCTTAGCCGCGATCTCCGCACCGGGAGAACGGGGCGCTACAACCTTCGGGGCCGATCATTATAAGATTTTATATACCTATATCCAGCTCAGTATCGGGAGAGGCCCCTACCGTGTTTGTAGGTGCACCCAGTGAGATTCCACCTGGTGAACCTCGAGTGGATCTCGGCAAAGATTTGGAAGAGTACCTGCCGATGTCTGTTAGCACACCCCCTTCTCCAGGTATGACAGCTTGCCTAGCATCACCAAGAAATGATTTAGATGTACTAGCCGCAGACGCGACATATACACCATTGGCCATGGGTAAATGCCGTCTTTTATGCCTCTTCTTTAGGAAAATTAACATTATGTTGATATTAACTTCCTTTTGTCTTCTTTTCAGGGGAAGACATCTTTAGGAAGGGCAGTGTAGATGTGCCCTTTGGCTCTGTGTCAGGTCCTGGCGGCGACACGGAGGTGCCTGACTTTGAAAAGGAGACACTTTCGGGTGCCGGCTTGCCTGTCGAAGAGATTCCGATATCTCAAGAGGAGGACGAGCCTGTCATTGCGACAATGCCTCCTTTGAGTATGCCGGTCACTTCGTTCGGTATTGGCGCTTCTTATTTTGTCGCACCACCTGTTGAGGCGACGGCCGTGGCAATATCGTCTGCGGTTGTTCCTGGAGGGGGATTTGCCAATATCGCGGCCACTCCCAGCGTCCATTCGGATCTAGCTGCGCTGACCGAGCAGTACACTAGTATCTTCTACACCACCTTGAAAATGTTAATATCCATGGTATTGAAGAAGAATTTAAGCTTTGCGTCGCTGAGGAGGTCCTTCCGGTCCGCGATAGTGCCGATCCGAGAATTCAACGACACTTGGGTAGCTGACACGCTGGAGGAGATAGTTAATGGTTTGGAGCAACCCATTAACGAATACTTGCAGCTAGCTCGAGGCAACATTGACGGTCTCGTTCAAGCTAGGTACGACTCCCTGACTGCGCAGCTTATTGAACAGATGGAGTCTCTGAATAAGTCCATCGCGGCTCAGCAGCAGGAGATGGATCATGAGCATGTCCAATTGGAGTATGTCATTCCCGAGTTGACCCAGTATGAAGCCGAATATGAGGAAGTGGCAGCAAAGGACCGCATATTGAAGGATGAGCTCGTTCGAATAGAGGTGAAGGCTCTCTCTTTGTCGGTAGCCCGAGATGTGCTGAAGGAGCGACGGGCGACTGTTCAACAGAATCTGACACGTGTGGGTGCTTTCCACTCAGGTTTTGTGCGGGCTCGGTCTGAGCTAGCTGCTTTGAACAACGATGCGGCAAGATTGGAGCGGGCTCACGCCGACGTCTTGAACTCCCAGGATGAGAGAATGGTTGCTCTGGCACAGCAGATTCGCGACCTAACCGCTCCCCCCAAATAATATACTTTTTTGCTTTTCAATGTACTTTTGCTCTTTCTGGAAGTAATAAAGAGACTCTTATCTGACTTTATGGACCCATTATTTTGGAATATAAATGACAGGTTTGGGTGAAAGTGATATCAGAGGTAATATGGACGTGATATACTCTCGGCAAGTTTCAGCAGGACATATCTATTCATAGGTTATATGGACATGATAGAATATGCTTTAGCCAAAATTTGTACACAAATACTATCAGAGGTAATATGGACGTAATAGGTCTCGAAGTTCCAAATTAGTTAAACATATCTATTCAGAGGTTATATGGACGTGATAGAATACGATCCAACTAGTTTCGTTTTGGAAGTAGTATTGTCATAATAAGGTTTTCACCGTACTCCATTTGAGCAAAGGAGGTTAAGCATAGTACCTTTTCAGGAATTTGCCATTGATAGGAGCCATTAACAGGTCTCCATTAGGCTTGGCTAACCTGTAAGCGCCATTTTAGAACATCATCTCGATCACATAAGGGCCTTCCCATTTGGGCTGGAATTTGCCCTTACTCCTGTGAGTAAGAATCATCGGCCTTCTTATGGCTAAAACTAGCTCGCCGACTTTGAACACTCTTTCCTTTACTTTTTGATTAAAAGCTCTAGAAATGCGTGCTTGGTAGAACGCGATACGCTATTGAGCTTGGAGGCATTTCTCGTCTAATCCTTCTAGCTCTTGAAGCCTTAAAAGGTCATTCTTTTCTTGAGTCAACTCATTAGCCACGGCAATCCTGAGTGACGGAATTTGGATCTCGATGGGGAGAACTGCTTCGCTCCCATAAACTAATGAGAATGAGGTACAACCTGTTGGTGCTCGTACCGTTGTGCAGTATGCCCAGAGACATTCTCCCAGCTTCTCATTCCAATCCCTCTTGTTCGAAGAGACAAACTTTTTCAAGAGCTTGATAATGGTTTTGTTGAAAGCTTCCACCAAACCATTAGCAGCAGGATTATATGCCGTAGAGGCCACATTTTATATCCAATTTTTATCGCAAAATTGATGAAACGCTTGGCTGATGAATTGAGGCCCATTGTCATGAATTATCCTCCGGGGTATCCCGAAGCGATAAATGACGTGATGCTTGATGAAGCTGATCATATTAGATGCCTTCACCTCAGCAAGAGGGATCGCCTCTGCCCATTTGGAGAAATAATCTGTAATGGCCAGTATGAACCGGTGACCTCTGGAAGAAGATGGGTGAATAGGACCAATAATATCCATACCCCATGCTTCGAAAGGCCAGGACGCAACCGTAGGATGTAGATATTCAGGAGGTTGATGGATAAAGTCTGCATGGACCTGACAGGCTCTGCATTGTCTTGCATACTTTATTGCATCTGTGATCATAGTAGGCCAGTAATAGCCTATTCTCCTGATGCGATCCTGTAGCTTAGGACCGGGTTGATGCGCTCCATATACGCCGTCGTGAGCTTCACGGATAATCCGATGTGCTTCATCACCAGAGAGACATTGTAATAATAGTCCGTCATAAGACCAGCGATATAGACGTTGTGAAGATGCGTCGAAATAGAAGCGCAATGATCATCTTTTGACGGATACTGCTTCTTTAGGGTCTTCTGGCAAGATTTCATATGCTACGAAATCTATAAAGGGACTTCTCTAGTCTCTTTTTGGAAGATCTGTGTTCACCGTGTAGCTGTGTTCTATGTGAAAGTTATTTTTCACATAGAATAAATCCCCGTTAAGAAGGATCACCGAATTCTGCCTTCTTATAGGGGTAGCTAAATCTGCGGCTAGACTGGCTAGGGCATCAGCTTCCAGATTCTGAGATCGAGGTACATGCTCAAGGAAGAATCCTTTGAATGTCATGGCTATCTCGACCGTTGCTCGGTGATAGGGGATGAGGTCTGGATTCCGGACTTCATATATTCCTCTGACTTGATTGACGATCAGCAGAGAATCACCGAAAGCTTCCAGAGATTCGACGCCCAATTCTTTAGTGACTTGGAGCTCGATTAGTAGAGCGTTATACTCTGCCACTTTGTTAGAAAAGGGCTAGCTAAAAGAATATGCTCGGTAGATGACGAGCTTATCAGGAGTAACCAGGACAATCCCTACTCCCGAAACCACGTTTCCTCTGGGACCAATCCTGGAGGCACCATCGAAGAACAGTTGCCATGCATCACTTTCCATTATGGAATTACATTCTACAACTTCGTCGAGAATGTTCTCGTATAGTTTGGAGGCCTCCGGGATCGGATGAGCAGCTAGGAAGTCGGCCAACGCTTGGCCTTTAACGGAATTCTGAGGGACGTACACCATGTCATACGATGTTAATAATATCGCCCAAGTCGCAAGTCAGGAATTAAGAACACTTAGCTTGTTCATCAGTACCCGAAGAGGATTGATCCTGGAGATAAAGTGAATGGTTTGGCCTGTGACATAGTGCCGCATTTTCTGGATAGCGAACATCAGAGCCAAGTATTCTTTCTCCACTGGGTTGTACCGGTGTTCGGCTTCGACCATCATCCTGCTGAGGTAGTAGATAGCCTGTTCATGACCCATATCGTTCTTCTATGCGAGAAGAGCTCCCAGAGAATGATCCATCGCTCGAACATACAGCACGAATGGTCTTCCTATGATTGGAGGCACCAGAACTGGCGGACTAGTGAGGTAGCGTTTGATATCGTTAAACGCTTGCTGCACACTTTGTCCCATACGAAGGATACACCTTTCGTCATGAGACGAGAGAAGGACTGACATCTCCCAGAGAGGTTGGATATGAATCTCCGGATATAAGCCAGACGACCTTGAAATCCTCTGAGTTCCCTCAGATTACGGGACGGTCACATTTCTAAGATGGCCTTGACTTTATCAGGGTCCACTTGAATGCCTTTGGCGATAATGACAAATCCTAGAAATTTGCCACTAGATACCCCCAGAAAGTACTTTGTAGGATTCATTTTGAGTTGATGTTGGCGCATTAATTCAAATACTGTCTTCATGTCTTGGATGTGATTATTCTTGAAGCGGCTTTTGACAGCTACATCGTCCACGTAACACTCCACTATCTTGTGTAAATGCTCATGGAATATGTTACTCATAGACTGTTGGTACGTAGCCCCGACATTCTTCAATCCGAAGGGCATGACCGTATAGCAATATACCCCCAATGGTATCCGAAAGGTAGTATGCTTCTCGTCCTCAGGATGCATCTTGATTTGGTTGTATCCTGAAAATTCGTCCATGAAAGACATACGTTCAAAACCGCATGTATTCTCAATCATGACATCTGTGATGGGAAGAGAAAACTCATCCTTGGGGCAGGCTGTATTCAGATCTCGATAATCGATGCAGACATGTACTTTCCTATTTTTCTTCATGACCGAGATAATATTGGCGACCCAGTCGGGATGTTGTTCTTCCCAGATGAAACCGTAGGCTATCAACTTCTTGATTTCAGCTTCAATGGCGTCCATCATATCCGGGCGGAACCGGCGTTGGTGCTGCTTCACAGGCTTCGAATCGGGCAATATATTAAGCTTATGAGTAGCCACCTTTGGATCAAGGCCTAGCATATCCTCATAATTCCATGCAAAGACGTTGATATATTTTTTTATTAGCTGGATAACTTCTTCCCTTTCTGCTTCAGAAAGATTATTACTGATAAATATCGACTTTGGCGAAAGTTCATCCCCAACGTCAATCTAGATAACTTTATCTTCAGTGGGAGGTTCTCTCTGCTCGAAGCAAAACTCCCATTGTGTATCCATTTGCTGAGCCCAGGCGTCATTCTCAAACAGTTCAGATTCTTGTTCGTTTCTTTCGAAGGAATCTGTCACTACCATATTTACTGATAATGTTCATTCGAGAGCATGAGATGAGTCGGAGGGCGCTGAGCCATTTTGAGAAGAGGAAAAGATATCCTCATTTGACTCAAGAGTTGCAAAGGAGGTGGTATACCCTAACCCAAAACGAGTTCGTTGATAGTAAGGATCGCCGTGCAGCGGCATTCGTCTGCCTTTCCCGTAGTTGAAACATGGTTCCAGCTTCAAGTTATAACCCATACTTTGCATGATCTTCAATGCTTGTGGGTTGTATCTGTGAACCTGTATTTTACCGGCATCATCATCGGAAGAATCTTCTTGCACAGTCAGTTCATTCCGCATGCGGCCGAAGACTATTGAATGCTGACTGCTGCAAGTAGGCGGGACAATGAAGATAGAATCCTCATGCGGTCCATATGTCGTGGTGACATTGGATGATGACGCCACTTCCCACATATACGGATGATAGGAATCTATAGCTTCTAAGAATTTTTGCGCTATAGGTTCTATATCATCATAGGGAGAGGATTCCTGATTCAGAATTTGAGCGTCAACATACTAGAAAAGAGGATGTTTATTATCATCTGAAATATCGTTACCAGTTGCATTTACATCAATCGGCTTCCTGTTGTGCCGAAGGTTCATGACCAAGGGTGGAGGCTTCTGGTTCAAAGTGATCACTAGATGATCACCCCCTTTTCCTGACCTGGTTTTGTTCAGGTGGATAGCCATAGGCTCTATGGCTTTTGGACGAGTAGTCCGTCCTTTTACCTTGATTGACAGAGGTTGCTTGGCAGAGGGTTCTTCTGGCTCCCGGTGGGATTCCTTCTCTGCTTCGGCTGACACCTCTTCCGTGTAGTCTTGAGAGTACAATACGGCATCAGAGTAGTAGGATTCTACTCCTTTGAATGGGTTCAGGTCAGCAAACTCTGTTTGTACTGTTCCTTGGGTATCTACATATTTAAAGCATTGATGTAGAGTCGAAGGAACGATGTTGTGGTCGTGGATCCAAGGTCTGCCCAGCAGAATATTGTAGGACACCTCTGAATCAATGACATAACATGTAGCCACCGATCTGAGGTTACCAATCTGGATCCTCAGGCAAATTTTCCCCAACGGCTTACTTTTCCTTGCGTTGAAACCCACGATTGTAGTGGTGGTATAAGCCAATTCGCTGGTATGAATCCTCAGCGGTCTAAGCAGACTATGAGGAATGATGCTGATTGATGATCCCGGATCTATGTGAATCCGGTCGACCTCCATGGAACCGACGTACCCGATGTAATAGAGGGGTCTGTCATGCCTGTTATGTTTTAACAGCATGTCATCTTGAGTGAAAGTGATATTCGGGACCACCTCCATCACACTGTGGCATTGAGGGCATGCCACTGGTTCTTTGTCAGGGGACTTGAGCTGGGTCAAGTATGCCTCCGCCTGCAACAATGCTTCACTCAGGGCTTGACGAGTGTCTTGAGAGAGACTGAGTAGTTCAAAGATGGACAACCTGGCTGGTATATTAGCCAATTGGGCCAGGATGTCGAAGTTGTACGGCTTCTCTAAACCTTTGTTTCGAATGTTTTTTACAGGTTTATCGAAACGCACTTCTTTTTGCTTCCCTCTGTCCGTCGAAGTTGGTCTTGAAGGACCGGCCTCTGGTACGGCAGATTCTGGTTCTGAAGGCTTGGCAGCTGAAGCGTCTGCCTATGCATCTTCCTGGCTGGCTCCATAGTCCTGGAGGTAAGCTTTCCCTGAATGGGTTCCAGTAGCCAAGACCTCATCTACTGATGCCGAGTGTACCGTAATCATGTGACACAGCTTGTGCTTTGAGTTCTTTTTGGACTTACTTAGCAGCTTGAGTCTCTTTTTCGATCTCTGACACCAGGTCTGGATGAACCCACATAATCTTGCCTTGCTGGGTAGTTAGGGGTAGCAGGTCATGATTTTGACCCCTAGCTGGAGGAAGATTAACGATGTTCATCGTTGTCCAGGAAATAGGTATAACACCGTCCGGGACTTCTTGGGGAGACAGATTATCAAATTGTAGAGAGATCATGTTGGCTGTGACCGTCTTCTCGTTGTTGTGCAGAGTGATAGCCTTAGCGTCGATCAGCTCCTGGATCTTCCTTTTCAGTATATAACACGCCTTTGTAGGTTGGTGTACGTATCTGTGGAAGATACAGTACTTGGGGTTATTAGTACTGCCGACTTCATTGGGCCGCTTCTCCTCCGGAAGGGTAATCTTGCCACATTTGATGAGACACTCGAATATGCTCGGAATATCGTCATCGTCGAAAGAGTACACTTCAATGGGCCTGGACGTCCCAGGTTTCGTCTGCGTGGTTGTCGTAGTCTTTTGTCTGGACATATTGATCGCTAGAGCTTCTTTTCCTTTGGAACTGCGAGGATGGTCGCTGTTGGGGGATGACCTCTTGCCTCTGTCGGAGGCAGAGATCATGATGCTATTGTCACGCACCTTTCGACTGTTGTCCTCGGCGGCTACTGCTGAGATGATGAACAAGGGCCAATCATGGAACTGATATGGTCCTGTGAACACCGAGATCACGGAAAGAAGGTTCTTCCTGCAAATGTCCACCAATGTCGAGTCTGGAACTCCAGGAGGCATTTGCAAAGTGGCTTGACGAAAATGTTCGATGAAGGTGCGAACGTCCTATTTTTCCTTCTGCTTTACTTCGATGAGAGAGGACATCTACATGTCCATCCCTCCTTCGTAGAATCTTGCGAAGAATAAGGCTTTGAAGTCGTTGAAGGAAGTAATGCAGTTGTCCGCCAGGTTGCGGTACTACTGGTAAGCCACTCCCTAGAGACAGCCCTTGAACACCCGAGTGAGGAGGGCGTCATTCCCCTGTAGATATACCGTCATCATACTGAAGTAGTTCATGTACTGACTCGGTGATATTTTTTCCTCGAACAGAGCCATGGTCTGTGGTTTGTATTTATGAGGGAAAGGGGCCTCTTCCCAGATAGCTGGGTAAGGCTGGTTGATTCCCAATTTCTTGAGCTGATCTTTGTGCTTCAAGGCATCAAATTGGGCTTTCAGCTCCCGTACTGCCTGCATCAAATTTTTAGCCGGTAGCGGGACCACGGAGTGGTAAGGAATCGGTTGTATTGTGACTCCAACTGGAGGTAATACATTCTTCGAGTAAGAAAGTGGAGGAACTGCTGACTATTGATCTAGAGCAGGCTCTTGGATCGTGTTGGATGGTGGTAAGTCCACCCCCACACGTATCTGATTTGGAGGGACCGATGCTTGAGCCATGGCAGCTGTGTGTTGAGTTAGCATCATCTGGTGCATATTATCCATCATGGATTGCATCTCTTTCAGAGACGTCTCCAGTATAGTGATGTGTTGCTCAGTGCTCCCGGACGGGAAAGCTTCCTCGCGTTCATCTCCATTGGCATAAACTCCCATCTCCCGGGGTGTCATTGAAAGATTAGTATAGGTCTCTGTAGAAGTTGACTCTATACTTTCGACGTCTGTTTTGGGAGACTGGCGACCCCCAGCATCGGAATCAGAAGAGTACGAAGCGGTTGTCGTAACCTCGAACGAGTGTTTCGGAATACTCCAGTTTCGGTGTTCCTAAGGAGCATGTTGAATCTCCTTTGGCTCGGAGTTCTAGAGGGATGACGTCTTGAGCCCGACCTTCCTCTAGGTAGGTGTGAAGCCATGTTCACAGATGCATGCGTGGCTCTTCTTCCTGGAAAGACGGAGAGTAGTTCAACCGGTCAAAAATCGGCCGTTTTGCTTCAGAACAGCAATAATTAATTACAATCCTATGACTATTACAATAGTGCTCGCTAGGAGGCGTAATAGACATGCTGGAATATCCCCTCTCCTTGCGTTTCTGGATCAGATACTTCTGCATGCCCACTAATACGAACAGATCACCATCTTGTTGTCTGATAAAATAAACAAAAGATATGGAAATGAGGCTTTATACGAAAACCCGCTCTTTATGTTTACAAACAAGCAGTACAATTAATCCTATACGAGGATGTCGAGTACAATTTTTTAATCTGGGTAAATATTGCTATAGGAGTCTGATCTGCAGTCGATCACTTTGTCCTTTGGACCATACGATGATGAAGAAGTGCCGTAGAAGACAGTAAGCAGCTGTGAAGGTTGCTAAAGAGAGTGGATGCTCGATGCCAAAGTCGTCGATCACTACCCTTTGCCTAAGCTTTGGATTCTTCTCTCTTGAAATCTACGACCAAATCTCGACCTTGGATCTGATACTGGATTTCTTGACCAATTTCTGACCTCTTTCTCTCCTCGTTCGATCTTTGGACCTCTATTGATAGAGGTCTCTATTTATAGAGTTTTAGTGACAGTGACCACTCAGTCGGTGTAGAAACCGAGTAGTGGAAAGTACAATACCCTTTTACACGATGGTTACAATAACCATTGCCCGCATATAGATGACCTTTTGAATGAGCGTGTGACGCGTGTCCAACTAAGGGACAATGCGTATAACTGCTACGAAGATCACGGCATAGAAGCCACGTAGGTAGTTATCCTTTGTGTCGAAGAGGTTGGCGTAGAAGCCAATAACTGTCACCATGGCGTAGAAGCCAAGTAGGCGTAGTGTAACCTCCGATTTCCAAATTTCCGAAATAATTGGATTTTTTTAATTTATTTTAAATACCAAGTTTATAAAATATTTTCTTCTTGAATTTTGTATTTGATTTGGAACAATGTTTGATTTTAGAAGGTAATTTAAAGTCTTTTATAAAAATCATTTTTCTAAATGTCAATTTATTATAAAATAACTAGATAAATAATGATGTAAATATAATACTATAGCTTCGAATATTTTTGGCTTAAAATCATAAAATTATTTGTTTAATAAAAATTATTGAAGGACTAGTTGTTCATAATAAAATTTTCATATCCATTTTTGGAATAGTAAATAAATGAATTACATATTTTCTAAGGTTTTGAAATATGGGTTTGTTTATTAGCTAATTTAATCAGTTAGCCTTGGAAGCCCTTAAAAATATTTTTTCTTAAATTATAATACTTTCTATTAATTTACCAGTTTACCGTCTCCCATGCACACCCTCATTTCCCACATGAACTTATTCATTTTTTATCTGGGCCTTTCATTTGGGCCAATCCTCACCCTTTATCCCAAACCCTCTCTCCCTATTTAAGTCCCTCATCACCATTCCCAAGAAACCCTAGCTAGCCCTCACAAATCCCCACAAGCCAACAAGCCATCAACATTTTTGTGTGCTCGTGTCCGTGTGTCCAGCATCACCGTGTCAGCCGTGTTGGCCTCGGGTCCGACCCCGGGTGTCCCACCGTATCTATTCATTTCCTGTGTCCAGATTTACAATATTACAATCTGATTTTCGTGTCCGACACACCCGGACACATCCACATCCACCACTGTACACAACATCATCCCTGTGTCCAACACCCGGACACGTTCGCCCCCACACCACAGTACATCGAATCCGTGTGTCCAACCTCGGACACAGCTACCACACAAACCCATCGTGTCCAGCCCCAGACACGTTCCAAACCGACACATCCACAGCAGACCCTAACCCTAACCTAGCTCCGGTGACTGTGGCTCCTCCTCGTCGTCGTCGAGCTCGCCGGTGGATGCGAGACCGCTTCCTCGAACCACCGCCGCCTCGGACCTCCTCACCGCGTCGAGCCGTGGCCGCCTCAGATCCGTCGAACCCAGATCCGCCGCTGGAACCGAGCACCGCCGCTGAAGCCGAGCACCGCCGCTGGAACCGAGCACCGCCGCCGCCTCGAAGCCGCCGCTGCTCTCGAGTTCCACGCCGTCGCCTCCTCGGGACGAGAGCACCGCCGCCTCCTCGAACAGAGCACCCGCCGAGTTCGAGAGCCGTCGTCTCCTCGGGACGAGAGCACCCGCCGTCGAACAGATCCGGCGCCGACGCCTTGCCGGCCGACCCCGGCGAGACCCCACCGCGCCGACGCCGGTAACCTCCCCCAACGTGAGCCTCGTTCCCCATTTCTTGTTTCCCTGTGTTAGTTAATTATAGGAGTTAGTTTACTTTATATGTATTAGTTTAATTTATAATTAGAGTAGTTAATTATTTCTTAATTAGTTAATTAATTTGTTAATCAATAATTAATTTGTTAATCAGTTAATTATTTCTTAATCAGTTAATTATTTCTTAATCAGTTAATTAGATTATTAATCAGGAATTATTTAGTAATATAATTAGTTTAGTAATATATGTAATTTGTTAGTAATTAAAATATACTTAGTTTTATTGTTGTAATGTATGAATTTAGTTATTTATTATGTGTGAATTTAGTATGTATATATATAAGAATTTTTGATTATGTAAAATATAATAATTTTTGTGGTTTATATTATTAATTAGAAATATAGTTTCAATAATGAAAATGAGATCAAAAATTGTTATTGGGCTGGTGACCAATTTTACTATAGACATAAATATATTGGCTTTTACATAAATTCTAGATTTTTACAAATAAACTTTTACTTGTAATTATTGTTCAAAAATAATTTCGAAATGATTTTCATTAAATTAAGGTGGTACCTTAATAACAAACAACGACCCTTCCTCTTATTAGCCTGGAATCCTTATCTCGGTTTTCGTGCCGAACTCCGATCATGGACTTCTTTATATAGTTTTTAGCTATTTGGACTGCTCCGGACCCATTGGAACTAACTATTAATTCATTTGGGATCACCTTGAGAAGTGTGGCATTATGTACATTCTCTGATTAGTTTAATATGTATAAAATATATTTGATTGATATATATATATACAAATATGTATTTTGGTATAAAAATATATTATATACATCTATTAGTGTATATACACAAATACGTATTTTGTACAATTACTAAGAGACTTATATATATATTATGTACATTTTATTGGTATATACTCTGAGTGTAAATGTGTATTATATAAGTATCCCTAATAGATGACCCTAGTTGACTAGTGCCATACCTGGCAGAGCCCCTGAGTTCATGTATTTGTGATGTGTTAGTGTAGCATCTGATGTAAATATGGTTTTGCTTGTGTTATGTTTATAGGACTGTTGGTTTACCCAGGGGATACTCTAGAACAGGACATCAATAATTACCAGCTAAGGACCCAAGGCGAGTACATTCTCTGATTAGTTTCTAATTTATGATATCTCCTATGTTTACTGTATCTAGTGTAAATATCCATGTTCTTGACACATTGGTTACACGGATTGGTATACATGGATCTCGTCATGAGATGTTATTCCTTATTCATGGTATAGCTTGTACAAGACTTGTTTTCCTTATTATCTTGTGCATGTACAGACACTGATTCCCGGGGAGATTTGCTACCTTCCTAGGAAATCTAGTGCCATAGCGTACCATGATTGGATCTACTATACCAGTCGGGGTGGGGAGTATTTTAGTGTAGATATGTGATCATACCCAACTTTTCATGCATCATAGCTCATCCCACATCTCACGTCGGGTGCGGCCTGACCCTCTCCATGCTTCATAGCTGTTACGTGTGATTAGCCTGACCTATACATGCATCATAGCTAACCAACGGTTAGCCTGACCTTCGTGAATCATAGCTAATCATATGTAACCAGCCTGATCAAGTTCCCAAGCCGATCACATGTTAAAGCTAGTACTCACACACTTAGTCATAGGTTTCTTGCTCATGGACATATTGTTTCTTTTCCTGCAGTTACTTACAGTATTTTCCAGTATTTCTTTATTGTATATTTCTCGTACCTGTACATGCATCTGGTATATTTCCATCTAGAACTGCTACATAGTTTATGTCATTTATATAGAACTGCTATTTAGAGATGTACTTTGCTCCTTCCTGACTGGAAAATATTTTTCCAGACTGTGACCTTAGTGGACTTGTTTCTGACACTTGGGGATTGGTTGTTACTGATTGCAGGTATGATTATTTTGTCTTTAGTCTTGTGTTGTATTCTTTTTGTTTCTTCAAATTCTTATCGTGCTGTAGTTGTGATTGAGTATGTTGTTCATTTTTATAGTGTTATCCGTGTCTCCTTATGGAGTTGGATACTAGTGTGAGATTATTTAGATAGTACTTGACCTAGACAGCGTTCTACCGCCGATGCTGCGGCGTAGGCTGGACGTACCCATGCACTCGCGCCCCTAAACCGGGTGCGGGCCGTGACACGTTTTTAGTGGTGGCCCATGCCGGTCAGACTTCGCAAGTTGTGCGATGTCGTGGTAGTGTGACGTCATAGTTGTACTACTACGTACCTGCTATTGAATATAGGACATAGGATGCTAGGATGAGAGAGGATACTCAATCACAAACTCTTGAGAGATTCCTGGGACGACCCCTTGAGAATCTTATTATAATTTCCAATTTAAATCTTTTTCTTGTTTCCGTCCGCTCTTGCTTGTTGTTATTGAACTTGATTCTTGTTGATCAGTTATTAAATTAAAATCTTGGCATCATTATTGAGTTATTCTTGTTGACCAGTTGTTAACTTTAATTCCTGGTATCGTTGTTGAGTTGATTTCATATTGAGATGAATTTTACGGACTAGAATTTATGGTATCATCTGATGACATATATTGATGAGGACAGTGAGAAAGGTAAAACGTCTACTTTGGTTATGGGACCTAGAGTTTATCGCAGCCATATTAGCTGTCGTGACGAGAACGTAGGAACCTAACTTGGATGTACATACTTTAGTTATGAGATTTAGAGTTTCTCGCAGCCATACCGGTTGGCGTGACGAGGATTCTAGATGACATGATTATAGGGTTGCATACCTTAGTTACGGAACCTGTCGTTTATCGCATATATGCTTACTGGCGTGGCGAGGATTCTGTGTGTCATGATTTCTGACAGACGTGTATAATTATCAGGTTGTATCTTAAATTGGTTCTTAAAGTATCATCTCAAGACTTATCTATTTATGTTATTCCAGGACTTTGTTCCATCGCTTCTTCTCTTTACTAGCAGTAAAGATACCTTCTGCCCTTGATCCAGTTCCTTTTTGAGCTTATTTTCTTTGAGGATTCCTTGTTAGTATGATAATTAGTGACTTGTAATTTTGGTTGTGTCTTGTATTAGTTTGACCGAGTGTGACTTGTGAGTTTGTAAGTGTTTCTTATGTTGGACATGGGAGCATTAGGCATTAATCTAGAGATACCCATAGTATAGTACCTTGTAGCAATAGTTCTATGATAGGTGTTATTATAATTAGTATTGGTATTATAGAAAGAGGAGTAAGAGTATCAGTGATAGTTCTCAGAGTTAGTATCAGAGCCAACATACTCACCCTGGATAATCACGATTATGCAATTGGATGATCTACGTGAACAATTAAGTATCCAGGAATTGTGTTAAGGATTTATGGAGCATGATGTTCAATTTAATGATTGATATCGGGTGTGTTAAAGGTAAGGAATTGTATATGCATAAAAGAGTTAATGGGCTGTCATGAGAAGAGAAATATCGGAATTGGTAATGAAGATGGTGAAGCGTATCACAGATCAGTTTAACAGACTGAAAAAGTTAAAGGGGAATACCTATACATCAATCGAGATAAAGAACCATACACAGGCCCATGAGAGTAAAGAAACATGAGTATTATAGAAGGAACAGGTAAACATGAGTTCTAATGAGCTTGATGAGATGATCCATTAATGAAGCTAGTGATATAATACCAAGAGTGCTAATGGTTCTATTTCGAGAGTTAGTCGAGAATGACGCTCAAAACAGTAAGCACTCTGCGTGATGATACTCGGATGATATACCAGTTAATATAGATTGAAAATCATGGAAGAAAATACATGTGATGATAACTTTAATCATTGGAGGTAATAGTACAAGTGATTCAGGCAGTACAATTTTAGTACACAATTATAGACACTAGATGCATTGAGTGCACCTTGAGTATCAGAGACCGTGAGCACTGATATGTACCTTTGTAGAGTTTTAAATCGAAAGGGGGAAATAAAATGTTTATTTTAGAATAATTGAGGAGTTGAGATTATGTCATTAAATTTTTGAGGATTTCAAATATGAATTCAATAAACATGGTTAAGGCTACAAAGATTTTAGTAGTGATTAAATTTTATTTTCGATATTGAGTATCTGATTTTGAGGAAGTATATACAATTTATTTTAAGTTGATCGAGAAGTTAAACCTTGACGATTGTTTTGAGGATTAATTTTATGGTAGATGAGAGATATGAATATTAATATATGAGTAGATGATATACATGTGTAAGGATCTGATGATTTGAGCATGATTGAGATGGCACCGCAGACTGACTTGGGTGTCCATCTAAAGTTGTATTGGAAGGAGCAGTATTTAGTATGGTGTTGCACTTGACGTATATTGAGTGATAAGGACAACTAGTATAAACAATTATAGTAGGAACGGGAACCGACAGAGAGTAGGGTACTAAAGAGATAGAGGTATCAAACCTTGGATGCATTATTAAACCATGGATATATTAAAGATTCTTGGTATCAGATTTAGGTATCAATAGGCAGGTGTATGCAATGAGGATGTAATCATGGATGTCTTGTGGACTAATGATTAGTTGATATGGGTACCAGTGTACAGGGATAGAAATTAGTTAGCGAATGTGCTAGAGTTAAGTGTTTGTTAGAGATAGGAGATACCGCAAGAAATATGTTAGCAGGTTCCTTCTTTTCTCATGTTGTTTTCATCTTCTGATTGATTGATTCCCTAATACCGTGGTTTGTATTCATGATTTACTTGTTAGAATGTAGCTAGTAGTACACCTTAACAGAGACTGAAATACCATGACAAAAGATACATGACTTATATATTTTCTTAAATTGCATGGCTGTAGGTGAAATTTTCTTAAACCATGATCATTAGGGTTTTGACCATAGCAAAGATCTGCGATGAGGTTATGACTGACAAAAAGAGACAAGAGGATCAAATTTGTGGATGAGCATTAAATTAAATAAAGAATTTAGGGGTTGTTATAACGGAGTTGATGGATCATTGATTTTATGAAAATTGAGGTATGATTGAAATTCGAGGATAAACATTAACTTAAAGGGAGAATTAAGAAATTCACAGAGCCAAAAATTTGAGGATTTATTAATTTTAAGGAGGTCTTGATATGATTGAATTGATTATTAAAAATTTGAGAAATTTGAGAGATTATCATTTTATCTATTTGATTGCAAGATAGAAATTTTATATATTATGAATGTTGCATTGAAGATTCTGGAAGCATCGCATCGTTGAGTATTTGAGGAAAAAGAAAATCAGGAAATAAAATCGTAAAGGGAATAGTGTCGAATTCAATTCTTGGGATGAGGAGTTAGATTGGAATAAGCATCAATTGAATTTGAGTTAGAGGAGTAAGATGATTGATGAGTGTTTAAAAAATTAAATTTTGGGATACAGATTTTTAAGTTTTATAAATATGCATTGATTGGATTTCAATTGGAGGATTGGATATTAAATCCTGGAGTATTTAGATACGAACTTAAAATTTTTGGAGGAGATTATGACAAAAAGGGGATTTGATTTTTAAACTCGAAGATTTTCAGGAATATGATGATATAGAATTTTGAAAGGTTGGGAAATAACAACATGGAATTACTTCAGGATTATTTGGGTTGAAGTTTAAATTTGATAAAAATAATATTATGAGTAAAGGCAATTATTGAGGATCTTAAATTTCGAGGACGAAATTTTTCTAAGGTGGGTAGACTTGTAACCTCCGATTTCCAAATTTCCAAAATAATTAGATTTTTTTAATTTATTTTAAATACCAAGTTTATAAAATATTTTCTCCTTGAATTTTGTATTTGATTTGGAACAATGTTTGATTTTAGAAGGTAATTTAAAATCTTTTATAAAAATCATTTTTCTAAATGTCAATTTATTATAAAATAACTAGATAAATAATGATGTAAATATAATACTATAGCTTCGAATATTTTTGGCTTAAAATCATAAAATTATTTGTTTAATAAAAATTATTGAAGGACTAGTTGTTCATAATAAAATTTTCATATCCATTTTTGGAATAGTAAATAAATGAATTACATATTTTCTAGGGTTTTGAAATATGGGTTTGTTTAGTAGCTAATTTAATCAGTTAGCCTTGGAAGCCCTTAAAAATATTTTTTCTTAAATTATAATACTTTCTATTAATTTACCAGTTTACCGTCTCCCATGCACACCCTCATTTCCCACATGAACTTATTCATGTTTTATCTGGGCCTTTCATTTGGGCCAATCCTCACCCTTTATCCCAAACCCTCTCTCCCTATTTAAGTCCCTCATCACCATTCCCAAGAAACCCTAGCTAGCCCTCACAAATCCCCACAAGCCAACAAGCCATCAACATTTTTGTGTGCTCGTGTCCGTGTGTCCAGCATCACCGTGTCAGCCGTGTTGGCCTCGGGTCCGACCCCTGGTGTCCCACCGTATCCATTCATTTCCTGTGTCCAGATTTACAACATTACAATCTGATTTTCGTGTCCGACACACCCGGACACATCCACATCCACCACTGTACACAACATCATCCCTGTGTCCAACACCCGGACACGTCCGCCCCCACACCATAGTATATCGAATCCGTGTGTCCAGCCTCGGACACAGCTACCATACAAACCCATCATGTCCAGCCCCGGACACGTTCCAAACCGACACATCCACAGCAGACCCTAACCCTAACCTTGCTCCGGTGACTGTGGCTCCTCCTCGTCGTCGTCGAGCTCGCCGGTGGATGCGAGACCGCTTCCTCGAACCACCGCCGCCTCAGACCTCCTCACCGCGTCGAGCCATGGTCGCCTCAGATCCGTCGAACCCAGATCCGTCGCTGGAACCGAGCACCATCGCTGAAGCCGAGCACCGCCGCTGGAACCGAGCACCGCCGCCGCCTCGAAGCCGCCGCTGCTCTCGAGTTCCACGCCGCCGCCTCCTCGGGACGAGAGCACCGCCGCCTCCTCGAACAGAGCACCCGCCGAGTTCGAGAGCCACCGTCTCCTCGGGACGAGAGCACCCGCCGTCGAACAGATCCGGCGCCGACGCCTTGCCGGCCGACCCCGGCGAGACCCCACCGCGCCGACGCCGGTAACCTCCCCCAACGTGAGCCTCGTTCCCCCTTTCTTGTTTCCCTGTGTTAGTTAATTATAGGAGTTAGTTTACTTTATATGTATTAGTTTAATTTATAATTAGAGTAGTTAATTATTTCTTAATTAGTTAATTAATTTGTTAATCAATAATTAATTTGTTAATCAGTTAATTATTTCTTAATCAGTTAATTATATTATTAATCAGTAATTATTTAGTAATATAATTAGTTTAGTAATATATGTAATTTGTTAGTAATTAAAATATACTTAGTTTTAATGTTGTAATGTATGAATTTAGTTATTTATTATGTGTGAATTTAGTATGTATATATATAAGAATTTTTGATTATGTAAAATCTAATAATTTTTGGGGTTTATATTATTAATTAGAAATATAGTTTCAATAATGAAAATGAGATCAAAATTTGTTATTGGACTGGTGACCAATTTTACTATAGACATAAATATATTGGCTTTTACATAAATTCTAGATTTTTACAAATAAACTTTTACTTGTAATTATTGTTCAAAAATAATTTTGAAATGATTTTCATTAAATTAAGGTGGTACCTTAATAACAAACAACGACCCTTCCTCTTATTAGCCTGGAATCCCTATCTCGGTTTTCGTGCCGAACTCCGATCATGGACTTCTTTATATAGTTTCTAGCCATTTGGACTGCTCCGGACCCATTGGAACTAACTATTAATTCATTTGGGATCACCTTGAGAAGTGTGGCATTATGTACATTCTCTGATTAGTTTAATATGTATAAAATATATTTGATTGATATATATATATATACAAATATGTATTTTGGTATAAAAATATATTATATACATCTATTAGTGTATATACACAAATACATATTTTGTACAATTACTAAGAGACTTATATATATATTATGTACATTTTATTGGTATATACTCTGAGTGTAAATGTGTATTATATACGTATCCCTAATAGATGACCCTAGTTGACTAGTGCCATACCTGGCAGAGCCCCTGAGTTCATGTATTTGTGATGTGTTAGTGTAGCATCTGATGCAAATGTGGTTTTGCTTGTGTTATGTTTATAGGACTGTTGGTTTACCCAGGGGATACTCTGGAACAGGACATCAATAATTACCAGCTAAGGACCCAAGGCGAGTACATTCTCTGATTAGTTTCTAATTTATGATATCTCCTATGTTCACTGTATCTAGTGTAAATATCCATGTTCTTGACACATTGGTTACACGGATTGGTATACACGGATCTCGTCATGAGATGTTATTCCTTATTCATGGTGTAGCTTGTACAAGACTTGTTTTCCTTGTTATCTTGTGCATGTACAGACACTGATTTCCGGGGAGATTTGCTACCTTCCTAGGGAATCTAGTGCCATAGCGTACCATGATTGGATCTACTATACCAGTCGGGATGGGGAGTATTTTAGTGTAGATATGTGATCATACCCAACTTTTCATGCATCATAGCTCATCCCACATCTCACGTCGGGTGCGGCCTGACCCTCTCCATGCTTCATAGCTGTTACGTGTGATTAGCCTGACCTATACATGCATCATAGCTAACCAACGGTTAGCCTGACCTTCGTGAATCATAGCTAATCACATGTAACCAGCCTGATCAAGTTTCCAAGCCGATTACATGTTAAAGCTAGTACTCACACACTTAGTCATAGGTTTCTTGCTCATGGACATATTGTTTCTTTTCCTGCAGTTACTTACAGTATTTTCTAGTATTTCTTCATTGTACATTTCTCATACCTGTACATGCATCTGGTATATTTCCATCTAGAACTGCTACATAGTTTATGTCATTTATATAGAACTGCTATTTAGAGATGTACTTTGCTCCTTCCTGACTGGAAAATATTTTTCCAGACTGTGACCATAGTGGACTTGTTTCTGACACTTGGGGATTGGTTGTTACTGATTGCAGGTATAATTATTTCGTCTTTAGTCTTGTGTTGTATTCTTTTTGTTTCTTCAAATTCTTATTGTGCTGTAGTTATGATTGAGTATGTTGTTCATTTTTATAGTGTTATCCGTGTCTCCTTATGGAGTTGGATACTAGTGTGAGATTATTTAGATAGTACTTGACCTAGACAGCGTTCTACCGCCGATGCTGCGGCGTAGGCTGGACGTACCCATGCACTCGCGCCCCTAAACCGGGTGCGGGTCGTGACACGTTTTTAGTGGTGGCCCATACCGGTCAGACTTCGCAAGTTGTGCGATATCGTGGTAGTGTGACGTCATAGTT
Organism: Iris macrosiphon; assembly: GCA_036927795.1. NCBI lineage: Eukaryota > Viridiplantae > Streptophyta > Magnoliopsida > Asparagales > Iridaceae > Iris > Iris macrosiphon. The sequence continues at coordinate 7,592,798 of JAYESA010000001.1, read as the reverse complement.
GTACTACTGCATACCTGCTATTGAATATAGGACATAGGATGCTAGGATGAGAGAGGATACTCAATCACAAACTCTTGAGAGATTCCTGGGACGACCCCTTGAGAATCTTATTATAATTTCCAATTTAAATCTTTTTCTTGTTTCCGTCCGCTCTTGCTTGTTGTTATTGAACTTGATTCTTGTTGATCAGTTATTAAATTAAAATCTTGGCATCATTATTGAGTTATTCTTGTTGACCAGTTGTTAACTTTAATTCCTAGTATCGTTGTTGAGTTGATTTCATATTGAGATAAATTTTACGGACTAGAATTTATGGTATCATCTGATGACATATATTGATGAGGACAGTGAGAAAGGTAAAACGTCTACTTTGGTTATGGGACCTAGAGTTTATCGCAGCCATATTAGCTGTCGTGACGAGAACGTAGGAACCTAACTTGGATGTACATACTTTAGTTATGAGATTTAGAGTTTCTCGCAGCCATACCGGTTGGCGTGACGAGGATTCTAGATGACATGATTATAGGGTTGCATACCTTAGTTACGGAACCTGTCGTTTATCGCATATATGCTTACTGGCGTGGCGAGGATTCTGTGTGTCATGATTTCTGACAGACGTGTATGATTATCAGGTTGTATCTTAAATTGGTTCTTAAAGTATCATCTCAAGACTTATCTATTTATGTTATTCCAGGACTTTGTTCCATCGCTTCTTCTCTTTACTAGCAGTAAAGATACCTTCCGCCCTTGATCCAGTTCCTTTTTGAGCTTATTTTCTTTAAGGATTCCTTGTTAGTATGATAATTAGTGACTTGCAATTTTGGTTGTGTCTTGTATTAGTTTGACCGAGTGTGACTTGTGAGTTTGTAAGTGTTTCTTATGTTGGACATGGGAGCATTAGGCATTAATCTAGAGATACCCATAGTATAGTACCTTGTAGCAATAGTTCTATGATAGGTGTTATTATAATTAGTATTGGTATTATAGAAAGAGGAGTAAGAGTATCAGTGATAGTTCTCAGAGTTAGTATCAGAGCCAACATACTCACCCTGGATAATCACGATTATGCAATTGGATGATCTACGTGAACAATTAAGTATCCAGGAATTGTGTTAAGGATTTATGGAGCATGATGTTCAATTTGATGATTGATATCGGGTGTGTTAAAGGTAAGAAATTGTATATGCATAAAAGAGTTAATGGGCTATCATGAGAAGAGAAATATCGGAATTGGTAATGAAGATGGTGAAGCGTATCACAGATCAGTTTAACAGACTGAAAAAGTTAAAGGGGAATACCTATACATCAATCGAGATGAAGAACCATACACATGCCCATGAGAGTAAAGAAACATGAGTATTATAGAAGGAACAGGTAAACATGAGTTCTAATGAGCTTGATGAGATGATCAATTAATGAAGCTAGTGATATAATACCAAGAGTGCTAATGGTTCTATTTCGAGAGTTAGTCGAGAATGACGCTCAAAACAGTAAGCACTCTGCGTGATGATACTCGGATGATATACCAGTTAATATAGATTGAAAATCATGGAAGAAAATACATGTGATGATAACTTTGATCATTGGAGGTAATAGTACAAGTGATTCAGGCAGTACAACTTTAGTACACAATTATAGACACTAGATGCATTGAGTGCACCTTGAGTATCAGAGACCGTGAGCACTGATATGTACCTTTGTAGAGTTATAAATCGAAAGGGGGAAATAAAATGTTTATTTTAGAATAATTGAGGAGTTGAGATTATGTCATTAAATTTTTGAGGATTTTAAATATGAATTCAATAAACATGGTTAAGGCTACAAAGATTTTAGGAGTGATTAAATTTTATTTTCGATATTGAGTATCTGATTTTGAGGAAGTATATACAATTTATTTTAAGTTGAACGAGAAGTTAAACCTTGATGATTATTTTGAGGATTAATTTTATGGTAGATGAGAGATATGAATATTAATATATGAGTAGATGATATACATGTGTAAGGATCTGATGATTTGAGCATGATTGAGATGGCACCGCAGACTGACTTGGGTGTCCATCTAAAGTTGTATTGGAAGGAGCAGTATTTAGTATGGTGTTGCACTTGACGTATATTGAGTGATAAGGACGACTAGTATGAACAATTATAGTAGGAACGGGAACCGACAGAGAGTAGGGTACTAAAGAGATAGAGGTATCAAACCTTGGATGCATTATTAAACCATGGATATATTAAAGATTCTTGGTATCAGATTTAGGTATCAATAGGCAGGTGTATGCAATGAGGATGTAATCATGGATATCTTATGGACTAATGATTAGTTGATATGGGTACCAGTGTACAGGGATAGGAATTAGTTAGCGAATGTGCTAGAGTTAAGTGTTTGTTAGAGATAGGAGATACCGCAAGAAATATGTTAGCAGGTTCCTTCTTTTCTCATGTTGTTTTCATCTTCTGATTGATTGATTCCCTAATACCGTGGTTTGTATTCGTGATTTACTTGTTAGAATATAGCTAGTAGTACACCTTAACAGAGACTGAAATACCATGACAAAAGATACATGACTTATATATTTTCTTAAATTGCATGGCTGTAGGTGAAATTTTCTTAAACCATGATCATTAGGGTTTTGACCATAGCAAAGATCTGCGACGAGGTTATGACTGACAAAAAGAGACAAGAGGATCAAATTTGTGGATGAGCATTAAATTAAATAAAGAATTTAGGGGTTGTTATAACGGAGTTGATGGATCATTGATTTTATGAAAATCGAGGTATGATTGAAATTCGAGGATAAATATTAACTTAAAGGGAGAATTAAGAAATTCACAGAGCCAAAAATTTGAGGATTTATTAATTTTAAGGAGGTCTTGATATGATTGAATTGATTATTAAAAATTTGAGAAATTTGAGAGATTATCATTTTATCTATTTGATTGCAAGATAGAAATTTTATATATTATGAATGTTGCATTGAAGATTCTGGAAGCATCGCATCGTTGAGTATTTGAGGAAAAAGAAAATCAGGAAATAAAATCGTAAATGGAATAATGTCGAATTCAATTCTTGGGATGAGGAGTTAGATTGGAATAAGCATCAATTGAATTTGAGTTAGAGGAGTAAGATGATTGATGAGTGTTTAAAAAATTAAATTTTGGGATACAGATTTTTAAGTTTTATAAATATGCATTGATTGGATTTCAATTGGAGGATTGGATATTAAATCCTGGAGTATTTAGATACGAACTTAAAATTTTTGGAGGAGATTATGACAAAAAGGGGATTTGATTTTTAAACTCGAAGATTTTCAGGAATATGATGATATAGAATTTTGAAAGGTTGGGAAATAACAACATGGAATTACTTCAGGATTATTTGGGTTGAAGTTTAAATTTGATAGAAATAATATGATGAGTAAAGGCAATTATTGAGGATCTTAAATTTTGAGGACGAAATTTTTCTAAGGTGGGTAGACTTGTAACCTCCGATTTCCAAATTTCTGAAATAATTAGATTTTTTAATTTATTTTAAATACCAAGTTTATAAAATATTTTCTCCTTGAATTTTGTATTTGATTTGGAACAATGTTTGATTTTAGAAGGTAATTTAAAATCTTTTATAAAAATCATTTTTCTAAATGTCAATTTATTATAAAATAACTAGATAAATAATGATGTAAATATAATACTATAGCTTCGAATATTTTTGGCTTGAAATCATAAAATTATTTGTTTAATAAAAATTATTGAAGGACTAGTTGTTCATAATAAAATTTTCATATCCATTTTTGGAATAGTAAATAAATGAATTACATATTTTCTAGGGTTTTGAAATATGGGTTTGTTTAGTAGCTAATTTAATCAGTTAGCCTTGGAAGCCCTTAAAAATATTTTTTCTTAAATTATAATACTTTCTATTAATTTACCAGTTTACCGTCTCCCATGCACACCCTCATTTCCCACATGAACTTATTCATGTTTTATCTGGGCCTTTCATTTGGGCCAATTCTCACCCTTTATCCCAAACCCTCTCTCCCTATTTAAGTCCCTCATCACCATTCCCAAGAAACCCTAGCTAGCCCTCACAAATCCCCACAAGCCAACAAGCCATCAATATTTTTGTGTGCTCGTGTCCGTGTGTCCAGCATCACCGTGTCAGCCGTGTTGGCCTCGGGTCCGACCCCGGGTGTCCCACCGTATCCATTCATTTCCTGTGTCCAGATTTACAACATTATAATCTGATTTTCGTGTCCGACACACCCGGACACATCCACATCCACCACTGTACACAACATCATCCCTGTGTCCAACACCCGGACACGTCCGCCCCCACACCACAGTACATCGAATCCGTGTGTCCAGCCTCGGACACAGCTACCACACAAACCCATCGTGTCCAGCCCCGGACACGTTCCAAACTGACACATCCACAGCAGACCCTAACCCTAACCTAGCTCCGGTGACTGTGGCTCCTCCTCGTCGTCGTCGAGCTCGCCGGTGGATGCGAGACCGCTTCCTCGAACCACCGCCGCCTCGGACCTCCTCACCGCGTCGAGCCGTGGCCGCCTCAGATCCGTCGAACCCAGATCCGGCGCTGGAACCGAGCACCGTCGCTGAAGCCGAGCACCGCCGCTGGAACCGAGCACCGCCGCCGCCTCGAAGCCGCCGCTGCTCTCAAGTTCCACGCCGCCGCCTCCTCGGGACGAGAGCACCGCCGCCTCCTCGAACAGAGCACCCGCCGAGTTCGAGAGCCGCCGTCTCCTCGGGACGAGAGCACCTGCCGTCGAACAGATCCGGCGCCGACGCCTTGCCGGCCGACCCCGGCGAGACCCCACCGCGTCGACGCCGGTAACCTCCCCCAACGTGAGCCTCGTTCCCCCTTTCTTGTTTCCCTGTGTTAGTTAATTATAGGAGTTAGTTTACTTTATATGTATTAGTTTAATTTATAATTAGAGTAGTTAATTATTTCTTAATTAGTTAATTAATTTGTTAATCAATAATTAATTTGTTAATCAGTTAATTATTTCTTAATCAGTTAATTATATTATTAATCAGTAATTATTTAGTAATATAATTAGTTTAGTAATATATGTAATTTGTTAGTAATTAAAATATACTTAGTTTTATTGTTGTAATGTATGAATTTAGTTATTTATTATGTGTGAATTTAGTATGTATATATATAAGAATTTTTGATTATGTAAAATATAATAATTTTTGGGGTTTATATTATTAATTAGAAATATAGTTTCAATAATGAAAATGAGATCAAAATTTGTTATTGGGCTGGTGACCAATTTTACTATAGACATAAATATATTGGCTTTTACATAAATTCTAGATTTTTACAAATAAACGTTTACTTGTAATTATTGTTCAAAAATAATTTCGAAATAATTTTCATTAAATTAAGGTGGTACCTTAATAACAAACAACGACCCTTCCTCTTATTAGCCTGGAATCTTTATCTCGGTTTTTGTGCCGAACTCCGATCATGGACTTCTTTATATAGTTTCTAGCTATTTGGACTGCTCCGGACCCATTGGAACTAACTATTAATTCATTTGGGATCACCTTGAGAAGTGTGGCATTATGTACATTCTCTGATTAGTTTAATATGTATAAAATATATTTGATTGATATATATATATACAAATATGTATTTTGGTATAAAAATATATTATATACATCTATTAGTGTATATACACAAATACATATTTTGTACAATTACTAAGAGACTTATATATATATTATGTACGTTTTATTGGTATATACTCTGAGTGTAAATGTGTATTATATACGTATCCCTAATAGATGACCCTAGTTGACTAGTGCCATACCTGGTAGAGCCCCTGAGTTCATGTATTTGTGATGTATTAGTGTAGCATCTGATGCAAATGTGGTTTTGCTTGTGTTATATTTATAGGACTGTTGGTTTACCCAGGGGATACTCTGGAACAGGACATCAATAATTACCAGCTAAGGACCCAAGGCGAGTACATTCTCTGATTAGTTTCTAATTTATGATATCTCCTATGTTCACTGTATCTAGTGTAAATATCCATGTTCTTGACACATTGGTTACACGGATTGGTATACACGGATCTCGTCATGAGATGTTATTCCTTATTCATGGTGTAGCTTGTACAAGACTTGTTTTCCTTGTTATCTTGTGCATGTACAGACACTGATTCCCGAGGAGATTTGCTACCTTCCTAGAGAATCTAGTGCCATAGCGTACCATGATTGGATCTACTATACCAGTCGGGGTGGGGAGTATTTTAGTGTAGATATGTGACCATAACCAACTTTTCATGCATCATAGCTCATCCCACATCTCACGTCGGGTGCGGCCTGACCCTCTCCATGCTTTATAGCTGTTACGTGTGATTAGCCTGACCTATACATGCATCATAGCTAACCAACGGTTAGCCTGACCTTCGTGAATCATAGCTAATCACATGTAACCAGCCTGATCAAGTTCCCAAGCCGATCACATATTAAAGCTAGTACTCACACACTTAGTCATAGGTTTCTTGCTCATGGACATATTATTTCTTTTCCTGCAGTTACTTACAGTATTTTCTAGTATTTCTTTATTGTACATTTCTCGTACCTGTACATGCATCTGGTATATTTCCATCTAGAACTGCTACATAGTTTATGTCATTTATATAGAACTGCTATTTAGAGATGTACTTTGCTCCTTCCTGACTGGAAAATATTTTTCCAGACTATGACCTTAGTGGACTTGTTTCTGACACTTGGGGATTGGTTGTTACTGATTGCAGGTATGATTATTTTGTCTTTAGTCTTGTGTTGTATTCTTTTTGTTTCTTCAAATTCTTATCGTGCTGTAGTTGTGATTGAGTATGTTGTTCATTTTTATAGTGTTATCCGTGTCTCCTTATGGAGTTGGATACTAGTGTGAGATTATTTAGATAGTACTTGACCTAGACAGCATTCTACCGCCGATGCTGTGGCGTAGGCTGGACGTACCCATGCACTCGCACCCCTAAACCGGGTGCGGGTCGTGACACGTAGAAGCCGAGTAGGCATTGGAGCCGAGTGGGCATAGAGGCCGAGTGGGCATAGAGGCCGAGTGGGCGTAGAAGCCGAGTGGGCATAGAAGCCGAGATGATGTGGACGTTTTAGCCGAAATTATAGCTCTTGGAGATATAATCAAATCTCTTGCATTAAATGCAGAGATCTGCCCCCATCCTGCGCAATAAATGCAGAGGCGTATCTTCGAAGAGTTGCCATCATTATGTGCATTAAATGCAGATACGCGCCTCGAATCCTGTACGAAGAGTAACTACTGACTGGCAGTCTGTTTGTCTTCTGTGGAGCGTAATAAGCTCACGTCTGCCTGTGTAAAAGTAGGCAGCGTATCCCCTTGTATACATAAAAGCAGTTTACGCAAAGGGGATATCACTAAACGACGGTTCGGTGACATTTAATCAAATCTCCTGCATTAAATGCAGAGATCCGCCAAATCCTGTGCATTAAATACAGAGGCGTGTTTTGAAGGTCTGCCACCCTTTCTGTGCATTAAATGCAGAGACGTGCCTCGAGCCCTGTACGAAGAGCAGCTTTTGACGTGGCAGGCTGTTTGTCTTCTATGGAGCGTAAGAAGCTCACGTCTGCCTGTGTAAAACTAGGCAGCGTATCCCCTTGTATGCGTAAAAGCAGTTTATGCAAAGGGGATGTCACTAAACGACGGTTCGGTGACATTTAATCAAATCTCCTGCATTAAATGCAGAGATCCGCCATTATCCTACGCATTAAATACAGAGGCGTATTTCGAAGGTCTGTCACCCTTTATGCTCATTAAATGCAGAGTCGTACCTCGAGTTCTGTTATCACTCTGCACATTAAATGCAGAGACATGCCTCGAGCCCTGTACGAAGAGCAGCTTTTGACGTAATAGGCTGTTTGTCTTCTGTGGAGAGTAAATAGCTCATATCTGCCTGTGTAAAACTAGGCAGCATATCCCCTTGTATGCGTAAAAGCGGTTTACGCCAAGGAAATGGCAGTAAATGACAGCATGGGTTGCAGTGCCGCGCCATCATTATATCCGTTGCCAGGGTAGTCGTGCAGTACTCTTTGTCAGTAGTCCAGACGTCAGGTTCATTGCATGATCTGACAGGTTCATTTCAAAGAATAAAAAGCGTTCCTCGTACACTTCAATGCTGCATTAAAAGCGGATGAGTTCTACGCCATAAAGGCGATGTAGCACCCTTTTTACGCTGAAGCAGCCTGGACATACTGCATTATGTGGATGGTCCTTGAGCTTATAATTTACGCTGTGCTCAGCAGAAAAGTTCTGTTTGTACGTTGATGGCTCTGAGGTCCTCTATTTATGCTGCCCTGCATCAACATGCTGCGTATAGCTATCCAGCATATTTTTCATGCTTCTACACTTGTCACGCCCTAAAATCAGAATACTGGAGAGCGGGGGAGTGACTCAGCCAACCACACCTTACAGAATACCGAAGTAAGCCACGATGTACTAAAGTTGTCTAGAGACAAGGGGGTTCATACCACAATCAAGTCACCTAGGGTCAAGAATATCTATGTCTCAATCATCAACCAAGAACAATAAGAATAAACATATAAGATAAAGAAATTAGGCATCCCTGATGCTCTATCAGAATGATCATGAAACTAGTTATACAGGATGGTACACTAGTACATTGTCAAGAGTATATGATTATAAGCCAATCGCAGTCTGAATAATATATAAGTATGTGGTGGAACTAATATACAGATAAATCGACTAACAAGTACTATCGGCTAAACGCCAAAAAGGTAATACAAAATGATACTCATAGTGGGGAAGACGAAACCCACTCAAGTTCCTCGGCGGACATCCTCCTGGTATACGTCATCGGTCAGATACTTGACAGGATCCTCGGGCTCTGCTACTAAACCTGGCCAAACAAAACATGTGGGTTCAGGCCCCGATAGCAAGTTACCATAAAGGAGCATAAGTGAATGTAGCAAAAACCAATAAAGTACATAAAATAGGATCCATGCCATAATAGTAAGCGTATAACCTTTCATCTAAGCAGTAGGATACCTCTACAACCAAATAAGAACAAGGAGTATCGTACTACTCCGAGACAGGGTACAACTAACCAATTATGAACACGACGAAGATATCTATATCGTATCGTTGGTCCATATCCTATCGTAGCACAATAGTTTAATCCCACAACCAAACAAGGACAAGAGTTGAACCACTATACCATGATAGTCTATGTCCTCAAGCTACTAACAGATGGCACAAATAACAATCAGAAACAAAAATACACAGGCCATAATATAAGCTAAGATATAGTATATAACTTTGGTCCATAGCCTATTGTGACACATTGGTGCAACTTTACGACTAAACAAGGACAAGGGTTGGACCGTCGTACCATAATAGTTTATGTCCCTAGACTACCAGCACATACTCTTTTAAATCAGCCAATCAATCATACGACTTGTTATGTGCAGTCTGAGTTATCTCAGAAGAATAATGCAATATTGGAATCTTTATAGCATACTGATGGTGAGGCGGGATGGTCGAGCCAATAAACGCATAACACATAGTGTGTAAGCATCGGTCCCTCGTAAGGCCACCACACAAGTAATCATATAATAATATATAATATAGCTGGATACTGCACTCTATTACTGTAGATGATATACAGTATCCTTTAGGGACCAACATGATGCCCTAGGACATATGTCCTAACGGTAGCTACCACGCATGATCTCGAGATTCTATTCTCTCCCAATGGTCTACAAGTTTAGTTGCTTAATTAGCCCTACAGTTATTAGAACATTGTATCATGGTTACATGATTATCCTCCTTAGTTTCCAATCAAAGGTAGTTTAATAATTGACATGGGTAATTTATTTTAGGATATTTTGTATTTAAATATGATTAATTATTTACTGTATTAATTATTGATTATTAGTTATATTATTATTTTATACTTATGTAGTGGACCTAATCTATTTATTAGTAGTATGAACCCAATATTTTATATGAGTTTAGATTGAGCCCATGAATTAGGCCCCATAGATTAGAAGGTTGGATTAATTAGTGAAACCATTAGACTAGAACCTTCTCCCTTAATTAATTTCTTCATGAGAGGCCCAAAGGGTAAATAGGACATTTCATATATCTTTGGGAAGGGGTATTTGGTCAGCCATAGGGGGAGGAGAGAGAGTGCCTTATTTTATTTTATTTCCAATTCCATTAGATCTAGTTTTTCCCTCTTTCCAAGTTCCATCTTTCCCTCATCAATTCTCCACTAATTTATTTATAATTTCCTTTTCTATTTTTAATTGGAGGCCTCTTCATCAAGTATCTACAAAAAGAAAGCAAGAATCTAGAAGGAGGAGGCCAAGATCTACAAGAAGAGGAGCTACATTCCATTTGGGGACTTTTTATTGGAAATCCATCTCCCAATAGGTAAATTTTAGTTTTTTCTCTTCTAGTAGACTCTAAATCTGAGATTTAACCATGAGAAACCAACTCACATGCATAAGCTACCCAAATGAATTGGTTTAAGGTTCATAGGAGACCTATGGTGGAAGTAATGTGCATTTTGGTGTCAATTTTAGGGGAATTCCGAGATTGGCACATGTGATATTTGTCAATTGGTCTAATAGATCAAATTTACATATGATTGCTTGTTTGGGACTATTATCGTCTCCACAATTGGGTACATGTAGGCCGTATCTCGTCAATTTGACGACGGGTTAATTTTAGAGGTTTTCCTCTGACACGGGGACTTGTGCATATCATATTATGACACGAATACGTAGATGATCTAATTACTATATGTATTATTCATATTTAGTGTATTAGACTTGCTCGTGTCCTCCGAGATGCGTTTGGTTGTGTGTTGGAGCCGTATCGCAAGCATATCATAGAATTAGTGTGATACGGGTGCGGTGCACTCCACATATTTGGTTTATTATCCTCATTCCTATTTGTGCATGTGTGTGTATATATATATATATATATATATATATATATATATATATATATATATATATGTGTGTGTGTGTGTGTGTGTGTGTGTGTGTGTTTGTGTGCATATATATATATATATATATATATATATATATATATATATATATATGAGTAGATATTAAATTCATATAGAAAGATATGTGTGTGAGTGTGCTGTGTGTTATGTGATGTGTTGTTTGTGAGTGAGTGAGTGAGTGAGAGCATCAGTGTCAGCAGAGGGGGTATCGAGCAGTGGCCTTGCTATAGTGCTCAGCAGAGAAGGCTCGGGCATGGCAGTATTAGGGTGCATAGCTACTGTGCATTGCACAGCAACTGAGGAACGGGTTCATCAATAAGGGAGTAAGTATGGCAATGTAGCTCGTACAAGAAGGGAAGTCAGCAGTGGGTCACTGAGCCAAATATAGCTCAGGATGAGAGGCAGCTGCAGTAGCAGTCCTATTGCAGTGCAGTCAAGCTGAAGGGCAGCAGCTGCAGCTTTGAGGCATGGCAGCAATATTCAGGTATTTGTATAGTATAGGAGATGCACAATAACTCGAGGAGAGCACAGTAGCACAAAAGCTCCCATACCGAGTATCAGCAGGGATGCAGTGCTCGTGCATTGAGCAACTTCTCTAGTGAGCAGTAATGTGTAGTGCACAGTTCAACAAACAGGGAAGCCCAACAGCTAGTTGTAGAATCACTATGCAAGAGGAACTGCACAGTAACAGTATCCATATCAATAAGGGATCAATTAATGAGCTGCTCAATAAAAATTTCAGTATAGTTAGTTGGGTTTAACATTAAGTTTGAGTATTGGTTAGTCTAGTTGATTTCTATATTAGCTAATTAGTAATAGATAGTTTTAGTATAAGTAGTTAGTGATTATATATATATATATATATATATATATATATATATATACTTGATTATGTAATTAGTTATATATTTATCTATGTAGCTAGTAAGTATTAGATATAGTTAGTTAGATAATTATACTAGTGTATATATGATACGTTGTCAGTTAGTGGTTTAAGAAATAGTTAGCTATGTAACTATTTGTAACTAACTATATATAGTATTGATATATATATTATGGTGTTAGTATATTACATATGTTATAGTTACTTTATGGAGTTAGTATATGTTAGCTTATAGTTAGAATATTAGTTTTGGAGTTATATATATATATATATATATATATATATATATATATATATATATGTGTGTGTGTGTGTGTGTGTGTGTGTGTGTGTATTAGCTATATGTTAGAGTTTTAGGTTACCTCGGGATACCAAGGTAATACCAAGGTAAGGGGTCGATACCCAAGGTATTGGGTTGGGTATCGAGGTAGGTGCGATACGCATTGGTGCAAGGCCAAGGTATCATATTTTATTGGTTTGTTATAGTACTATGTATATTGACTTGAATATATATCTAAAATACTATTTTCATATATGGAAACTTGCGTATCTTAGGATATGACTTTTTGAGTGTCTTTTAGTATCATGTTAGCTTGTATAGTTAGTTTCATAGTGCATTGACTTAGTGTCCTAGTATTAGACTCTTGCAACCTAGATTTAATCAGTTTGACTTAGAAATAGTTTATGACTTAGAATTATATCATATTAACTTATTTCTATTTTTGAACCTTATATTGATGCAACATACCATATATAGGTCTGTGCACCAACTTGGGCATCGAGAGACACACCTTGCTCAGGACTTCAGGCGAGTATATTTCTCTCATAGTTTTTAATTCATAATAGTGTTTATATGCATGTTCTAGAATTGTATACTTGATTCCGACACAGTAATTTCACGGACTTTTACTACATGGATCCTGTCAGGAGATGTTATCCCCTACTGTGTTCAGTGGGTACTCGTGTACATGTATTTTATTGTGTATATTGGGTATTGATTTATATTTCGTATTAATACACTACTTATGTTCAATGTGCTTATTCGTGTATACCCACTGCTCGTGTTTAGTGATCATATTCATGTTCGTAGTGTGTCGTGATTGGATCTATTGGTATTAGTTGGGGATGAATGAGTAGGAGTTGATTATGTGATCAAATCCCCATTTTTATATTGTGTACATTCTGGTTATATACCACACTTGTAATCGTCTTACCTGATCATGTTCACCCTAACCGATCACATAATAAACTTGTATTCTGAGGCTGATTAGTTAGATTGCAGTTATTTCATCATATTGCTAATATCTATATTATTGTTCTATATTCTTGTACATTATATGTATACCTATTGTTCATTCATTCATATGTTAGTGATCTTGTATTTCATTTATATTATCTGTTTTATATGCTTAATTATGTTATTGAAACTGCTTTCAGAGGTATATACTTTGCTCCAATCCTGACTGGATATATTTTTCCAGATGACTGGCTTATAGAGCAGTGTCCCGTATTCTACGGGCTGCAGGATAACGTACCTTTAGAGGATACTCCTATAGACCAGGAGGACTTTGTTGTAGAGCCCGAGGAGGTCTAGTTATTTGTATTGGCATGTATTAGACTATTATATATGTTGGATTCCTAGTTTGTATATTATTTCAGATTCTGGATTGTATCTTATTCTTTCCTTCGCTATTTCATTCGTGCTTTATTTTTCTTATTTTGTTTTGTGATTGAGATTAGTTATACTTGTGAGATACCATATTGTCCCTCTATTTGGAGTTGAGATAATTGACAGGTACCATATTATATTGTTGAGATATTAGATAGTTAGAAATGACCCAGACAATATTCTACTACCGATGCTACGGTGTAGGCTGGGCGTAACCATGTACTCGTGCCCGATTATCCGGGTGCGGGCTATGACAATAACGCACCGTGGTACATGTATGCTAGATACGAATCCATATTATTGCTCGAAAGCTAAATCTGGATTTCCCCCTAGCGTAATGCAATAAATCAATCCAACAAACATCCTAACCATGCTACGATTACTAACAAATCACTATGCCCGTGCCAGAAAAATAAAAAGGCGTAGCATGTACACTTAGTATGATCAAGTTGTATCTCAATGCACATATAGGCTACAAGTAAGCTGATAGTCACGTTCAAAATATAATAGCCTAGATACAATGAATCAGGATAAGATACTAGGCATATCAGTCGGTCAGATAAGTATAATAACTAGGTCAAGAGTCGCATAATATGTTACATCTAGCAAGGTTGTCACACTTCAGTACACAGGTAAAATCATGTGGCATACTTGGTGCGAAAGAAGTATTAACTTGGATATAATTGGTCAGGTCTATAAATTAGTCACATGAATCTTCTTATCACATTGAATTAGGTTTATAAGTTATCGGTCAAATAAAAGCCTCAATTCATATAAAATCCTCGAATTAACAATTATGCTAGCGAATGTGAGTAAGGAAAAAGTATGAACTGGTCTGGAGCAGATCCGCAATCCTTAAAGCAAACAAGGACCTGGATTACAGATCATCTCCTGAGTAGAACTATGCCCCTTATTCTATTCAACGATCAAAGGCAAAGGTAATCAATCTACTAATCATCCTCAAATTAACAATTATACAATGCCGCCAGACGAGAGAAAGGGTAATTGTACGAACCACTATGAAGAAGATCGACGACCCTTAAACCAAACAAGGACTGGGGTCGCAAACCATCTTTGGAGTAGAACTACACCCCTCATCCTGTCCAACAAAAAAGTAAGATATAATCCACATATCTGAGTCCACTTAGCAGGTACTGATTTAGTATGACACTCATATCTAGTAGGGTCAATATGATATTATGTTATGCATATAGCCAATTCTAGTGCATAAGTCTGGTTTACTAAGACCACTCTTCCTTAGGATCAATCATAAGCAATTGTCAAGACCATCCACAAAGAACAAAAAAATATTACAAATAAAATAAATAAACCAAAAAAATTATGAAACATGTACAAATATTACTAGGGTCGCATAGGATCACATACGCGCATAAAAAATACACACATGGATTTGCCACATGGGTTAGGCCGCATGCACTGATTAGGCGTATGAGCAACTAGCCGCATCGACGAGCTAGCCGCATGGACGAGCTTGCTGCATGGGTCACTTGGCCGGATGCTCAGGGTCAAGGTCTAATCCTTGGGATAAATGTTTGAAGTAATGGACAATTAATTAAAATATATCATAATTAACAGGAATCAACATATAAAATACAACATGAATACATCTACAAGGAAAATTTTAAATATCACATATTCAAGAATACCAAATCTAGGAATGTGTGTGACACTTATGGACCATGATTTGGGGGTCCAGTCCTGGCATATCTTCGTAACTCCAGGCAAAGACATTAATGTTCCCTAACGAGCTGTAGCAGGGATCCTTGTTCATCATTAGTTAGACTCTTGCTGATGAAGATAGGTTTGGTGGAGGATTTGTCGCCCATATTGACTTGTACGACTGCATCCTCGATAGAAGGTTCTCTTTGTTCAAACTACATCTCCCATTATGCATCTAGGCGTTGGGCCTATTGTTCTACTTTAAAGAGTTCTAGTGGATCTTCTTCATCTATCTCAGGGTCAACTGACACTATTTTGGCAGACAATGTTTGGTTAAGTATCTCTTCGATAATGACATCGGAGTCCCAAAGGGAAGACTCTAAAGAGTGAGAGTGTAACTCATCTTCTTGATTCGAGCCTTCGGGGTTGTGGGAGGCGTAACGTACCCTAAGTCACGCTTGGTCTTATGGTACCTCAGACTTTCCTGACAGAGCGATGAGACATATGGGTAGTCGTTGATATTTCCCGTAATTTAGACCTTAGTTTATTTTAAGATCATAGCCCATCTTTTGGATGAGATGTTTGGCTTGACCACTGAACCGATAGAGTTGTATTTTAGCAGTATCGGGTTCTGGCTCTTGTTCCTTCGTGATGAAGGACCAGGGGTCTTCAACCCTGCCGAAGATGATGGGTTTGTCTTCCCTTCTCCTTGCTGGAACCGTGAAGTAGGAACCTTGGCTAGGGAGGATTTGGTTTATAGCATAGGTGGTAGTCACCTGTGTCTGCTGGTGCAGGCCTATACCGTTCTCCATGGAATACAGCATGCTTATGTGTGCAACTTTAGAGTAGTTCAAAGATAGCCCTTTATTAATGAAATGGGGTATCCCTTCTTCCAAAATTATATTATTGAGAGAAGGGACACTAGCATGAGCAGCTACGTACTCCTCCAGCTCATCTTTCCCGAGATCTACCCCCAGTACGAGTGACAACTTTGTAGGTTTCCTGTGCAGCTTTACTACCAGAGGTTCGGATGTGGCGGATGATGTCGAATCTCCCCTAGGTGGTCGATCTATCCTACGAAGGTGGACGAAAAACGGTTTGGGTACTTTCCTGTATAGTTTTACGATGAGAGGAGCAGTTGTGTTAGGAGCATTTGACTTTAGACGGGCCCTTAAGGGCTCTTCGGGTGTTGCCCTAGCCTCTGCCTCATCATCGGCATCATTGCTACCTTCATTTTGGTAGACCTGTTTGTAAAGGATTGAGTCAAAGTAGTATTCTTCGATCCCTTTGAATGGGTCAATGTCAGCAAACTCTATTTTGATCATGCTATGTTCGTCGATGTACTTTAGGCACTGGTGCAGGGTCGATGGCACGATCCTTTATTCATGTATCCATGGACGTCCGAGCAAGACGTTATAGGATACATCTACGTCAATGACGTAACAGATGACCCCCATTTTTAAGTCGTCAATCTGGATTTTCAGGCGAATCTTACCCAGAGGGTAGCTCCTTCATGCGTTAAAGCCAGTGATGGCAGTATTGGTGGCTGCCAGGTGATGTATCAAAATGCCTAGGTTCTGAAGCAGACTCTGCAGGATGATGCTTATCGATGAACCAGGGTCGATGTGCATCTGGTCCAACTTAATGGCACCAATGTACCATATGTAATACAGAAGACGATCATGCCGATTATTCTTTAATAATATTTTATGTTGCGAGAACGTGATGCTGGGTATCGCCTCCATGATATTATTGCAGTGGGGATAAGCCGCAAGATTTTCAGCTGGCGGCTTGACCTCCTCCAATTAGGTGTCGATATTTTGTAATGCCTCACTAAGAGTGACCCGATGGACTTTTGAGAGTTGGAGAAGCTCGAATATAGATAACTTTGCTGGAGTGTTGGTAAGTTGGGCCAAGATATTGAAGTTGTAGGGCATTTCCAATCCCTGAGCTAAATTTTTGCACAGCGACTTATCAAAGCGAGTATCTTTCGGCTTAGACTTGTCCGCTGCTGGAGGCTGGAATGGATCTAGATCTGATATTACTGGTTCAACTGTTGAAAGTGCACTATCGTCAGAAATGTTGTACTCTTGTTGGTACGCTAGGCCTGACCTTATTGTTCCTACTATAGCTTCATCAGATGGGGGAAACCATGTGCACGGTTTAGATTTCTTGCCCATAGTCTTGGTGGCAAACAATTTTGTCTGGTGAATCAATACTGGAGCAAGATTGGGGTGAACCCACATGACATCTCCGCGTGACATGGTGAGAGGTATCTGCCTGACCGTTTGGTTATGAGCCGGCGAAAGTTTGAGGACCTCAATTGTTGCCCGAAGGATCAGGATTACTCCATCTTGGGCCTCCATTGCTGGAAAATTACCGAACTGGAGGGGCACCATGTTTGAGGAAACTGTCATGCCACCGATATCCAAGGTGAGGGCCTTGGTGTCGAGCAGATGCTGAATGTACCATTTGAGGGTATAGCATTCCTTCGTCATATAGTGGACGTAGCGATGGTAGTGGCAGTATTTTGGATTGTTTATCTTGGCTGCCTCTACAGGGTATTTAATGTCGGGGAGCAAAAGCTTATCACCCTTCATCAATACGTCGAAGATGGTCATGATGTCATCATCTTTGAAGGAGTAAGTCTCCTGAGGTTTTAGAACCTCAACCGATTTTGCTCGGACTTCTTGGTTAATTTGGCCACTAGGGCCTGTTTTCCTTTTCCATCGCAGCTGATGTTGCCACTGTTGTTATTGTTGGAACATTTTCCCATATTGTCATAGATCTATATTCCAAGGAGCAGGGCATCCTTGACCTTCTTTTCAGTGCCGATAGCGTTGATGATGAATAATGTCCAATCTTTGAATTGACTGTCGCCCATCCAGAGGCAGACGGCCAAAAGTAGGTTCCTGTGGCATATGCCCATAAGTGTGGAATCAGGATTGCCTTGAGGCAACCTCAGTGTTGCTTGGCAGAAATGCTCGATATAATTTTGGGCAAGTTTTCTTTTCCCTTGGGTGACATCCATTAGGGAAAACATCATCATGTCACTTTCTTCGTCATAGAATCTTTTGAGGAAAAGACTTTTGAAGTCGTCAAACAATGAGATACAATTGTCTTGTAGCTGCAAACTAGTCAAATATGACCCCGGATAATGCCCCCATAAAGAGCTTGGTGAGGAGTGCATCACTACAAGGTAGGTGCCCCGTTGTAGTCTCGAAATAGCTCATGTATTAACGGGGAGAAGTCTTCCCTTTGAATGAGTTCAAGTTGAAGGGCTTGTACTTTGGCGAGTATGGAATATCCCTCCACTCGCCGGAGGTACGGTTGTCATATCCCGAGCTCGTGTAGTAAATTTTGGCTGCCCATAGAATCTAAGCGAGCCCGGAGTTTCTAGATTTTTCTCATTGCTTCTTTGGCTTCATCTCCCACGGAAGGGACAGATAAACTAGGTATAGGGTAATTTTTGACTATAGGTGGAGCGATTGCGTCAGAATTCACGTTGGTCCTTGGGTCCAAGCTTGCTTGTCCAAAATCCCTTGCTGGTTGGGAAGCCATTTTTGCTTTAATCTTCAGTATTGCCTGGGTCATGGCTTGCATCGATGAGCTCACCGTCTACATTATGGACTCGAGATTCTCGAGGCATTTTCGATCGTTGGGATCTTATTGATCGTCCCCGGCCATATATGTAGTCCTCTCATGGAAAGATATAGACGGGGTAGTGGACGTCGTGCTTTCCGTCTTCGATTCTTGTTGCGATCGTCCTCAGGTAGCATCTCCTTTTTCTCGCATTCAGAGAGAATACTACCCCCATTGTAGGAGGCTATATCATCTTGATGAGGGTGGCTTCCCCTAGGGTCATCGGAGTCTGTTTCTTGGGCATCACCGCCTTCTCGGAATGTCAGGTTATTGTATTGGTCCGGGGGGTACTACCTCTAGATCGTGTAACCCTTAGGGGTCCTTAGAAAAAACTACCCCCAGCGGCTAATAGATTTTTCTTTGAGCGGGTACCTTGGAAAATACCTTCCGTAGGTCCCGTTGCGGGTCGTCCTGGTAGTGGCCTTTTTAATGCGCTGGTTGAGATTGACGGACTGGAGGTGCTGGACTTCTTCCCTCCCAAGGTAGAAGGGTCTTTCTTAACAAAATAACATGAGGCGAATGGTATCTCATCCTTCTCGGGTGTTTGCACCTGATCTCCAGGTTGTTTTCGGAGAGGTGCCTTCGGATGCAGTCGTTGGAATATCGACGGCCTGCTTGTGGGTACTGCCACTTTGTTGCAACAGCAGTTGATAATGATTTTGGCACAGTGGTATCTTAGGAAAGACACTTCATGTGTCGTGGTTATCTACCTCATCTTGCGCTTGTGACAAATCATATTGTGCAAGTCAAACGTGGTTTGATCCACCTTTACACTATTTTAGTGAGCACGAGTAGACCGAGCGCACGGGTGCGTGGGTGCTATCTTTGCTCCCTAACTCGGGGTTTGTACAAAAACTTCCCCAAATCGTTAGTGGAAGACTTTTGAGATGGGTCGTATCCATTTGCCGCTATGGGCTGGACGCATGGGCCATTTTTGTATAGCTTTCCACCGGGGGACCGTATAAAGGTTAGCGATGCCCGTTGACGGTTAGCTGAGTGGATAGTTGCTTGAGCCTGACGAGATCGTACTGTCCCAGACTTTTTTGACTTCGCACTCGTAGGCACAGTACGAAGAGTCCAAGCTCTGGTTTTCCTCAACGTGGCGTATGGGGGCACGACCGGATGGGATTCTGTCAAAGATGGAGCTTCTGGGTTTTTTAGAGACGTATGTGACTAAGTTGGAATTCGCAAACTTCTTTTTTCTCTGTATCCTTTGTTGTTGTCGCATGGGCTGCGTATCAACCCCCAAACCCTTGACATCGTATTTTTTCCTCTACAAGAGTTCGGGTGCTGAGCATTCTTCTTTTCAGGCAAGGAGGCCGTATGAGCAGGGACAGCCTAGGCAAAAGTATGTTGTGTGTCTTCAGTATCAGAGAGAGAGAGACAGGGAGCGCATACTCCATAGTTGGGTGAGGTGTAGCGGCCTTTGCTACCCACATCTTGCGGACCTTCAAGCGCTGAGCACCCTTCTAGTTAGAAGGAACTATCGTATGAGCATTGGATGCCGCATGCGTGGACCCTGCGGCAGAGAGAGAGACGAGAAGCACACACTCAGCAGTTGGGGGAGGAACAGTGCCTTCGCTACCTATGTCCTACGGGTCTTCTTGGGCTTTACTTGCCTCGGAGAAGGACTCGCATTATCCTCGAAGTGTATATCCTCGAAAGCCTGCTGGTCGAAGTGGACCACCAATATTCTGAGTTGACCCGAGCTTGGCTGCATTAGATTGCGTCATACCTTCTCATTATAGGAGAAGAAGGTCCCCAGTCAATTCGCCACCTTGTTAGCCATTAAAATTGATTGCTTTAATAACAAACAGAAGAAAGTATGAGAGGTCCTAGACAGACAATCTAAGTATAAAATTTGATTTTGGGGCATGATAATGGATAAAGCGAGCTATGGCGGCTCCTTTACTCTGTTGACGATCCGACGCGTAAGTGAGGGGTGCTCTCTCTCTCTCTCTCTCTCTCTCTCTCTCTCTCTTGAGTTTGGGTGCACGTACGAAGCTCTTTGGGAGGGTATGGTCTCTCTCTGGAGCAGAAAAAGTTGACATTTTGGACTTCCAAGTTGCTCCTATTTATAACCATCATGTTGATGGATTATAGGTGCCGTATATGCCTCTGTTTGGTGGCCGTAGGGGGCTCCTTCAACAGAATATGAATATAATTGTAGCCACATAGTATGGGTTGAGTACAGGGTGAGCTGCCACGTGGACGTTCTATTGGGATTTGTTGTTTCTGAAGATCAGGGCGGTTCTGTCATGACTCGCAACCGGTATAGGGACACGAGTAAGTGAACAACGTCCAGCCTACGCCACAACATCGACGGTAGAATGATGTTTAGGTCATCAAAACTATATAAACATCTCACACAATATATATATATATATATATATATATATATATATATATATATATATATATATATATATATATATATATATTGTACCTGTCATGAACCTCAACTCCAATGGAGGATAATATATAATGATAATACTAAATACTCAATCATAATCTAAAGCACGAAAAGATATCAAAGAAGCTTATTAAACTACAACGTCTAAACACCAACAACTTCTAATACAACATCAATATTCAAATCTCAAATACAATAACAAAGTTTCCAATATATACACCTGCCAAAAATTCTCATAATAAATCTAACACATAGCTATAAAAGTAACTAAGTCCCTCGGTAATCACTCCCGAGTATTAGGATCCATGGTTGCTATTCCCTCCTCGGTTCCATAGTAGGTGGGACACATGTCCTTTAAACAGTCATCTAAAAAATATATCCAATCAGGATAGAGCGAATACAACCCAATAACAGTTCCAATTAATTGACAAAGTCTATAAATAGCTATAGTAAGTAATACTTGATGAGCGAGAAAGAGAATGAATCAAAGAAAGAAATAAAGCAACATCTATCTAAAGAGCAATGAAGGTAAATATGGTGAACCAGAGAGCATGGCAATAATGATTATAAATAAAGAAGAACTAAACTAAACAAATATGATGAGAGTAGAGCAAGTGTAATATGAAGCCAGCAAGAATATAACTAAACTAGTGTGTTTTGAAATACCATTTTTGACATGTAAACGGCTAGGGGGTAATACGGCTCATTGCACACTTGGTGTGCGACTGCTATCATTCCTAATTAGACCAGAGGAGGTAATTCCAGATTTTGGGAATGTTTACATATCTACTCGAGTATTTCTCTGCCCCGACTGGTACAAATAAATCCAAGTCCCGACACGTAAATCAAATATGAGTCCAGCAAGATTAAAGTAAGTGATGCCAGTAAGTGAGCCCTGAAGTAAAGACCAGACAAGTATATTGTACATGTCATAGAAAAGTGAATCCAGATAATACTAATCCATATATCCAAGTGTCGAAGAATCAGGTAAAATAATAATATAAACCAGAATTATAGCATTTATCAAATAATGGAAACTATCGGAGAAGTACTCATTTGTGGTCCAGAGCAATGAATACTAAATCAGTCAAAACTAGAGTCCAAGTTACCTAATTATGAAATATTACATCAAAAGATTATTTAAAATGATAAGGCTAT
Source organism: Iris macrosiphon (assembly GCA_036927795.1). NCBI lineage: Eukaryota > Viridiplantae > Streptophyta > Magnoliopsida > Asparagales > Iridaceae > Iris > Iris macrosiphon. The sequence continues at coordinate 7,570,299 of JAYESA010000001.1, read as the reverse complement.
ACTAGTTGATAGTCAAACTTGGTCATCTCTAGGCTAATACCTTGATTTTAGGGTCATACATAACTTCTATGTTGATTATAAGGCTATACTAGTTGATAATAGGCTATGGTTTAGTTTTTAGGTCAATACCTTGAAGGTACTAGCTAAACTAGCTAATGATAATAAGTATTTATTTATATAACTTATAATACACTAGTACTATATAATATTACCTTAGTACAACTCTAATACCAATACCAACTAATCCAAAAGGGTGGTTATGACAGCTACTGATTTTACCCCAACCTAACCTGCACTACTCAACTGTCACTACACTAACTTTAACTAACACTAACACTCCCGCTCAAACTTCCTCACTAGAACACTCAATTCCATACTGATATCTGACACCAGCATTCCCAGGTATCAGTGATACCCGAGATCTCTCTACCTCAGTTGTTGATGCAACTGATACTAATATCTGATACACCTCACTTGCTTCCTTACACAACTTAAAAATAATACCCTCATGGACTGATACGCCAACATCCTTACCACACCCAACTGCTAACATCATTGATACTCTACGTATTAGTGTTATACCCCTTAATATCACTTACTCTTGCAGTCATTACCTATAAACCAAGTATATAATCCCTCAACTATAGCTAACCTCTCACCCTTACCTGCAGCATTGCTGCTAAACACCTACCCAAACAATATCCTAATACCCAATACCTTAACCAAACATAATACTTAATACCTTAACCAAAATACTTTGCGTATCACACTCACACACACATACAATAATACACATTCACACCTGACAACTGATACACACACTAGCTTGCTACTATTTGATATATTACGCAAGGTGCACTATTGTTCTTATTGTACTGTCACGCCCCAGTCCCAAAAATACGTAGGACTAGGACACGTAAGCATGCCAGCCGCATGGATATGGCAACTCCAATATATGGAAACCAAATTCACACGTACGCTGTAATATGAATATCAAATCCACAAGTGGTATAACTGTAATACAAGTCACAGGGTAAAATCTAAATCTTATCCACCAAAATCATATAGAAATAAATAAACAGTATCGATGAAACTAGATCTCAATAAGAAGTATCTAGGATGATAGTTGGATGGAAACAAATCCACTACCAACTCGAATAGGAAAGGTAAATACAATATAAGTACAACACAATCAAACCCAATATAAGTATACCAGCTATCGATCACGGCTCGAAGAGAAGACATCCACTAAGCATATACAACCATCCAAATCTGCGCTCCTACAAATACTCAAGAACAGATACACCTGGCAGCAGACCAGGTCCTCAAAGGGACGTAACAAGATACAGAAAATATGAGCCAACTTGAATACAGTAAACATGCATATAATTTGAAAATAAATAAGTACGCTGTACAAGACAATCTATATGAATGCAAATGAGGACAACTTTTTGACGTATGGGCAAGGGTAGTCTACTCGATCTAAGCCTCATAACTCACACACCCGTCTAGAACATCATAAATCGACATACCTCTGGGGTAGCGACCAGCGCGACTCTACAGAAATCGACATACCTCTGGGGTAGCGACCAGCGCGACACACGCCCGTAGTGCGAACTATATACTACGGTTTACCAGAGTGGTTAAAAGCCCATACGCCTAATGATTGTCCTCCCATGATACTAGATGCCATGTGTGTGTCAACATATCTAATACATAGTAATGACTGGAGAAAAACTACACATGCAAGAACTATACAGAAATGAAATAAATAAAAAGAAATATAAATAGCATGCAAAGTACTGTAAACGATTTGGCAAGGTATCTTACCTGGGGTCCTGCTGCTGGTATGAATCAGAGTCCAAGTCACAGTCCAAATAGCCTATGTATTACAAATTTATCACGTCAAAAGATAATTTATTTTAATTTATTTAATTCTGGAATAATTACTCTAAAATCTTATTTTAATCTTATTATTCTGATTTTTATGTTAATTCCTAAATTTTGTCCAAAGAAACTGAATTTTATCAACTCGAGACTCATTGCACGCAAATCGAGGCGATCTGTTGACCAAAAAGTCAACCAACACAAACTCAATTTTCATGCATGATTTCCTGTAGATTTCAGCGTCAAAAACATGCTAGAATTTACGGCTCATCCGAATTCAAATTCGTTTGGGAATTATGGCATATACAAATTTTGTATTGTGCACCGATGGTTAAATTCTAACCTAGAAGTTCTACAAAATTAACAGTATGTAAATAGTTCGAATTAAATTTTGGGAAAAATATATGTCGATGATCTCGACATTAGCTTTCCGAAACTTTAAACGGTTCATGATTTTGATTCCGGGTTCTCCCAAAATTGCGAAAACATCGAAATACGTCTATTTTCGGACATGCTGTGCTCTACGAATTTTCCATAATTTAATACTAATAATTTAGAAAAACAATTTATATAATCAGAAATCTAACCTCATTATCGTTCTAAAAAAAAAACTAGGCCTCGTTGGGAGTCCGGAGCTATGCGCAATGGCTTCTGGAAGATGAAGGAACCCTAGATGACAATTCTCCAAAAATTGGCTGAAGAAAAACCCTAGAAATTAATATCTAAACTATTATATATATATATATATATAGGAGAGAGAAAGTGCAACCGCGGCTCACAGCGCGCCATGTGATAACCATCCGTGCATTTCCACCCAGATCGAACGATCGTAGTTCGATGCGGCTCGGCTCAGCTGAGTCCGAGTCGAACTCGGTCTCGGCTCGGCTCGAGGTCGGCTCGGCTCGGCTCGCACCCACTCAGCGGTCACTGACAGGCGGGCCCGGCACTGTTCACTGCTGGAGCCTGACAGGTGGGCCCCCTGTTTGCTGACTGGGCAGAATTAATTACTTTTTGGGTTTTCTTTTTCAGAAATTAGTTTTTAATTCAGTTTTTCATAATTAACTCGAAATAAATGCTAAAAATAATCGAAAAATTCCCAAAAAATTCTAGAAAATATATTTTTTTATTTAGAACCTAAAATAAAATTTTGGGATATTTATAGTTAAGTTTGAATATAAAATAAATTCTTTAAAGTCCTCAAATATTAGTATTACTAGTTTTTAATTAACTAAAAATTATGGAAAAATCCCAATAATCTAAAATAGACTAAAAATAATTCTAAATAAATATTTATATAAGTAAATATACTAAAAAAATTATTTTCTAATTAACTAAGATAATACTCTAAATAAATTCAACACCTATAATAAATATAATAATATAAATTATACACAAATACCTATTTTGGGTGAGGGAGTTTACAATCTACCCAACTTAAAATAATTTTGACCTCGAAATTAAAATAAGGCATAATTTGTTAAATCCTTCACATTCGTACATAAGGTATGTCAATCGAATTCTCTTCCAAAAATTTAAATATTTATTCAAATCTATCGCGATCACATCAAAATTAAGATAACCACTGTTTAAATCAAAATTCAACCTGTCGTAATCTCTTCTCAATTTTTAAATAATCAACATCCAAATCTAACTCAAGTCTATATGACATCCCACATCAAAATTTATATCATAATTTTCAACTATCATAATCTCCTCTAGACTTTGAACAATAAACAATTCTAATCAAATCTTATTCCTATTCTTAACTTAAGAATTTTGTACTATTCAAATATTTAAACTCAATTTACATCCTCAATATTTCAAATAGGTGACCCAACAATCAAAATTGAAATTTTAATTCAAATTATCAAATTGTAAAATTTAAATCTAATTAACCAATTGTTCAAGTTTAAAATTCTATATTTATCTTCAAAATTTAAATCGATGATTCATCCTTCATTATTCAAAATTTAAACCATGTGCTCAAAGTATAAATATTTGGTCCGCAATATCAAGATTTTAAAATTCGTTAAATCCTCATTATCTTAATCCTTCTTTTAAAATTTTTCAAAATTAAAATGACTTGAATCTCCCAATCTAATCTTACTTGATCACAATCTAAAAGAAATTCCTCTCAAGTTGATAATGCACTGCTACCCAACTTAGAATTTATCCATCTATCACAGAAGGCTATATACTTTAAGAAAAATATTCCTTAATTTATTTACTCATGTCATTCAATCCTCAAAACTTCAATGCCGATTATATCATATATGATATGTCCTTAATTACAAAAGAATAATCCTCAAGTATGTGATCGGCCTACGGGGTATATCTAGTACTCTGTGTGTATTAAACTTATACCAAGCACGAGGTTTCATCTTTCCAAAATAAGGGAAGACGGAGATCAATAATAAAGAGTTCAAGGGCGAGGTAATAGAATAGAAGTATCGGGATCAAGGCGTTTAAAGAATTCAAATAGGAATTGTCAAAGCAGTTGTGGATTAAAGTCATATTTTGGTAATGCCTATCCACATGCTCGTATCGGTACAGTTATATAACGGATACAATATACTATATATCTCAATCCACGTAAAGTATTATTGCGAAGGGCGAATCAAGCGCACTATGGTTGATCAGACCGTAATACACTGATTCTGAATTTTATTATTGTGGGCCTCCCCAATAATACATATGTCATGAACAAGCTCGATAAAGAATAAGCTTGCAAAAACTAGGCTATAATAGCAGCATAAGTCAAGGTAGTACAGCAAATATAAGTACGCTAGATGATGATGAAAGGAGGTACAATTTAATTCAAGTTCACAAAAATAAAAACAACTAAACAACAATAATAAAAGACTCTACAATCCCTACAGTTATCATACAACCTCCTTGTCTAAGTCGCTAGTCGACCAAATAGGGGCAAGGACCTCTAAATTCTATCGTCTGAATAAACATTATCGTCTTTTGCTAGAATGCAATTAATGTTGTTCAATCATACTCCATTAATAGGTCAAAAGAGTATGTGATACTAGGTGACAAACATTATGGTAAAACTTCTAACTAACTCTAGTAGTGTCTATACTACTCTCAAGTCTTCTTAATACATCAAGGGGTAATGGTATACCAATCTAAAGATAAGGAATTCTAGGGTTCACTAGATATTCTAAACTTAATGGTGTGTCTATATTCTCGTTGTATTCTTAATAGGTGTGCTACTCTAATTATCATCTAACAACAGGAACTTCTATATTATAGGAGAAGGCTATACTTAAAGAACTATTAGGAAAGTACATGAATCGAGCAGGATACGGCTATTCAAATAGAACAGATTGGAAGGAAGGATGAGTCATAGTCAAATATGGATGAGATCCTATACTCTATTCCTAGGTGTAGGCTTGCTTGGTACAGTAACGTAACCGAGAAAATATACTCTCGACCTGCATGGGCTACCACAAAAATATGTCACGCCCCAGTCCCAAAATTATGTAGGACTAGGACACGTAAGTATGCCAGCCGCATGGATAAGGCAACTCCAATATATGGAAACCAAATCCACGCGTACGCTGTAATATAAATATCAAATCCACAAGTGGTATAACTGTAATACAAGTCACAGGATAAAATCTAAATCTTATCCACCAAAATCATATAGAAATAAATAAACAGTATCGATAAAACTAGATCTCAATAAGAAGTATCTAGGATGATAGTTGGATGGAAATAAATCCACTACCAACTCGAATAGGAAAGGTAAATACAATATAAGTACAACACAATCAAACCCAATATAAGTATACCAGCTATCGATCACGGCTCGAAGAGAAGATATCCACTAAGCATATACAACCATCCAAATCTGCGCTCCTGCAAATACTCAAGAACAGATACACCTGGCAGCGGACCAGGTCCTCAGAGGGACGTAACAAGATACAGATAATACGAGCCAACTTGAATACAGTAAACATGCATATAATTTGAAAATAAATAAGTACGCTGTACAAGACAATCTATATGAATGCAAATGAGGACAACTTTTTGACGTATGGGCAAGGGTAGTCTACTCGATCTAAGCCAACAACTCACACACCCATCTAGAATATCATAAATCGACATACCTCTGGGGTAGCGACCAGCGCGACACACGCCCGTAGTGCGAACTATATACTACAGTTTACCAGAGTGGTTAAAAGCCCATACGCCTAATGATTTTCCTCCCATGATACTAGGTGCCATGTGTGTGTCAACATATCTAATACATAGTAATGACTGGAGAAAAACTATACATGCAAGAACTATACAGAAATGAAATAAATAAAAAGAAATATAAATAGCATGCAAAGTACTATAAATAATTTGGCAAGGTATCTTGCATGGGGTCCTGCTGCTGGTATGAATCAGAGTCCAAGTCACAGTCCAAATAGCCTATGTATTACAAATTTATCATATCAAAAGATAATTTATTTTAATTTATTTAATTCTGGAATAATTACTCTAAAATCCTATTTTAATCTTATTATTCTGATTTTTATGTTAATTCCTAAATTTTGTCCAAAGAAACTGAATTTTATCAACTCGAGACTCATCGCACACAAATCGAGGCGATCTGTTGATCGAAAAGTCAACCGACACAAACTCAATTTTCATGCATGATTTCCTGTAGATTTCAGCATAAAAAACATGCTGGAATTTATGGCTCGTCCGAATTCAAATTCGTTTGGGAATTATGGCACATACAAATTTTGTATTGTGCACCGATGGTTAAATTCTAACCTAAAAATTCTACAGAATTAACAGTATGTGAATACTTCGAATTAAATTCTGGGAAAAAATTATGTCGATGATCTCGATATTAGCTTTCCGAAACTTTAAACGGTTCATGATTCTGATTCCGGGTTCTCCCGAAATTGTGAAAATATCAAAATACGTCTATTTTCGGACATGCTGTGCTCTACGAATTTTTCAGAATTTAATACTAATAATTTAGAAAAACAATTTATATAATCAGAAAGCTAACCTCATTATCGTTCTAAAAAAAAAACTAGGCCTTGTTTGGAGTCTGGAGCTATGCGCAATGGCTTCTGGAAGATGTAGGAACCCTAGATGACAATTCTCCAAAAATCGGCTGAAGAAAAACCCTAGAAATTAATATCTAAACTATTATATATATATATATATATATATATAGGAGAGAGAAAGTGCAGCCGTGGCTCACAGCGCGCCTCATGATAGCCATCTGTGCAGCCCCGCCCAGATCGAACGGTCGCAGTTCTATGCGGCTCGGCTCAGCTGAGTTCGAGTCGAACTCGGTCTCGACTCGGCTCGAGGTCGGCTCGGCTCGGCTCGCACCCACTCAGCGGTCACTGACAGGCGGGCCCGGCACTGTTCACTGCTGGAGCCTGACAGGTGGGCCCCTTGTTTGCTGACTGGGCAGAATTAATTACTTTTTGGGTTTTCTTTTTCAGAAATTAGTTTTTAATTCAGTTTTTCATAATTAACTCGAAATAAATGCTAAAAATAATCGAAAAATTCCCAAAAAATTCTAGAAAATATATTTTATTATTTAGACCTTAAAATAAAATTTTGGGATATTTTAATTAAGTTTGAATATAAAATAAATTCTTTAAAGTCCTTAAAAATTAGTGTTACTAGTTTTTAATTAACTAAAAATTATGGAAAAATCCTAATAATCTAAAATAGCCAAAAAATAATTCTAAATAAATATTTATATAAGTAAATATACTAAAAAAAATATTTTCTAATTAACTAAGATAATACTCTAAATAAATTCAACATCTATAATAAATATAATAATATAAAATATACACAAATACCTATTTTAGGTGAGGGAGTTTACATGTACTGATACACACTAAGTCACAACAGTGCACACTCCACCTTAAGTGCACACACTGCGATTTCATTTGCTATAGATTGGACAACTGCCAACTGCTATTGTTGGGGGTGCTAACACCACAATCGCAGTTGTTGTAGTGCACAAAGCACCTTCCCCAACTTGCTGTCAAACCAGGCCAAATTAACAATCTTTTGCTCTCACTTATCAAGCATACACATACAGAGTTCCACCTTAATCTACTACTGCTCCCAAGTATCATTGCCACCTCCCCAAGCCATTACCCACATTGTATATAAGCAATCCTTCACATGCCTCATGACACTTTAAACACTAATACCCTCTAACACTTACACTAACCACTACCACTACCTTAGACATTCCAACTACAATTAACACTCCATAAACTTCTCTCATCACTGATACATGTGTTATCCTAACATTACACTAGTTAATACATAAACTCCCACACACACTACTACTGAAACTATATACGAGTCACATCACTCAAGGAATACTCCTAAACCAACACCCTAGTGCAAGTCCTGACACTAATGCACCACGTGTACTTACCAGACCCATATACCTGACACTAAAACATCACTGATACTCCCTCTTGCTACCGAAACTAACTTGGTACTAATACTGGAAATGTATTTTCCCTCCATTATACCTCTTATACTCACTGAACACTGCCTGCAATATACCTGATTCCCCAACTAACCCAACTGATACAGTCCCTTGCATTCATGCTACTATTGCTTAAGACTATGCCCGATTCCTCTTGAAGGTATGCACAACAGGCCCATTATTGCTCCCCCATTACCTGTGCACCAAGTGCACAGGTCTGCCTTTAATATATATACACACATACATAACTTCCCCTCACACTATCATGACCACTGAATCAGATGTTAACACCTTATCAGATAACCATACCCCTACCTGCTGTGCATTGCACCTGCTCTCACTCGACTTCCACAGACACTATTGCACAACCGACCAATATATGAAACATCAAGGCTCCCACAGTCTAAAATTTGGACACAGTCTAAATATATCTAATATACATCCACAACTAGGTAAACATAGCTAAAAATCATATATAACCACACACACACACATATATATATATATATATATATATATATATATATATATATATATATATATATATATATATATATATATATATATATATAACAAAAGCAATACAATATAACTATACACTACTATAAAATAGAGCATGACTGCCTATAACAATCCACAATATTCCCCCTCATCAAGACACACAGTGAAGGTCTAAGTGATACACTTCCTTCCCCTCTATTCCAACTAATCACACATACACACTAATATATATATATATATATATATATATATATATATATATATATATATATATATATACACATAAGTTATCTACAAAGAGTATATGCATATATATAAAGTGCAAACTGAATATTAAGTCTAAAATGACCAAATTGGAATTCTAACAAACACTTGGGGTGCCAAATTTGTGGTTCCACCAAAATAACCACAAAATTATCATTCCACGAGAAGAAATCCTAGATCTAGATAAATGGAGGCTTATAATACTTAGATCTAGCCAAATAGAGTTAATTTAACCTATGGGAGGGTTCATATAGGTCCAATGGGTGTTCTTAACCATAAATAGAGTAAAAAAAAATAGAGAATTACCAAGGTTTTGAGTAACCTCCATGAAGAACTCTAAATTTGGACACAAAAAAGACGAAGTGGACACGATCCTCTACACTTGGACTCCTCTTCAAGCTTTCTCTAGCAATGACAAGCTCCTACCCTCCTTGAAAAATAAAAATGAGAGGGATAAGATTTGGAGTAGAGAAATTAGGGTTTGCTCTTAATTTTTGGGGATGAACTAATAGAGGCTACTATGAATAAAGAGGCTTATATAAACTTCCTCTTAGGGTTAGGGTTAGGTTTTGTCATGATGGTTTGATTTGACTCAAAAGCCCCTCTCATTCTTTCATGAATATGATCTAATAATTCTTAGGAAGGAATATTCTATTCTTGAGTCTAAATAGGTTTAATGGTCCTAATCTAGTCATGACAAACGAGTGATTCAACTTAACTAGTCCAAATTTTATAAATAACCCATTAGTCACATATTATATATATACACATAAAAATTTAAATTAAAGCAAATTATCAAAATACCCTTGTCCTGAAAATGAGGTGGTTAGAATCCGACTCCCTTAAAAAAATTTCGTCCTCAAATTTTAAAGTTGGTTATACTTCTTCTAGGTCAACCCTCCTCCCCACCCCCTCCCGCAATCACAGTCAATAAGTTCTATCTAACAATAAGCATGATTATGGTCTTATTGGTCGTGATATCACAGTCACAATTGGGGTCACTACACTATCTACCACCGCACAAAATAATCCAAGAGGTACTAATGAAACACACAACAAGAGATAGAAATGACAGGAAGAAGAAACAGGACAAAACAAAACAAAACCTGTTAACCCATCACCTGTAGCATTGGCCTCCTCGACCGTCAACGCAAAAGCCCTGCCCTGCTGGGGTATCTCCCTCTGTCGGTGTGGGGCATGATGTTGTGCCACAGGTGGCCTAACTCCCTCTTTCTGACCTCGTGCTCCACCAAATGGGGGTATTGTAGGGCAATCCCTCATCTAGTGTGTTACGGATTGTAAACCCCCGTACCCAAAAATAGGTATTTTGTGTGTATTTTATATTTATTTTATTTATTTTAGATTATTTTAAATCAATTAAAACTTAATTGTTGCATTAGGACACTTTTTCGTAGTTTGGACATTAATGATATAGGATGAACCCAAAACCTACAATGCCCTTCGTAGGAAGTAGCCTACACCGGAGACACTACTAATAGGATCTTTCTGTGATACAAAATTTTGTCATTCAATATTAGTATGGTACCAGTGTAACAACCGTAGTTCTTGTATTTAATATTTAGATATTTTTATATATATAATTTATTTATGGTTATTTTTCAATCAAAATACACAACCAAAGCCATGAATTAATTTATTGGACACTAGTAGCTTAAAATATATATATATATATATATATATATATATATATATATATATATATATATATATATATATATATTATGTAAAATTTATTTTAGGATGATAGAATTTGATACCTTCTTCAGATAGGGTCAATCATTGCACCTTGTCCACTTTTAGAGCCAATCCAATTCTAATAATTCCATATTTGGAAACCCTCTACTTTAAATATTCCATCAATCCATTTTTTTGGTAGCATCCACCTATTTAAATTCATGAATCAAATATTTGATTTATCCCACTAGAATCTCAATCAAATCTTAATGATTATTGTATTAAAGATTTATCAAAAATTTATATTTATTCATCTATTATCTTATTCCTTAGAATCCTAATCAAATCTTAATGATTATTGGATTAAAGGTTTACCAAAGATTTGTATTTATTCATCTATTATATTATCCTGTTAGAATCCAAATCAAATCTTGGTTATTAATATCTAATTGGATTAGAGATTTACCTTAGATTTTCTACCAACCTAATTAGAAAATAACATAAAACTAATCATATTTCTACCCACCTCAAACCCGCGGCCTCCTCATACGTGCGCACACCTCATGTGCCCCCCTCTCTTTCTCTCTCTCTCTCCGCGCACACACACACACCTCATATGTACATAAAATCTCTTTCTCATATTCCCTTCTAAAAACCCTAACCAAAATTCTCCTTCAAAACCCTAATTTTTTTTCCTCCTCCAAGAACCCTAGACGCCACCATCACCACTAAGGTCGACCCCCCCCCCCCTTCACGTGGATAACATCACCTCATTCATCCAAGAACCCTAGTTCTTCATCCTTATTCTTTTAGTAAGTCTTAGTCTTCCTCAAAACCCCCTCAAATGTGTATGATTGCATGAATAATTTTTGTTATGTATAAATAAATAATTTTTATATTATTTGCAATCCATTACCATGTTCTTCATAGTAGAGTTTTATTTTAGGACTTGCATGTAAAGAATTGAACCCATGAATGCATATATGTACCCATAGGTAGAACCATTGATTAAATCTTGTTATTAATAAAGAAATATGATGTTTAAATTATTTTGATTCATATTTTTACTGTTTATTCTAGATTATTAAATTATTAGTTTTTTTGGAATAAATTATAAGTACAATGGGAAGGGTGACCTAGTTTTATGTTTTCTTCAAAACCCCGCATCGAAGCCTTCTAAAAACTTTATAAATAAATAAAATATTGTGTTATTAACCTATATTAAATTCATTTTTTAATTTATTTTTCTGAAATATTATTTTAATTTAAATAGTTTTTATGCATAAAAGTCACCTAGTTGACCTAGTTTTTATATAAACCTATTGTAACTTATTCTTTAGCCATATATAAATATCTTTCCTATTATTTATGATTAAAAATTTACTTTTTTAGAATTAATTATAATTTTATAATATTATGCAAAGCATAATAGTAGGGTTATAATGGCAAAATTTTGTTAATATTATTGCTAGAAGACTAGTAGGTATCCAATAAAAATGCCAATAAGTATAATTGATAAAGATACATGTAGTAACTCATTTAATCATTATTTTCTAATATTTTAGAATTATTTTTAGAATTTAACATATTTTACTGATTTTAACTTTTTAGAACTTGCATGTCAGAAAAACCTTGTTTAGCACCTATATTAGTATGACTAGTTGACAACCCGCGTAAAAATCCTTTGTAGAAGAAAAATATTATTTAATCTATTTTTATGATTAATTTTAGAATTATTATTTTATTTAATTAATGTCTTTAAAAATAATTTTGGTAATGATTAACGGTTAGTATTATTTTGAGGCTAGTTACTAGAATGTGCAATCAATATAGAATTAATAACTAGCTAATAACCTAAATTTTTTACTAGATAGTAAGAGTCTAATTAGTGTAATAAATTGGTTGGTGTTCATGACGTTCTTGTGGAGAGCTCCGGACCAGATTCATTGTTCTCGCATCTTGGCTTGCCAGGCAAGTACACCTTGATTGTTTGTATTATGCAGTTTACTTTATGTCAAGTTCGTTTTATTTTGTTAGTTGTGTGCACGCGTCTTAGAAGTAGTTGAACTACCTGATATAGTAAAGATACGTGGCATCTTTTGACCTGACACAGTTTTAAACACGTTCACTGAGTGAGAGAGTGCATGGACTGGCGTATTGACTGGCCCTTAATACGTGAGTTCACGTCTGGTGTTAGTTTGGGTTCTAGATTTTATTGATGTCTTGCATTATGTCTGCACTACGTATACAGTTCGGATAGTACATTGGGAGGGGAAAATCTACCAGTGAACGTATAGGATTTCTGTTTCTGATGGTATAAATGGTGTATATCGTGTACCCCCGAGTTCTGCAGAACGGTTGGTGGGATGACTATTCTTATATTTCTTCCCCCTCATGCGCCACTAGAGATGTCTCGAGTGCATATCACATAGAATGTTAGTTACCCTATTATTGTTTACTGCTTTACTTTATGCATGTCGATTCTTGTGTACTTGTTATGTCCCTCTGAGGACCTGGCACCTTTTCCAGATCCCGACGAGCACTTGTACCTGACGGACTACGGAGTTAGAGATCTTGCTGACAAGGACCTTAAGGTGGAGCCACTGGAGTTTCCTTAAGCGTCCTGGATGACAGTTGCTTAGAGTCTTAGGTGTCATTATCTAGTTAGCTGACGTCCGAACTATTTTTATTATTTTTTTATTTCTTAGTTGTTTTCAGTAATTATTTGTACTCATTTTTTATGGATTATTCTCTGCTAGACTTTATATGTAGTGGACTTGAGACTTATCTATTTATTTAGTTTCTTATTTTGTAATATTTGTGGATGAAACTAGATTATACCTGCATGTGTTGTTATGACTTAGTTATATTTTACAGCATACTACGACTGGTTAGGTCCATTAAATTGGGTTCCTACACTTGTTCATACAGCTAGCTTGTGTACGTATACTTGGTCCTACGTATTTTATGACTGAGATGTGACATATTTTAGTGGTAGTCCATGCAGGTTCAGAGTTTATTGTCTCGATTACGTTACTGTACCGAGCAAGCCTGCAAATAGGATTAGTATATAGGATCTTATCAACATACTTCACTTCCCTTTTTATTTTTGTTCCAAATTCTTGAACTCACCTACCTTCCTTGACCTTCAAAATTGTACTCACTTAATTCTCTTGACATCGGTATCCTTGTTTCCTCACCTCTTCCTATTTAATGTACTCCTATAATAGTTTCTTGAGTATAGCCTTCTGCCAGAATATAGGAATCCTTGTTGTTAGGTTTAGAAGATAATTATGATAGCATACCTACTAAAAAAATGAACTAGAATATTAACAGCTCACAAAAAGTTTAGTATACCTAATGAAACCTAGCATCCAGTACCATTAAATTGATTGACCATTAACCCTTGTTATATCTAGGTATGACTTAAGATTAGTATAAATACTACTAGAGTAGTTAGGAATTTGACCATATTATTTGACCCTGGTATTGAGGAACCTAGAAATCCAAGGTTGAATATTAGGACTAACCTAACTTTCATAGTGAGATAATATAAGAGGACTATAAATTTAAATTCTTGTCCAATATTAGCAAAGCAAGAGGAATGAACCAATACCTTAGTAAGAATAAGGGTACCATACATTCAGCTTAGTAGATCCCCTACAATCTATGATCATTGTTGAGTCATACTTGAGTCATCATGAGTCACTGACCGTGCCATCTCATCCAACTATCTCTATACTTTCTCATCTTGAGTTAATCCCTCTCTCCATCATAGATCAATTGCTATAGCTCTTTACCCAATTAAAATCTATTGAATAATTAGAACCTTTCCCTTGATCATACCTCGAACACAGAGACTAGCATACCACCTTCCCTTAGAAACTATGATATTATCAAGAGTCTCTCTATTTAATATCTTGTTTCTCCGAAATATTAACGCTCGCTATTTGTGCGATGACTAAAAAATTTCTTTATCTTTCAAATCGTATAACCTTATCTATATGTATATAGAATATATTCTCCCTCACTTGAGAGCCAGTAAGTTCTCCATTCTTAATATTAACGCTTTTATTCTATAAGCACTATGATTAAGACTTAAGATAAACATCACCTATAAAGTTTTATAATGTAATAGGATACCCTAATAAGTACCAAGATCTTTCCCTCGTATACCCTAACAAGATTTTCTACTTTATTTACAAGAACAAGGTTATTTTATAGAAGTATTAGTTGATTCTTGTAAGTTGGGTAGCATACCTCATAATCTAGTATCCCATAGTCCTTTTGATCCATTAATAAAGTATAAGTAAATAAGACCACCTATAGGCTAGCATAAGAAGATCGTGTTTATCCAGACTATAAAACTTTAGAGGCTCATACCCCTATTTGGTCGACCAGCGACTTGGACAAGAAGTTAATATAGCAACTATAGAGGCACAACTACCAGATGAGTCTTAGATTCGTGATGAACTTGAATTTTTCATCATAATCTCACATACTTATATTTTTGGACTATCTTGACTCATGCTGCTATTATAACCTAGTTTTGCAAGCTTATTTCTTATCAAGCTTGTTCATGACATATGTATTATTGGGGGCCCACACTAATACATTATCTAAATTAGAATCAGTGTATTATGGTCTATACAACCTTAGTGCACTTGGTTTGCTCTTTGCATGACTACTTTATATGGATTAAGATATAGTTGACTTAGCTTGTTAGACGAATATAATTACCCTCTAGACAGGTCAGTGCATATCGTATAGGTTATGTAACTATACTGATACGAGCATATAAAAAGAAATAGACCAAGATAGTATCTTAATCCCCAACCGATTTAACAAAATTCCTCTTTGAATTTGATTATCTCCCTTGGCCTTCGCAATTAAACTCATTTGTTCCCTTTGACATCACTAGTTTTGTTTTTTGTCTTCTCCTATTTTGGAAAGGCGAACGCTCGTGCTTGATATAAGTATGACACACGGATAGTACTAGATATACACCACAGGCCAATCACATTACTTTATGACTATTTTTGTAATTAAGGGCGTAAAATATGTGATATATTTTGTTTTAACAGTTTTGAGGATTGAATCACACAATTAGATAATTTGAGGAAGTTTTTCTTAGATGTATAGTCTTGTATGATAGATCGATAAATCCTAAGTTGGGTAGAAGTTGTATTATTAACTTGAGCCAAATTTTATATAAAGGTGAAAACCTCTTAGATCGTGATCAAGTAAGATAAGATTTAGAGATTTAAGTCATTTAATTTCGAGAATTTTTTTTTGGATAATTATAATGATGAAGATTTAACTATAAAGATAATAATGCCTTCTAGAATAAATTTTAAAATTTTGATATTACGGACCAAATATTTATAATTTGAGCACATGATTTAAATTTTGAATATTGGAGATTGAATCAACGATTTAAATTTTGAGGATAAAAATAAAATTCTAAACATGAACATTGATGGATTGAATTCAAATTTTACGATTTGATGATTTGAATTAAAAGTTAAATTTTGGTTGTTGGATCAACTATTTGAAATATTGAGGATGGAAATTGAATTTAAAATTTGAAGAGTACGAAATTCTTAAGTTAAAAATAGGAATAAAATTTGATTAGAGTTATTTACTATTTAAAATCTTGAAGAGATTATGATAGTTGGAATCATGATTTAAAATTTGATGTAGGTTATTTAAATCTTGAAGATGTCATATATATTTGACTAAAAGTTTAGATTTTTGATTATTTGAAATTCGAGAAGGGATTACAATAGGTAAATTTTTTATTTAAACAGTGATTATTTTAATTTTAAAGAGATTGCGATGGATTTGAATAGATTTTATTATTTAAAAGAAGATAATGGTTGACTTGACTTAGATACGAATTTGGAGGATTTAACAAATCGTATTTTACTTTTAATTTTGAGGACGAAATTCTTATAAGTTGGGTAGATTATAAACCCCTACGCCCAAAAATAGGTATTTTGTGTGTATTTTATATTTATTTTATTTATTTTAGATTATTTTAAATCAAATAAAACTTAATTATTGTATTAGAATACTTTCCCGTAGTTTGGACCATTAACAATATAGGATGAACCCAAAGATCTACAATGTCCTTTGTAGAAAATAGCCTACACTTGAGACATTACTATTATAAACTTTTCGTGACACAAAATTTGGTCATTCAATATTAGTATGGCACCAGTATAACACCCGTAGTTCTTGTATTTAAAGTTTAGATTTTTTTTATATATAATTTATTTATGGTTATTTTTTAATCAAAATACACAACCCAAAGCCATGAATTAATTTATTGGACACTAGTGGCTAAAAATAGACTTAATTAATTATATATTTGTAAACTTTCTCACCCAAAAAAGGTATCTTGTGTTTATTTTGTATTTCTTGTATTTATTTTAGATTATTATTTCAAAATCAAATAAAATCCAATGATTTTATTAGGACACTTCACTGTGGTTTGGATATTAATGATATAGGATAGCTCGCAAAAATCTATATCGACATTCATAGGAAGTAGCATACATAGAACGACACTACCTGTAGGATCTTTTCGTGGCAGCTAAAATTTGATCCCTTGCCATTAGTATGACATTAGTAGTAACAACCATAGATTATTGTGTTAAATATTTAGATAATTTATATATATGATTTAATTGTGGGTTATTTGTTTTAATTTTAACTTTTCTACAATTAGTAACTCATGAATTTTTTATGTGCCAAGTTAGCATTTTCTTTTTGTGTAGATTTGCATATTAATTGTCATTACCTCATTTCTTTTAGAATCTTAATCCTACCCATGACCGAACCCCCCAACTTTATTTTGTATTTTTTCGTATTTTATTTTTTCTTCATTTAAATGATGAATTTTTGGAGTATTCTTTTAGAAAATGATTTTTTTGATTATTTAATTATAAAAAGATACTTATTTAAAATTATTTCTCTAAAATATTTTTACTACAATTTTATCTCGTGTTAAAATATTATAAATCTCGTAGAAGTTATTTTGGGTGCAAATATATTTTTAGAAATTATATATATATATATATATATATATATATATATATATATATATATATATATAGTTTTGTAAAGTAGAATAAATATTCTAAGAATTTATTATATGAAAATATATTTTTATATTTTTATATTCCCATTTATATGTATAAATATATATATGCAAATATATTTCGAAAAGTTATTTTCCTATAATCCAATATAATATATATATATATATATATATATATAGTTATTAATAATAATAATAATAAAAGGAAAAGGAAAAGAAAAACAAAAGTAAAGAATAAAAAGAAGAAAAG
This sequence comes from Iris macrosiphon, assembly GCA_036927795.1. Taxonomy (NCBI): domain Eukaryota; kingdom Viridiplantae; phylum Streptophyta; class Magnoliopsida; order Asparagales; family Iridaceae; genus Iris; species Iris macrosiphon. The sequence continues at coordinate 7,552,110 of JAYESA010000001.1, read as the reverse complement.
AAAAGAAAGAAAAAGAAAACATAAAAACCTAAAACCCAACTAACTAACCAACCTAAACCAAATACAAATCCTAGTCTACTTACCGCAGACCCCCCCTTGGAACCCCGCGGCCCAGACTCCCCTACTCTTCCTCCTATATATATATATTATATATATATATATATATTATATATATATATATATATAATATATATATATATATATTACAAAACCTAAACCCTAACCCTAATCTCTCCTCTCCTCCTTCATCTCGACCTCAACGCCGCACCCGAAGCCAGCTACCAGCCGCCGCAGCGTCCGACGACCACCGCCGCAGCAGTCGCGGGCCGCCCGCCCGCACGCATGTGCACAGCTGCGGTAACACCGCCCCGACGCCCCTACTTCATGGTATTATATCTCTCTCATTCTTTTCTAGAGCGGTTTGTCCGTGTACGTTCACAACCTAACCCTCTAAGATTCCCTCCAAGTGGGACGAGTTTTTCGTGCCCTGGATTGGTCGAAAAATTGACCAAAAGTTGGCCGAAAAACTGTCTAAAAATAGTCCAGAAACTCGACCCAAACCCCCAAGTTCATGCCAAATTTGCCACCAACTCGTTTAAAATTTTTAAAACTCTAATTAAAAGATCTCTTCTCAATATAACCGAGAATTTAAACTGTTCTTTTAGTTTTTATTAATCTTATTTTATTTGTTAAATTATTCGACCTCCAAAATGACCAAAAACTTGTTATTCTAAAAACTAAAATTTTGTGATACGGAGTGCGTCCCGCCTAAACGGGGCCGTCTTGTTGTATATCAATTGCACTGAAAGGCGTGTATGGTATATCATGTTGTAATGGGCTTTCATAAAAGTTTATTCGGACGTGTGAGTGCACATCAGAATCAAACCGTATCCGTAAAAAGTTCCTGTACCACGACTTTTGTAAACCACCACCTCCACTTTGTGTATGCTTGTCAGAATGCGATAAAGCATGCGGCCATTAGATCGCGGTATCACGTTGGTCCTGTGACCCAAGTTTCATGTGATTCCAAGACAGTTGACTGAGCCGCCAATTCGCGGGCCCTATGATTTGACTTGAAAGGCAAAATTGTGACCGGCTTACCAGAATCCAAAATTTGACATACCGTTGAGTTCGGTTATCATCGTTTAGAATTTGTTTAACCTATAATTTGTCCTATTTAGAGACCTTTACCTATGGCACGTATTTTGGTACAAAGTGAGCCACATGTGACCCCGCTTTGACCGAAAATTACAGTTTTGCCAATGTGTCCAAATTGGACAAAAGGGTAGACTTTCTGACTATCTCGCTTATTCTGGGAACATTGGTGATGTTTATTTCAACATCCGGAGATGTTCATTCTGATGCCATAGTTTTTGATCCCTTGTGTTTGACGTTTGGACGCTTATACTACACAACTTTTTGCCCGGCAACTATACCTTGCCAAATTGCTTTACAGTACTTTACATGCTTATCATATTTTTATATATTCATTATATGTATATTTTCTTTCAGTCATAATTATATATTATATATATTGATACACACTTGACACATAGTATCATGGAAGGGGAGGACAATCAGTAGGCGTATGGGCTACCCACTCTCGTAAACCGTTAAGTACTAGGACGCACTATGGTAGTTGTATAGTGATGGTCGCTACCCTTGAGGAATGTCGGCTTCTGGTGTTACGATGGTCGCTACCCTCGAGGTATGTCGATTGATGGTACATATACGTATGTGTGAGTTATGAGATAGCATGTGTTTTATACCTGCTACTCATAACTCACATACGTTGAAAAGTTATCCTCACTATGCATTTTTATATAGATTGTCTAGTAAAGCATACTTGTATATTTTTTGTCTATTATGAATGTTTTACTGTATTCAATTGGCATGCTTCTATGTATCTTGTTATGTCCTTCTGAGGACCTAGTCCCTTTCAAGGTGTAGACGATCTTGACTATTTGCAGGAGCGCGGATCAGGACTTGCTACTTATCTCTCTTTATTGTTCATTAAATGTACTTATTTTGTTTCTCTTATATTCTAGTTTGGTAGTGGATTTGTCTGCACCCAACTACTTGTTCTTATCAAGCATTTTATACTTGATTCAGTTATACAGTTGATTGGTTATTCATTTTTATTTGATTCTGTGGATAAGATCTAGTTATGTCCTGTGATTTATGATATAAATCTATACCACTTGTGAATATTTATTCATAATACAGCGTACGTATGTGTTATGGTTTTCATATTGGAGTTGCCATATACATACGGCTGGCATGCTTACGTATTCCTAGTCCTATGTATTTTGGTACTGAGGCGTGACAATATTTATATATATATTATGTAGAATTTATTTTAGGATGGTAGAATTTGATACCTTCTTGAGATAGGGTCAACCTTTGCACCTTATCCACTTTTAGAGCCAATCCAATTCTAATAATTTTATATTTGGAAACCCTCTTCTTTAAATATTCCATTCACTTTTTGTAGTATCCATCTATTTAAATTCATGAATCAAATCTTTGATTTATCCCACTGGAATCTCAATTAAATCTTAATAATTATTGGATTAAAGAATTACCAAAGATTTGTATTTATTCATCCATTATTTTATTTCTTAGAATCCCAATCAAACCTTAATGATTATTGGATTAAAGATTTATCAAATATTTGTATTTATTCATCTATTATCTTATCCCTTTAAAATCTAAATCAAATCTTGGTTATTAATATCTAATTGGATTAAAAATTTATCTTAGATTTTCTACCAACCTAATTAGGAAACAACCTAAAACTAATTATATTCCTACCCACCTCAAACCCGCGGCCTCCCTATACATGCGTACACCTCACGCGACCCCCCTCTCTCTCTTTCTCTCTCTCCACACACACACACACACACACACACACACACATATATATATATAAACTATCTTTCTCATCTTTCCTTTTAAAATCCCTAACCAATATTCTTCTTCAAAACCCTAATTTGTTCCCTCCTACAAGAACCCTAGCTGCCACTATCACCACCAAGGCTGACCCCCCACCCCTCACCCCTTCACGTGGATAACATCACCTCCTTCATCCAAGAACCCTAGTTCTTAATCCTTCTTCTTCTAGCAAGTCTCCTTCTTTCTCAAAATCCTCTCTAATGTGTATGATTGCATGAATAATTATTGTTATATATAAATAAAATATTTTTATATTTATTTGTAACCTATTGCCATGTTCTTCATAGTAGAATTTTATTTTAGGGCTTGCATGTAAAGAATTGAACCCATGAATGCATGTATGCACCTGTAGGCAGAACCCTTGATTAAACCTTATTATTAATGTAGAAATATAATGTTTAAATTATTTTTATTTATGTTTTTACTATTTATTCCAGATTATTAAATTATTAGTGTTTTTTTTGGGGAATAAATTATATGTACAATGGGAAGGGTGACCTAGTTTTATGTTTTCTTCAAAACCCTGTGTCGAACCCTTCTAAAACTTTGAAAATAATTAAAATAAGGTGTTATTAAACTATATTAAATTTATTTTTTTCAAGAAATATTATTTTAATTTAAATAGTTTTTACACATAAAAGTCACCTAGTTGACCTAGTTTTAATATAAACCTATTGTAACTTGTTCTTTAGCCATATATAAATATCTTCCCTATAATTTATGATTAAAAAATTATTTTTCCAGAATTAATATAATTTTAGTATTTTATGCAAAGCATAATAGTAGTGTTATAATGACAAAATTTTGCCAAAATTATTGCTAGAAGACTAGTAAGTGTCCAATGGAAAGGCCAATAAGTATAATTGATAAAGATGCATGTAGAAACTCATTTAATAATTATTTTCTAATATTTTAGAATTTTTTCCAAAATTTAATATTTTTTTATGATTTTAACTTTTTAGAACTTGCATGCCGAAAAAATCTTGTTTGGCACCTATATTAGTATGACTAGTTGACAACCCTCGTAGACATCTTTTATAGAAGAAAAACCATTATTTTGTTTATTTTTATGATTAATTCCAGAATTATTATTTTATTTAATTAAATTCTTTAAAAAGGATTTTGGTCATGATTAACGGTTAGTATTATTTTGAGGCTAATTACTTGCATGTTCAATCAACGTAGAATTAATAACTAGCTAATAACCTAATTTTTACTAGATAGTAGAGTCTAATTAGTGTAATAAATTGGTAGGTGTTCGTGACGTTCCTAGAGAGCTCTGGACCAGATTCGTTATTCTCGCACCTTGGCTTGCTAGGCAAGTACACCTTGATTGTTTGTATTATGCAGTTTACATTATGCCTAGTTCTTTTTATTTTCTTAGTTGTGTGCACGCGTCCTAGAAGTAGTTGACCTACCTTGTATGGTAAAGATACCTGTATCTTTTGACCTGACATAGTTTCAAACACGTTCACTGAGTAAGAGAGTGCATGGACTGGCGTATTGACTGGCCCTTGTTACGTGAGTTCGCGTCTGGTGTTAGTTGTTGGTGTTAGTTTGGGTTCTATATTTAATTCACGTCTTGCATTATGTCTGCACCGCGTATACGATTCGGATAGTACATTGGGAGGTGAGAGTCTACTAGTGAGCGTATGTGATTTCTGTTTCTAATAGTGTAAATGGTGTATATCGTGTACCCCCAAGTTCTACGGAACGTCTTGCATTATGTCCCGCACCGCTACCAGCACCACCCAAAATATCTCTACCTCTCTTGGACTTGAGATCCAAGTCATCCTCCTCCCTTTGGGCATCCATCAGGATCTCCTCAAAAGTAGTTGTGTGGTGCCCCCTAGTGTAGGCATTATCCTCTGTACTGGAGGTGGAGCACCCCTGAAAGCTGCCACAAAAATGCCCACCTGGATCGGTGAAAATAACCTCTGAACTGAAGCTGCTAGAACAGTGTCTGCTGGTACTGCCATCAGAGGCGACGAAGTGACCGACCTCGCTGAAACTATACCTGAGTGCTGGGAATGCATCTTCGACAGCATCCTGAAGATAGATTAAAAACAAAGGAATCAATATTGAGCAAGATACGATATCATCAAAGAAGGACAAAATTATTCAAAGTAAAGCAAGCATTCATATAAATAATGATGGCAAAGCAAAGAATTTGGAAGTATTTCCTAGATGTGATTGAGTATACTCTCAGCCTATATCCTATATCATATATTCTATCGCAGGCCCGCAGAAGTACAACTATGTCGTTGTACTACCATAACTTTGCCCTAATTGCCAAGTCTGACATGCATGGGCCACCACAAAAATGTGTCACGACCCGCACCCGGTATAGGGGCACGAGTACATGAACAATATCCAGCCTACGCCGCAACATCGACTATAGAATATTGTCTAGGTCATCAATACTATCTAAATATCTCACACAATATATATATATATATATATATATATATATATATATATATATATATATATATATATATATATTGTACTTGTCATGGACTTCAACTCTAATGGAGGATAATATGATAATGATGATACTAAATACTCAATCACAATCTAAAGCACAAAAAGATATCAAAGATGCCTATTAAACTACAAAGTCTAAACATCAACAATTTCTAATACAACATCAATATCCAAATCTCAAATACAATAACAAAGTCTCCAATATATACACTTGCCAAAAATTCTGATAATGAATCTAACACATAGCTATAAAAGTAACTAAGTCCCTCGGTAATCACTTCTGGGTATCAGGATCCATGGCCGTTATTCCTTCATCGGCTCCATAGTAGGTCAGTCCTCTAAATAATCATCTGAAAAATATATCCAATCAGGATGAAAAAATACAACTCAATAGTAGTTCCAATTAATTAAAAAAGTATATAAACAGTTATAGTAAGTAATATTTGATGAGCAAAAAAGAGAATAAATCAGAGAATAAAATAAAGCAACATCTATCTAAAGAGCAATGAAGGTAAATATGGTGAACCAGAGAGCATGGAAATAATGAGTGTAAATAAAGAAGAACAAAACCAAACAGATATGATGAGAGTCTAGCAAGTGTAATGTGAAGCCAGCAAGAATGTAACTAAACTAGTGTGTTTTGAAATACTACTGTCGACATATAAACGGCTAGGGAGTAATACGGCTCATCGCATACTTGGTGTGCGAATGCTATCATTCCTGATTAGACCAGAAGAGAGAATTCCAGATTTTGGAAATATTTACATGTCTACTCGAATATTTCCCCACCCCGTCTAGTACAATCCAAGTCCCGACATGTAAATCAAATATGTGTCCATCCAGATTAAAGTAAGTGATACCAGTAAGTGAGTCATGATGTGATGCCAGTAAGTGAGTCCTGAAGTAGAGGCCAGACAAGTATAATGTACATGTCACAAGAAAGTGAATCCAGATAATATTAATCCGTGTATCCAAGTGTCGAAGAATTGGATAAAATAATATTATAAACCAGAATCATAAAATTTATCAAATAATAAAAACTATCGGAGAAGTACTCGCCTGTGGTCCAGAGCAATGAATACTAAATCAGTCTGAACTATAGTTTAATTGATATAAATATAAAATATTACATCAATACATTGTTTGAAATAATAAATAAGTTAAACTAATCAATTTCTAGGTCTTTAGGCCATCTCTAAGTCAAAATAGTCAAACTTGGTCATCTCTAGGCTAATACCTTGATTTTAGGGTTATACCTAACTTCTATGTTGATTACAAGGCTATACTAGTTGATACTAGGCTATGGTTGGGCTTTTAGGTCAATACCTTGAAGGTACTAGCTAAACTAGCTAATGATACTAAGTATTTATTTATATAACTAGTACTATCTAATATTACCTTAGTACAACTCTAATACCAATACCAACTAATCCAAAAGGGTGGTTACGACTGCTACTAATTTTATCCCAACCTAACCTACACTACTCAACTGTCACTACACTAACTTTAACTAACACTAACACTCACACTCACACTTCCTCACTAGAACACTCAATTCTATACTGATATCTGACACCAGCATTCCCAGGTATCAGTGATACCCGAGATCTCTCTACCTTAGTTGTTGATGCAACTGATACAAATATATGATACACCTCACTTGCTTCCTTACACAACTTAAACACAATACCCTCATGGGCTGATACTTCAACATCCTTACCACACCCAATTGCTAACACCATTGATACTCTATGTATCAGTGTTACACCCCTTAATATCACTTACTCTTGCAGTTATTACCTATAAACTAAGTATCTAATCCCTCAATTATAGCTAACCCCTCACCCTTAACTGCAGCACTGCTCCTAAACACCTACCCAAACAATATCCTAATACCTAATACCTCAACCAAACTTAATACTTAATACCTTAACCAAAATACTTTGCGTATCACACTCACACACACATCAAAACACATTCACACCTGACAACTGATACACACACTAGCTTGCTATTGCTTGATATATTACACAAGGTGCACTGTTATTCTTATTGCACGGATATACACTAAGTCACAGCAGTGCACACTGCCACCTTAAGTGCACATACTGCAATTTCAGTTGATGTAGATTGGACAGCTACCAACCTCTATTATTGGGAGTGCTAACACCACAATCACAGTTACTCCAGTACACAAAGCACCTTCCCAAACCTGCTGTCAAATTAGGCCTAATTAGCAATCTCTTGCTCTCACATCAAGCATACACATACAGAGTTCCCCTTTAATCTTTTACTTCTACCAAGTATCATTGCCACCTCCCAAAGCCATTGCCCACACAGGATATAAGCTGTCCTTCACATGCCTCAAGACACTCTAAACACTAATACCCTCTAAAACTTATACTAAACACTGCCAATACCTTAGATATTCCAACTACAATTAACACTCTATGAACTTCTCTCATCACTGATACATGTCTTATCCTAACATTACACTTGTTAATACACCCACTCCCTCACACACTACTGCAGACACTTTATACGAGTAACATCACTTAAGGAATACTCCTAAACTAATAAATACTCCTAAACTAATACCCTGGTGCAAGTCCACGTATCAGTCCCCATAACCCTTACCTATACGCCTGACACTAATGAACCATGTATACTTACCAGACCCATATACTTGACACCAAAACATCACTGATACTAGCTCTTGCGACTGAAACTAACTTGGTACTAGTACTGGAATTGTAGTTTCCCTCCATTACACCTCCAATACTCACTAAACACTGCCTGCAATGCCCTTGATTCCCCAACTAACCAGACTGATACAGTCCCTTGCATTCATGCTACTGCTGCTTAAGCCCATGCCTGACTCATCCTGAAGATATGCACAACATGCCTACTGCTGGTCCCCTGATTACTTGTGCACCAATTGCACAGGTCTACCTCTAATATACATAACACATACATAACTTCCCCTCACACTATCATAACCACTGAATCAGATCTTAACACCTTATCAGATGACCATATGCCCTCCTATTGTGCATTTCATCTGCTCTCACTCGACTGCCACAGACACTACTGCACAACCAACTAATATATGAAATACCAAGGCTACCACAGTCCAAAATCTGGACAGTCTAAATATATCTAATATACATCCATAACTAGTTAAACATAGCTATATATATATATATATATATATAACAAAATCAATACGATATAACTATACACTACTCTTAAATAGGGCATGACTACATATAACTGTCCACAATATTCCCCCTCATCAAGACACACAGTGAAAGTCTAAGTGATATACTTCCCTCCCCTCTATTCCAACTAATCACACACACACACTAATATATATATATATATATATATATATATATATATATATATATATATATATATATATATATATATATATATATATAAGCTATCTACAAAGAGTATATGCATATATATTAAGTGCAAATTGTATATTAAGTCTAAAATGACCAAATTGACATTCTAACAAACACTTGGGTGCTAAATTCGTGGTTCCTCCAAAATGAGCACAAAATTATCATTACACAAGAAGAAATCCTAGATCTAGATAAATGGAGGCTTATAACACTTAGATCTAGCCAAATAGAATCAATTTTATCTATGAGAGGGTTCCTATAGGTCCAATGGGTGTCATTAACCATAAATAGAGTACAAAATAGAGAATTACCTAGGTTTTGAGTGACCTCCTTGAAGAACTCCAAATTTGGACACGAGGAAGATGAAGTGGACACGATCCTCAATACTTGGACTCCTTTTTAAACTTTCTCTAGCAATGACAAGCTCCTAGCCTCCTTAGAAAATAAAAATAAGAGGGATGAGGTTTGGAGTGGAGAAATTATGTTTTGCGCTCAAGTTTCGGGGATGAACTAATGGAGGCTACTATGAATAAAGAGGCTTATATAAACTCTCCCTTAGTGTTAGGGTTAGGGTTAGGTTTTGTGTCATAATTGTTTGATTTGACTCAAAATCCTCTCTCATTCTTTCATGAATAGGATCTATTAATTCTTAGGAAGGAATATTCTATTCTTGAGTCTAAATAGGTTTAATGGTCCTAATCTAGTCATGACTAACTAGTGGTTCAATTTAACTAGTCAAAATTCCATAAATAACCCATTAGTCACATATTGTATATATACACATAAAAATTTAATTTATAGCAAATTACCAAAATATTCTTGCCTAAAAATTAGGTGGTTACAGGTTATCATCCTTTGTGTGCATGACTTGGTCAATTGTGACACGTAGCCCACACTTGGTTGGAGAGGGCTATTTCAGTTGTATTGGCTGGAATTGGTCTTCTTAGAGTCTGAAACACATGTGGCCAGTACCGCAAGGGACGCATGGAGTATGGGATGCATGGGGACAGAGACGCATGGAATGCAAGAAATCTAGGACGTGTGGGCCAGAGACGCATGGGGTCTGGGATGCATGGAGGAGTACTGCATGGTCCGTATAGAATCTGGGATGCGTGGGCCAGAGACCCATGGAGTCTGGGACACATGGGCTAGTGCTTCCTGGTCCGCGTGGAATCTGGGACACCTGGAGTCTGGAACGCATGGGGCCAGAGACGCATGGAATCTTTGTTTGTGCTGTACACGTGGCGCTGCACACCCGACAAAAAGATAAAAAGTAATATTCTAGCGTGAGACTTATGTCGTTTAGTAGGTTCACGTCTTTTGAGGCAATCTTTCTTGTCAGAATTCTGTGTTAGAGATGCCATGTCAGGTCCATCTGCGGCCAAACCTGTTTCGGCTGATTGGGATGCATGGACTGTCATACCCCGGCCCCGGGGGCCTTCCGACCACCATTCTCCCCGTGGCGGACCGGACGGGAATCACCGTGCCTCGGCGCTCCCGCGGGGCGTATATGGCCGTTTCATACCGGGACGTGATATCGTACGAGCCTGGGGTTGGCCCGCACAAGGCAACATCGTTTAAGTTGTGTTTTGGCTATCATCGCATCAATCGAGTAAGCAGCGAAGGGATATTGTTGCAATGCAATGCATTTAGCCAACTGAGTATTCGGGGCAAATCGAGGGACTTGGGTTTATCTTAGCAAAGGCATCATTCCATACATTATGCCCCTTTATACAATAGCAGCTCGAGGCAATCGAAACACAATTTTTGGGTCTTGGGGATAGGGCACGCCTATCTCTCCCTCGGACGATCCAATACCTGCAAGCAAGTAAACTGTTGGTGGGTCAGCACATTTATAAGTACTGGTGAGAATAAACAAATAAACAGAAGCAAGCATTCACTAAAACCAATACTAAGTAATTATGTTATAAAATATTACATTACTAGTGATCTTTCTAGTTTTACCTATGTTCATTTCATATAGTTTGATAGCAGAGTCATATTACTTTATTTATGAAGATATCTTTTTGAAACAGAGTTTCATATGCGATATTAAAAAAGCAAGACAAGTCAATTATTCTGTTTCAGGGTGTGCGCAGCTTGTCTCATGAGCTATACTCAAAGACTCTTGGGACAAATGGACATTTAGACACAAATGCATATCTAGGGGCGGTCCCGTCACTAAAAGCCTGTTTATTGAAATCAATGTTTTCCACACAATTTTTCAGTGACAGTTAGGCAGTTTTAGTTTATATTTTATATATTATATTTATATATATATATGTATATATATATGTATTTATTGTGAGATATAATACTAGTATTGTTATATTCTTAATTGTATAATATTAGTTTATATATATTATATTATGTATTAGGGTAAATACTATATCTATGTATCTTGAGCATTACTTTGTGTGGATACCAAGTTGGTTCAAAACCATGGTTCCTAATTGTTGTAAATTGATATTCTATATTATTATACTTTATTGATATATAGGTATTATGAGGTTTACCTTGGATTCACGTATCCTAAGATACGGTATCCTAATATTTAAGGATATAGTTTTATGACTTAGATTTTAGTATTTTGATCCAAGATTTTGGTGCTAGACTTGTGCAACATAGAAATAGATGGTTGACCTTGGTTTGACCATAGTTGACCATAGTTGACTTTAGTTGACTTTAGAATTGACCATAGTTGACTTTTGACTTAGAATTGACTTATTGACCTAGAAGTTGACTAGTTTAACTTGTTCTCTTTTCGGAACCTTGTATTGATGTTGTATTCCATATCTAGATCTTCGAGGCACCGAGTCAGACATCTGTGAGACTGTTCATTGGACTTCAGGCGAGTACATTCTCTAATAGTTTCTTATTTATGATATCCTCTATGTTCGTTGTATCTACTGTAGATATCTATGTTTCTCTTGACACTATGGTTACACGGATTGGTATATCCGGATCTCGTCATGAGATGTTATTCCTTGGTATATGGTATATATGGTGCAAGTATTGTTTCATTGGTTATCTTGTACATGTATAGACACCGATTCTCGGGAAAACTAGCTATCTTCTTGGAGAATCTCGTGCCATAGCATACCGTGGTTGGATCTATTATACCAGTCGGGGGTGGGAGTATTAGTATAGATATGTGATCAATATCCCTATTAAATAAAGTACAGATTACTGAATAGTGTTGATCATACACCGCACGTATGATTAGCCAGGCCGCATTGCATCTTGCCCAAGCCTTTCATATGTTAAGCTAGTACTCACACACTTAGTCATTAGTATTATTGTTTTATTGGTATATTGTTCATTATTGTATTTATTTCCAGTATTTCCTTATTGTATATATATCTCTTATATCTATTGTGCATCTTGTTTATCCACAGCTATTTACTATTACATAGTTTTTATCATTAATTAGAACTGCTGTTAGAGATGTACTCTGCTCCTTTCCTGACTGGATATATTTTTACAGATGACACTGAGGAGTGGTACCCTACCTATTATGGACCCCAGGATGTTGTGGGTTTAGATTCTGAGACCTTGGCTCAAGAGGGACTTATCCCAACTGAGACAGTTGACCCTGGAGTTGTAGCTTCGTAGTATTCTTTGTACTGGATTTGTCTCCAGCTTATTTCTGTATTTCTTCAGACTCATTGATGTATTATTTTAGACTCATGAGTTGTATTGTGACTATTCTATTCTTATCTGATTCGTGCTTATTTCTATCTTAGTTCTGTGATTGAGTATACTATCATTATTGGTGGTTCATTATATTGTTAGATAGATTATCTAGATAGCGTTCTACCGCCTATTCTGCAGCGTAGGCTGGGCATTATTTCTGACTAGTACCCTTACACCGGGTGCGGGTCATGATAGGTCCTCTATCCAAGCCAACACAATGAATTATCTTATATGCAATACGATCCCCGAGTAACTCAGGATCGGCAGCGGTTGATCCAAACACCAATGACTCATTTATTTGATGTTATTGGCAGCTGTGACTCATGGTTGCTTTCCACTATCTATGTAGAAGCCATGACACATGCAGTTCAGCTCTCCACCAATAGCCATTGTTCGACTGATGCAAATGCATGAAACACTATCAAATAAACTCTAGTATGCAGACGATATAAACCATCAGACTATATTTTTTGTTGCGGGGCAAACCGCCTTATCTTTGAACACATTCAGGCATACGATATGGTTCTCTCGGAGCACAGGCGATAGTGGAACATGTTTATGCAAACACATACTCTTAGACAAGCGTTTTAGGATTCTTAGTTAAGCAGACATATTCGTTTCAAAGACAAGCTAGGTGAGTTTTCTTATTTAGCATGCAAGGTAGGTTCTATCATTATCTTTAAGCAAAAAAGCATTCAAAATACTTATATTCATTATTAAGGCGTGTAAGAATCAGAGAACGAAGTTATGCCCACTCACCTTGATACATAGTGCCAACGCGGAGCGGGACATTACATACTTACTCACCAACAAAAAGTTTCGTCCTCGAAACTTCAAGGATAAACTTTTCGATATTTTGAGCTGCGATAGTCATCATCCCTCGCCATACTCAATCGAAACAATCCAAGAAAATCAAGTCCAGAAAACATTTGCACTTTTGAGAATATCTATGGACTTATTGTATGGAACGCTCTATTACAATACCATATCGAGCATATCTCAAAGTCATAGCAACGGAATTTGGGTAAGAATCGAATCCGCTTTTATACCATTATATCACACCCCGGCCCCGAGGGACTCCCGACCACCGTTCTTCCTACGACGAACTGGACGCGAATCACTATGCCTCGTTCCTCCCGCGGGGCACGTATGGACGTTTGATACCGAAACGTGATACCGTGCGAGCCTGGGGTTGCGCCTTCACAAGGCAACATTGTTTAAGTTGTATTTTGGCTATCATCGGATCAATCGAGTATGCAGCGGAGGGACATTGTTGTAATGCAATATATTTAGCCAACTGAGTATTCAGGGCAAATCAAGGGACTTGGGTTTCTCTTAGCAAAGGCATCATTCAATATATTATGCCCCTTTATACGATAGCAGCTCAAGGCAATCGAAAAACAATTTTTGGGTCTTGGGGATGGGGCACGCCTATCTTGTGGTGCCCCATTCCCCTATTCGGGGAGTGCGACTAAGAAATACAATACGGTATCGTTCGATCTGGATAGATTGAAACAAGAACCCATCCTCTTTATGGATTTGCTTCTTTGGAATCGATTCCCATATTCGGTGGACCGAGCCCCCGGGATCGACTTAGCGGCAGAGGCAGGAGGGATCTCTCCGCTGCATCTTTTGTTGCCTAGTTTTTGCTGTCACTTGTTGCTTTCGTGCTTTGAGTTGGTTTTCGGATTTGCTTGAGTTTTTTGAATGGTTTTGATGGATTTCATTATTTTTTATCACTAAAATGCACTTCAATTTCAATATTGGAAAGAGTGGGAGAAGTATTGATCAGCTGTTCGTGGCAATACAGGTGAACCAGCAGTAGACAACGCTCGAACGGACTTCTTAAGCACCTCTTTCCTTCTTCCTTCCAACAAACTAAGTGAGTGGCTTATATTCGATTCTGTTGGCCCTTCTTCCTAGTCTTCACACCTAAAATCTTGTATTCTTGCTTGCCCCGATTAGATGATACCAAGTAATAACTAAAAGACTTCAAGATAAAAAGGGAATAGACTTAGATTATTATGCTTGTCAGTCAAACTTGTGAACGGTTACTTAGTTGCATGCTTGTTCATTTGGAATGTTCATCATATGCATAAATATAAGTTAGAATGTATTCTCTTCTTTAAATTGTACAATGTATAGAACTTATCCTGAATCAATAAACTGAACAGGAAGACTATGCAAAAGTATATCTTGCCCTGTTATTGCCCTGTGACTGATATTGTCCTGATTTGCCTCAACTGCTAACTTAGTGTACTACGTTTGATCACAGCCAACTTGTGCAAAAGGTCTTAGTTCCTGCGGACAGTCGTTAGGGCACTGGTACCGATCTGTTCCGGATGGAACAACATGTTTAGTCGCCTACTTCAGGCAGGAATGGGTGCATCATCCTATTATCCCTTATGTTGTACACCATTCCCGTCCAGGACTGGATGGCGTGTAGCGATCCTTGTGCCTCCGCCATCTTTGTCCCGAGACTATATCATCCATTATGGCAACGTGCTAGTGATCCCCTCGTATATTTAAACCTGTTGTAAGTTAACTTGTGTCTTCGTGGCAGGGAAGGACATGGTAAGTATTGTGCATGTGGTTCAGACGGGCAGGTAAATGTTACTGAACGGTGGCAAGTTATTTCATTAATTTTCTATATCTATTGCTTGCTGTAAAATAAACTAAGGCAAGATAGAAAGACCATAAATAATATGCATGCTTGATCTAAACAACGTATTGATTGGTATAGTTGGGTTAGCTTGCCTTCACCAGTACGTTTTGATATACTGATTCTCATTGAAACAGGTTTCCCGCACTAAGGAGAGCCGAGTGAGGAGCAGAAGCCAATCCCCCAATCCAGTCCAGTTGTAGGCATGCCTTGATTTGTGCCATCTTTTGAAGTATTCAGAACAAAAGGAGCTAGCTATTTAAAGACTCAAATACAGCTCCGTGGAAAGGCCATCATTCCACCAGGAGGTCTTTACATTTTGAAGTTTAGTAAGGGATGTAATGTGCAGGACTGCTATCTCATTTTGTGTCAATATTTTGTAAGCCCGTGCGACAACCCTTATGACTCAGTTCAAGAGTTTGGAATAAGATGTTCATATTATCAATAAAAGAGAACTTTTCTATGTTTCAAATCTGTGTTTCAATTTTTCTACGTACTCTGAATATATGCTCGCTATGCGAAAATAAAATACTTAGCCTTGTGCGGTGCGCAACCTAGGCCCGTACGACGGTCACGCCCAGGGGACGACTATCGATTCCACAAAATCGGGGCGTGACATGTTGGTATCAGAGCACAACTTCAAGTTTCTTTGACTCTCGGACTGGAAAAGTTCCCTTAACGATAGTCCTTGTGCGAACTCTTGAACTCGTTAGGCCAAAATAAGATACGTTCAAACAATAAGTCCATAATACGTTATGATCCTGATATAATTTACCTTCTTTTGAAGGAATGGCTCAAGAGCAATCCTCAGCGCAAGCACCGGGCGAGACACAATCTCAGGAGAGCAGTTTCGACACTTCAGAAAGATGAGCCAGCGAGCCATGTCTCGAGTCGATCCGCTTCAGCAAATGATGCGGATGTTAGAAGCTAGCCAACAAAGGGATAAAGCTCGTTACGAACGGGCTGAGAAGCAAGCGGATGAGAGACTACTCAAGTTTTAAGACAATATAGAGGCACGATTCTCAGTCCAACAGAAGCAGGTAGATACTCTGTAATAGATCGTGCAGACTTTGGCCTTCAACCATTTCGCAGCAACAGTGGCTACACGGGTGGAGTAGTCTATGCTTGAAGTTGAGATGCCTCAAACTCTAAGGAAGAGGGAAGTGACTGCCTTCAATTTTGGCAACTTTAAGAAAATCTATAACACAGCATTTAAGGGGACTGAGGATCCGATAGTGGCTCTAGATTGGTTGGCCGAACTTGAGGATCATTTCTCACTGCTAGAAGTCCCCGAAGAGAAGCACATCGCATGTGCTCAACTGCAGCTTCGTCTCAACGCGCACGATTGATGGGACGTGCATCGACGATCTCTT
The DNA here is from genome assembly GCA_036927795.1 of Iris macrosiphon. Lineage (NCBI taxonomy): Eukaryota > Viridiplantae > Streptophyta > Magnoliopsida > Asparagales > Iridaceae > Iris > Iris macrosiphon. Next base: position 7,535,524 of record JAYESA010000001.1, on the reverse strand, counting down.
CCAGTTGATGATGGAGGAAAAGCGATAGCATGGGCCACATTCCGTGGTACGTTTGAGAAGGAGTTCATACCCCCACCAATACGGCGACAGAAGGAAAATGAGTTTGTACAACTACGGCAGGACAGCATGACAGTTAAGCAATACTCCGCCGAGTTCAACAGGCTTGCCAAGTTTGCCAGCTCATATCTACCCGATGCAGCGAGTCATGCCAAACGATTAGAAGGAGGTCTACGTCCCGCCATCCATGCATGCGTAGTCGTTCCATAATACCAAACAATGAGGGAAGTTTTGAACCACGCTCTTTCCCTCGAACTGCAGTATCCTCACGTTGTTGCCGGCGCTGTGCATATCTCCAATCACAAACGCCAAAGCAACGAAAGAGGAAACAATGCTGCAAAGCGTCTAAATAACGACAATCATCAAAAAGAAAATCCAGGGCACATTGTACTTTTTGTAGGAGGACAGGGCACACTGAAAAGGATTATCGTCGTAAGCTGGGGACATATCTTCGTTGTGGCGATCCAACCCATCAGATTGATGTCTGTCCGCTTCCTGATCGCCGCCCTCAACATTCAAATTAAGCTGCCACAACCCAGGCCAATCGAGCTATGCCTCAGCAAGAGCGTCGCCAAGCTCAAGGCTGGGTCTATACGATGACACGAGAGGAAGCTTTGGCGTCATACACCATCGTGTCAGGTACTTTGCTTTTTAATAACATACCTGCTCGTGTGCTATTTGATTCTGGTGCAACCCATAGTTTCATATTCATAAATTTTGCTGTAGAGAATTATATAGAAATGACTCTGTTGTACCTAGACCTTAATGTTAGCACTCCCTCCGGCACGAAAACACATGTTCGTTCAGTATGCCAAGGTGGTTACGTCTGTATTGGAGGAAGGAAGCTATCGCTTGATATTTTAGTTTTAGATGTCCGGTACTATGATATTATTTTGGGAATGGATTGGCTCGGCGCCTGCTCGACAACTATTGCATGTGCAGAAAAGCGAGTCATCTTTCGCCTGCCTGGAGAAGCTGAATTCTGCTACATTATTAGTCCAGCAACTGATGCGACCAGGGCCTGCATGGTGATTTCTGCAATATCTGCTCGGCGAATGCTACACTTAGGCTGCGAGGGATTCCTAGCATCGGTTCGGGACACACAGCAGGACTACGCAAATGTCGAGTCTTCTTTCGTTGAGGCAGAGTTCCCTGATGTGTTTTCGAGTGAACTACCCGGCATGCCACCAGACAGAGAGATCGAATTCACTATAGACACCTTCCCGAATACACAGCCGATCTCTAAACCTTCGTACAGAATAGCCCATGCTGAACTGAAAGAGTTAAAGTGCCAACTTCAAGAGTTACTGGATTATGGGTTCATCCGTCCGAGTTTGTCTCCTTGGGGCACACCTGTGCTCTTCGTGAAGAAGAAAGACAGGACGCTACGCCTCTGCATCGACTATCGGGAGCTGAACAAGGTCACCATAAGAAACAAGCATCCTCTGCCAAGGATAGATGACCTGTTTGATCAGCTATAAGGGGCAACGATATTTTTAAAAGTTGATCTTCGCTCGGGCTACCACCAACAGAAGATTAAGCCAGAAGACATGCCAAAGACTGCCTTCCAAACCCGTTACGGGCATTATGAATTTTTTGTTATGCCGTTTGGACTGATGAATGCACCTGCTGCATTTATGGATTTAATGAATCGTTTGTTCCGACCCTTTCTCGATAAATTATGGTAGTTTTTATCGATAATATTTTAGTATACTCGAAGAATAGGGATGAACACGCAGGACACCTGCGGATGGTGCTTCAAATCCTTTGAGACAATAAGTTGTATGTCAAGCTGAGTAAATACCAATTTTGGTTGGATAGCATATCCTTTCTAGGGCATATCATCTCTGCACAGGGTATTTCAGTTGACCCAAAAAAGATAGAAGCCATCGTGCAGTGGAAACTGCCTGAGTCAGCTAGCGATATACGAAGCTTCCTTGGTCTAGTGGGCTACTACCGGAGATTTATACAATATTTTGCAAAAAATTGCGTCGCCCCTGACTCAGCTCACTCGGAAGGGAGCAAAGTTTACTTGGACGGACGACTGTGAATCTTCGTTTACAGAGTTAAAATAGTGCCTCATCTCTGCACCAATCCTTACTCTTCTGGACAGACCTGATGACTACAAAATATACAGTGATGCATCGGGTAAGGGTCTGGGATGTGTACTTATACAAAGGGACAAAGTGATAGCCTTCACGTTGAGACAGCTAAAGCCTCACGAAAAGAACTATCAAATACATGACTTGGAACTGGCGGTGGTAGTCTTCGCGCTGAAGTTATGGCGCCACTACCTCTATGGTGTGCCGTGTGAGATCTATACGGACCATAAGAGTTTGAAATATCTATATACACTAAAGGATTTAAATCTTCGCCAATAGCATTGGCTCGAGCTCCTTAGCGACTTTGACCTCATGATCAGATACACGCCTGGTAAGGAAAATATTGTAGCTGATGCACTGTGTCGAGTGTTCGTTAGAAGTTTGGCTATTGATGACAGGCTGCACCAAGATCTTGAATCCTTGGGCATTACACTACTAATCGGATACAAAAAGGGGACGTAAGTGGCATAACTGTACCTCGAGCCCAACATGTTACAAAAAGTCAAGAGCGCTCAGAAGGATGACCTGTTCCTGCAAAAGATCTATGGTCTTATCTCAGCAGGAAAGGCAACCGACTTTGTGGTAGGCACGGACGAAATAATTCAAGTAAGGGAAGACTGTGCGTTCCCGACGATGCGGCCCTCGGAAGAGAGATACTCACTGAAGCTCATTATGCTAGTTATACTTCTCATTCGGGTAGTACCAAGACGTATTGAGATCTCCGTACGACATTCTGGTGGTACGATATGAAACAAGATGTGGCACTGTTCGTGTCGCATTGCATGGCTTGTCAGAGGGTAAAGGCCGAGCACCAGAAACTGGAAGGAGAGCTGCAGAACCTCGCTATTTCGGAGTGAAAATGGGAACATATAACAATAGATTTTATTGTTGGCTTGCCAAAGACGCAACGGGAGAATGATGTCATTTGGGTTATTATTGATCGCCTCACTAAGTCAGCTCACTTCCTTCCTATCAAGAGTACTTGGAGCGTCGATCGCTTGGCTCAAATCTACCTCAACGAAATTGTTCGGCTCCACGGCATGCCTATATCTATAGTCTCGGATAGAGATGGTCGATTCATATCACGTTTCTGGGAAAGCCTGCAATCAGCAATAGGGACGAAGTTGAAGTTCAGTTCCGCCTACCATCCACAGACCAACGGTCAAATAGAATGTGCTATCTAGATCCTCGAAGACATGCTACGAATCTGCGCCTTGTACTTGAAGACAAGTTGGGACCAGCATCTACCGTTAGCTGAATTTGCATACAACAACAGTTTCCAATCCAGCATTCAGATGGCGCCGTATGAGGCATTTTATGGATGAAAGTGCAGATCTCTGATCTGTTGGGACAAAGTTGGAGAATGGAAGATTCTTAGCCCTGAGCTCGTGGAACAGACTGTGCAAAAGATTCGCTTGATATGGGAATGGCTAATGGTAGCTCAGAGTCGCCAAAAGAGCTACGCTGATAAGCACCGACGATCACTCGAGTTTCTAGTAGGCGATCGGGTATTTCTCAAAGTCTTGCCCATGCGAGGAGTCACCAGATTCGGAGCAAAGGCGAAGCTAAGTCCAAAATTTGTCGGTCCGTTCAAAATACTAAAGCGAGTTGCCTCAATTGTATACCAGATTGCCCTACCGCCATCCCTATCCGAAGTACACGATATTTTCCATATTTCCCAACTTAGAAAGTATGTGTATGACCCAAGCCATGTAGTGGATCTGGATCAGCTGAATCTAAAGGCAGACTTGACATATGTCGAACGGCCTATGCAAATTTTGGATCGGAAAGAAAAGCTGCTTCGAAGTCGCTCAGTTCCTCTTGTGCTCGTGCTTTGGCGAAATCATTCGGTTGAAGAATCCACTTGCGAGCTTGAATCTGAGATAAGGTAAAGGTTCCCCTCATTATATCCTAGTGGTAGGTTCTATTTCTAAGTTTCAGGACAAAACTTCCAATTAGTTGGGTAGGATGTGGTGCCCCGTTCCCCCTATTCGGGGAGCGCGGCTAAGAAATACAAGACGATATCGTTCGATCGGGATAGATTGAAACAAGAACCCATCCTCTTTATGGATTTTCTTCTTCAGAATCGATTCCCATATTCAGTGGACTGTGCCCCAGAGATCGACTTAGCGGCAGAGTCAGGAGGGACCTCTCCGCTGCATCTTTTGTTGCCTAGTTTTTGCTGTCGCTTGTTGCTTTCATGCTTTGAGTTGGTTTTCGGATTTGCTTGAGTTTCTTGAATGGTTTCGATAGATTTCATTATTTTTGTTCATTGAACTGTACTTTAATTCCAATATTGAAAAGAGTATGAGAGGTATTGATCAGCTGTTCATGGCAATACAGCTGAACCAAAAGTAGGCAACGCTCGAACGGACTCCTAAAGCACCTCTTTCCTTCTTCCTTCCAACAAACTGAGTGAGTGGCTTATATTCGATTCGGTTGGCCCTTCTTCCTAGTTTTTACACCTAAAATCTTGTATTCTTGCTTGCCCTGATCAGACGATTCCAAGTAATAACTAAAAGACTTCAAGATAAAAAGGGAATAGACTTGGATTATTATGCTTGTCAATCAAACTTGTGAACGGTTACTTAGTTGCATGCTTGTTCATTTGGAATGTTCATCATATGCATAAATATAAGTTAGAATGTATACTCTTCTTTAAATTATGCTATGTATAGAACTCATCATGAATGCAATAAACTAAACAAGAAGACTATGCAAAAGTAGATCTTGCCCTGTTATTGCCCTGTCCCTGATATTGCCCTGATTTTCCTCAACTGCTAACTTAGTGTACTACGTTTGATCATAGACAACTTATGCACAAGGTCTTAGTTCCTGCGGATGGTCGCTGGGGCACTGGCACCGATCTGATCCGGAGGGAACAACATGTTTAGTCGCCTGCTTCGGGCAGGAATGGGTGCATCATCCTATTGTCCCTTATGTTGCACACCATTTCCGTCTAGGACTGGATGGCATGTAGCGATCCCTGTGCCTCCGCCATTTTTGTCCCGAGACTATATCGTCCATTATGGCAATGTGCCAGTGATCCCCTTATATATTTAAACCTGGTACAAGTTAACTTATGTTTTTGTGGCAGGGAAGGACATGGTAAGTATTGTACAGGTGGTTCAGACGGGCAGGTAAATGTTACCAAACGATGGCAAGTCATTTCATTAATTTTCTATATCTTTGCTTGCTGTAAAATAAACTAAGACAAGATAGAAAGACCATAAATAATATGCATGCTTCATCTAAACAACGTGTTGATTGGTATAGTTGGGTTAGCTTGCCTTCACCAGTACGTTTCGATGTACTGACCCTCATTGAAATAGGTTCCCCGCACTAAGGAGAGCTGAGCGAGGAGTAGAAGCCAATCCCCCAATCCAGTCTAGCTGTAGGCACACCTTGATTCGTGCCATCTTTTGAAGTATTCAGAATAAAAGAAGCTAGATATTTAAAGACTCAAATGCAGCTCCGTGGAAAGACCATTATTCCACTAGGAGGTCTTTATATTTTGAAGTTCAGTAAGGGATGTAATGTACAGGACTGCTATATTATTTTGTGTCAATATTTTGTAAGCCCGTGCGACAACCCTTATGACTCAGTTCAAGAGTTCGTAATAAGATGTTCATATTATCAATAAAAGAGAACTTTTTCATGTTTTAAATCTGTATTTTAATTTATCTGCATACTCTGAATATGTGCTCGCTATGCGAAAATAAAATGCTTAGCCTTGTGCGGTGCAAGCAAGTACCTGCAAGCAAGTAAACTGTTGGTGGGTCAGCACTTTTATATGTACTGGTAAGAATAAACAACTGAACAGAAGCAAGCATTCACTAAAACTAACACTAAGTAATCATGTTATAAAATATTACATTACTAGTGATCTTTCTAGTTTTACCTATGTTTATTTCATGCAGTTTGATAGCAGAGTCATATTACTTTGTTTATGAAGACATCTTTTTGAAATAGAGTTTCATATGCGATATTAAGCAATCAAGACAAGCCGATTGTTCTGTTTTAGGGTGTGCACAGCGTACCTCGTGAGCTATACTCAAAGACCCTTGGGACAAATGCACATCTAAACACAAATGCATATCTAGGGGCGGTCCTATATCCAACCCAACATAATAAACTATCTTATATGCAGTACGGTCCCCATATAACTCAGGATCGACAGCGGTTGATCCAGCTAACCAATGACTCATTTATCTGATGCTATTGGCAGTTGTGACTCATGGTTGTTTTCTACTATCTATGTGGCAGCCGTGACACATACAGTTCAGCTCTCCACCAATAGCCATTGTTCGACCGATATGAATGCATGAAATACTATCAAATAAACTCCAGTATGCAGACGAGATGAACCATCATACTATATTCTTTGTTACGGGGCAAGCCGCCTTATCTTTGAACACATTCAAGCACACGATATGGTTCTCTCGGAGTATAGGCGATAGTGGAACATGTTCATGCAAACACAAACTCTTAGACAAGCATTTAAGGATTCTTAGTTAAGCAGACATATTCGTTTCAAAGACAAGCTAGGTGAGTTTTCTTATTTAGCATGCAAGGCAGGTTCTATTATTCTCTTTAAGAAAACAAGCATTCAAAATACTCAGATTTATTATTAAGGCGTGCAAGAATCAGAGAATGAAGATCTGCCCACTCACCTTGATACATAGTTTCAACGCGGAGCGGGGCATTACATAGTAGCCGTATTGGGTCACAGGGTGACTCTACGGCATGATTTGAGCCTTCTTTTTAGGGATGCACGGCTGTTGAATGCATGGACGCATATTTTCCATGCTTCTACAATATCTACTTCTTATATGCTGCTGCTAACACATCTTATATGCTACTGCTACTACATCTTATATGTTGCTGCTACTACATTAACCTCCTCCAACCCGAGCCAACAAAGGAACCCCCTTACACTAACACCACTATAAAATACTAACACCACTGGCCAAATTATCAACAACATCAGTTACTACCACCATCATTAGGATACACACCTCCCCTATATATACAATCACATATATCTATATACACACACAAAAGGAAATATATATATATATATATATATATATATATATATATATATATATATATATATGTAAGTATAGCTATATACATACTAATGTATATATTTATATAACACATAATTAGATTGAGTGCACCAAGTCCACCCTAAAGCATTGTATCAAATACTTGGCATGCACATATAAGATACTCTATGATACGTACCCAAATAAGAGTCAAAACTTATAATACATCACAATAATCATTCCTACATATCAAATACACTATTTCATAACTAATGCAACTTGATACAATAGGAATTAAAGAAAGATTGCACAAATCAACCAAAATAAACCATGTATCACATTATATCACAAAATACTATGATACGCTCTACTCGTGTCCAATTATGGCCATGTATCTAGTCCCAAAACCCCGATCTAAGTCTAATTAGATCTAATTGGTCTCATGGCACATACTTAATATGTCAATCTTGGAATTTCCCCTAATTGGACACAAATTGCTATGTAGAATTCACAATACAAGTCATATGAACCTAGTTCTTGATCATATAGGTAGCCCTAAGCTAAGGGATAATTTTTAATGGTTAAATATATGAATTATAGTCTAAATTAAGGGGTAGATTTAGAATTTACCTATTGAAAAATGGATTTTCAATAAAATACTTAATGGACACAATTAGGACATAATTCTCCTTGTCAATTCCTCCTCCTTCAATTGCTCCTTGCAATCCAAGCTCCAATGCTTCTTAGATGATGAAATTGAGAGGGAATGAGTGTAATTAGGTTAAATTTGGTAGAGGGATAAAGTGAATTGGGGATAAACTAAATTGGGGATCTAGAATTTGAATGAAAAGTAAAGAGGAGAGAGAAATTCTCTCTCTATAAAGTGGTCGACCCCCCTCCCTTCTTCTCCAAGCAACAACAAATATCGCATATACCCCTACTTGCTAAATATGAGGAATAATTAGGAAAGACTATATTAGAAAGCTTCTAATTCTACATTAACTAATATAATCTCCTTAATTAATTAAGTGAATGGATCTAATGGGCCTAGTCTAATGTTGGGCTCAATGTGTCATAACAATCCAATGGATCCACTAATAAAAAGTCTAAATAAACATAGGCTACTCCACTAACAATTAATAAATAGGACAACATAATATAATTAATTAGTAGCACAATATATAATACTTAATTACCAAATAATAAATATGTTAAATGACAAGAATGTCCTCATCTAGAAATATGGTAGTGACAGAACTAAACTAGAGGCACTAAAGATATCTCTATTCTATGCTAACAGAGGTAATGGAATAGAATTTAATAATAACAAGAGTGGAATGATAGAGATGATATGTTAAGAACTAATTTAAGTTACAATCTAATAATCATATATGTCTATATGAAATTATGTTATCCAGAATCCTTGCTACGCCAATAAGCATAGTTGCGATAAACTATAGGGTCCATACCTAAGGTATATATCTCTCCAATCATATCTAAAAAATTTGTGTTGCCAGCTAGTATCGCTGCAAGAACTCTAGATTCCATAATCAAGATAAGTATATCCAAAATTGGCTCTATGTCTTTGCCATACCAACTTGTATGGATGTGATAAACTCTAGACTCCATAACTAAAGTAGGAGGTTACCTTTCTCACTGTCCTCATCAGAATATACCTTAATTTAGTCCATAAAATTTATCTCGATACAAGAATCAAAGTCAACAACGAACATCAAGAATCAAATTTAACAACGAACGAGTGAGAGTAAACGAAACAAGTAAAAATAAATTTTAAAATAGAGTTTATAGTAAGATTCTCAATGTTCATCTCAGGAATCTCTCAAGAATCCTAATTTATGATTGAGCATTCTCTCATCCTATTATCCTATGTCATATATAATATGCTATCACAGGCTCACAATAGTACAACAAAGCCATTGTACTACCACGACATCGCACTAATTTGCTAAGCCTGACCTGCATGTGTCACGACCCGCACCCGGTATAGGGACACGAGAGCGTGGGTATATCCAGCCTACGCCGCAGCATGGGCGGTAGAACGCTATCTAGATCACAATAAATACTAACATAACTAAATACCTGTCAATGATATCAATCTCCATAAGGAGGATAATGTACATCTCACAATATCTCATAATGTAAACTCAATCACAACAACTATAAGAGTATAAAGGCACGATAAGCGATAAGAAGAATGACATAGTAAAACATCATGTCTCAAAATATAGATAAACCACAGTCTAGCTGTCCAACATAAAGTCTCCACAATTCTCCAATTAAACTTAACATAAGTCTAAATATAAACTGAAATAAACCTCAATGAGTCTCTGATGCATAATATAATACTATCTAGATAGTTGCAGGCAATGTCTCATCTAAAAGAATAGTCTCCTCTAAGATCTCTAGTGTATAGTCGGCATCTATACCGGGTCGATAGTGTGTGGTACAGAACTCCTCAAGATCTTCTGGAAAAAATATCCAGTCGGGATTGGAACGAAGTACAAGCACTAACAGCAGTTCCTCATATATTGACAAAAACTATAATACAGTGTAAAGAAATACAAGACAGATATGAATAACTGGCAATAAGAAATACTGGAATAAGGGAATGCTAGAATAAAGAAATACTGGAACATCATCATCAATATACATCTAGCAATGAAATAGAAATACAAGTACATGTAAGAACAATGAACTGGTATATAAGTGTGTACAAGAACAATAACTAGAACATGTGGAGATGCTATATCAATATAATAGAGATACATGTCAAGAATTATCTAACTAAGTATGTAAAACATCAGCATATCATGTGAACGGCTTGGGACTGATCAGGCTCATTACATATGATTAGCTATAACACTTGAGGTCACGCTAACCATCCAGATAGCTATGATGCGAGTAATAGTCAGGCTAACCACATGTAATAGCTATAGGGCATGTAATGGTCAGGCTATACCGACGTGAGATATGGGTGAGCTATGATGCATATAAAGTTTGGGTATGATCACATAAGCTACTAATATTTTCCTGTTTTCTCCAGCTAGCACGATGGATTCCAAATCACGACTCCTCGTGATAGGTCCCAATAATGCCAACTCGTGTAAACAACAGTGTCAGAGTCATGCATGCTATACAACAAGAATTATAGAGATAATCAACATAGTGGAAACTGTCAAAAAATGTACTCGCCTGTGGTCCTTAGCTGGCAATACCAATGTCCGGGTTCCAAAGTGTCATCTGAAGGATCCAACGGTCCTATAGACATATCATATAACACAATACTGCATCAGACATTACTCTAACACACAATCAACATAATGATCTCAAAGACTACGCTAGGGGTGTCATGTCTGTCGTTGTTGTGCATAACAGACAGTCAATGGTACGGTCTTGCCAGTACGTCAGTGTACATATGGCAGTCTGCTATCATGCTACATGGTCACAGGTCGATGTAACTACGGGGTATTCGTGGTCACATTCAAGACATCTAGTACATATAATACATAATACATAATATGAACTACCATATATCATAATACTAATTAATTACACATATAATAGATATACGTATATACATACTTAATAGAATTTATACTATGCACATATATATATATTTTAAACATGTACTAGGGATGCACGTATAATACATATACATATATTTTATACTAAGTGAGAATTATACTATTTATATGCATATACATTAATATACATTTAGACATATATTCATACGTATGCCAATACATATATACCAACTATATATATATATATATATATATATATATATATATATATATATATATATATATATATATATCCATAATACACGTATACTAAATCATGGCTAAAAACGTACGCAATATGATAAAGATCTACGCGTATGTGTGTACGTGTACATGCACGAGAGAGGGGACTCAAACCTGAGTATGTGGGATGAGTCGTGTGCGTCACGGTCGTCGTGGAGTGTTCGATTGAGGGCAGTCGGGGCAGTGTATTCTGGTCATGCTCCGACGTTTAGGCGAGTCGCTCTGGCGTTCAGTGCAGGCGGGTCCGGGCTGAGAACTGTGCTATTACGGCGTTCAGTACAGGCGGGTCCAAGCTGAGAACTGTGCTACTGGCGTTCGATGGCTGGGAAGGGGATTGGTTCAGTCGTTGTGCGGTGGGTTTGACGTCGAGGTCGGGCGGTCTATGGTTCAGCGGGTTCTCTAGTTGGCGAGAGGAGGGTGAAGCGGGATGAGAACGTTGTTCATGGCGGGTCATTGTCTAGGCGGAGAGACGTTAGTAGTCGAGGTGGGAGTCGTGGGTTAGGTTTCCGGTGAGTGCTTCCGGTCGATGGGAGGATGGATGGATGTGGGCTTGGGAGGAAGTCGGGTGGTCCGGTGTAGGACTCGGCGGTGAGTACGGCTTCAGGTGTGCAGGCACGTGGAAGAGGACGGCGGCTGCGGGTGGTTCACGGCGGATCGAGGTCGACAACGTGATGGTGAACAGGGAGTATGGGTCGGCAGGGAGAAGAGATGTATGCACAGTAAAGGGAAGATGAATATGTCGGCTGGGGTTGGCTTGAAGAAAAAGAGAAGGGAAAAGTAAAGGAGTATTTATACAAAAATAGGGTTGGTTTGACCTAGAAGTTTGACTTTGGTCAACCCTTTGGGGAAAGGGTCTTCTCAAGGGTATTTCAAGGGCTATGATTTAAATAAATTCAAAAGAAATTGCTAGAATGCATTGGTTCAATGGTTTAAAGCCATGGTTCAAGGAGGTTGATGTTAAATTATACACTCCCAAAAATTATGGAAAAATACACATGAAAGGAAAATGGATTTATTTACGTGTTGTGTCCAACGAGGTGGATACCTCAATGCACTTTTGCATAAAAGTGCCCAATAATTAGAAAATTGCACAAAGTAAGATTTATGAATTTAATTAATTAGAATGAATACAAATGGTGTTTTAAAATTAATTAGAAGTACAAGGGGCTGAAATTAAGTGGGATACAAGTATCATGAATGAAGTAGGCTCAGAATAGAATATTACCCTAATTTGGGTTATTCAAAATGGGTCGAGGTTGTGTCTCCAATTTCGATTGGAACATTTAAGGATAGAAGGTTTAATTTATATAGAATTAAGTATTGTCAGTTGCGATGAATGCTATGCGACTAAGATAAAGCACAACAAGACATGGTTATGAGTCATACAGAGGTCAAAGTAACAGTTTGGCTCATCTAGGATAAGGGTGTGAATTTTGTTGGAAGATAATGGCAAGTGTAGTGCTCTAACTATCAAAGCAACGGTAAAATACAGCAATCAAATAAAATCACAACAATTAAATATAATTAAATATTATGCAAACATTTACATATTAATTATGAAAAGACAAAAATACCCTTAATCTGAAATATGGTGGTGACAAGTCTACCCTCCTTAAAAGAATTTCGTCCTCAAAATTTAAAAATAAACTAGCACAAGAACAAACAATCAAACAATGAATTATACCTCAAGTCTCGAAGAGATACGGATACTGCTCATGCATTTTGTCCTCTCTTTCCCAGGTTGACTCTCCTAGAGAGTGATGTCCCCAAGCGACACGAACCAAAAGAATAGTCTGGTTCCGCAATACCTTCTCTCTACGATCCAATATCTCAACAGGCTGTTCAGGATAGCTGAGCGCCGGTCCAACTTTGATCTTCGAGTGGTCTAGTACATGACTAGGATCCGCCATATACCTTCTTAGCTATGACACATGGAACACGTCATGCACTCCATCTAGAGCAGGAGGAAAATCAAGTCTATAGGCTACTGCACCGACCCTTGCAAGAATACTAAAGGGGCCGATGTATCGTGGACTAAGCTTTATGCCTCTGCCAAAACGAATCGTGCCCCGTGTCGGAGCAATCCGTAGGAACACAAAATTGCCAACCTAGAACAAACAATCTTAACATGCAATCTAAAACAAAACAATTACAACGCAATAAAACAAAACCAATACCTGAAACTCTAAGGGTCTACGGTGGCTATCGGCCCAATGTCGTTGTCTGTCCTGCGCCACTCGCATTCTGTCTCTGATAAGTTTCACCTTTTCTGCTGCATCCACGACCATTTTTGGTCCTAACAAAGCTCTCGCTCCAACATCATCCCAAGATAAAGGTGTATGACACCTCCGTCCATATAAAGCCTCGAATGGTGATATCTCAATACTGGCCTGGTAGCTGTTGTTGTAAGCAAACTCTACCAAGTGTAGATGATCCTCCCAAGAACCTCCAAGATCCAAAATACAAGTGCATAGCATATCTTCAAGAGTTTAAATAGTCCTTTTAGACTGCCCATCTGTCTGGGGGTGATACGCGGTACTGAACTTGAGCTGAGTGCCCAATCTAGCTTGCAGACTCCTCCAGAAATGGGAAGTAAAATGACTATCCCGATCTGAAACGATACTCACAGGAACTCCATGTAATCTGATAATCTGTTGCACGTATATCTCTACTAACTTCTCTGTCGATGTACCCACCTTGAAAGGTAAGAAGTGGGTTAATTTGGTCAACCTATCTGCGATGACCCAAATTGCATCCTTACCTCCTAGAGAACGTGAAAGTCCTAAAATGAAGTCTGTAGTTACGTGCTCCCACTTCCACTCTGGAATGGGTAAAGGTTGAAGCAATCCTCCTAGCCTATGTCGATCTGCTTTTACCTACTGGCACACTAAACATCGGGATACAAAGCGTGCTACTTTGCGCTTCATACCATACCACCATACATGCTCCCTCAAATCTCAATAGATCTTATTGGCTCCGGGATGCATCGAGTACTGAGAATGATGTGCCTATAGCAAAACTTCCTCGCGCAGCTCTCCACTTGGCACACACATCCTCGTGCCATGCGGTAAGGATCCATCATCCGCAATAGTGAAGTCGTCTATCAATCTTGTTCGAACTTGTGCTTTAATATTCCTTGGAGTCTCATCATCATATTGTGCAGCTTTAATTATGTCCATCAGCTCTGATTGTATCTGCAACTCACACATCTGAACCTCAACTCTTGGAACTAGTACTTAAATTCCCAAGCTCTCAAGATCAGCTAATAAATGTCTATCCGAAGTCAAACACATAGCCATCGGATACCTGCTCAAGGCATCGACGACTACGTTGGCCTTTCCTGGATGGTACTGTAATATGATATCGAAGCCTTTCGTCAACTCTAACCACCTTTTATGTCTCATGTTTATCTCCTTCTGTGTAAATACGTACTTCAAGCTCTTATGGTCTGTAAAGATCTCCACTCGCTCTCCGTACAGATAGTGTTTTCACAGTTTTAGGGCAAAGATAACGGCTGCTAACTCCAAATCGTGAGTAGGGTAGTTCTTTTTATGAGGGTATAATTATCTTGAAGCATAGGCAATTACTTTCTCATGTTATTGAAGAACGCATCCCAAACCTTTTCCTGAAGCATCACTGTAGATAGTGAATCCACCTGTTCCTGATGGCAATGTCAAAATTGGTGCTGTCGTTAATCTCTTCTTCAGCTCATCGAATGCGGCTTGACATTCTTCTGTCCAGACAAATTCTACATCTTTCTTGGTCAACCTAGTCATTAGTTCTGCAATCTTGGAGAAGTCTTGTACAAATCTTCTGTAGTATCCTGCTAGTCTGAGAAAGCTCTTGATCTCAGCTACTGAGCTGGGGGTAGCCCATGACTCCACGACTTCGATCTTATTTGGGTTAACTGAGATTTCGTTACCCGTTACCATATGTCCAAGAAATTCAACTTTGTCAAGGAAGAACTCACACTTTGAAAGCTTTCCGTATAACTTCTCTCTTCTGAGAGTCTCTAAGACCATTGTCAGGTGCTCTTCATGCTCTTCTGGGGTCTTTGAATATATTAGAATATTGTCAATAAACACCACTACGAACTTGTCAAGGTACTGGTGGAATACCTTGTTCATCAAGTTCATAAATACTGCTGGTGCATTGGTTAAACCAAACGGCATTACTGTGAATTCAAACTGGCCATATCTGGTCCAAAAGGCTGTCTTCGGTTTGTCTTCCTTCTTCACCTTCACTTTCACCTGGTGATAGCCTGACCTCAAATCTATTTTTAAAAACACCTTCGCTCCGCTCAATTGATCGAAAAGATCATTTATCCTCGGCAGCGGGTATTTATTCTTGACAGTAAGGTTATTCAAAGCTCTATAATTGATACACATATGTACCGTGCCATCCTTCTTTGGTATAAATAATACTGGTGCACCCCATGGTGATAAACTGGATCTAATGAAACCTTTGTCTTGCAGCTCCTCAACTTGCTTCTTCAGTTCTACCAATTCGTTATTGTTGACTCTATAGACATATTACGAAATAGGCTCCGCTGCTGGTATCAAGTCTATAGAGAATTCAACATCTCTATCTGGCGGCAAACCTGGCAACTCCTCTGGAAATACATCCAGGAACTCTGCTATAAGTGGGTGTGGCAACTCCTCTTCTTCCATCCTGGCTCCGCAAAAAGTGCCTCTACTTCGCTCCTCTGCTCCTCTAGCAATCTCGAACTCTGGTTCTCCTAGTGGTTGAAATACTACTCTACCTCCATGACAATCTATAGAAGCATGGTGTTACTCAACCAGTCCATTCTGAGTATAATATCGTATCCCGAAAGTGGCATAACGAGTAAACTCACGCTCAACTCTCGGCCTTCCAATGACACTCTTTGATCTTTACAATAATCACGGACTAGGATAATGCCTCCTCCAGTCATGATCTTGCAAGTCCTATCTAATGGTTCTGTTTCTAAACGATGCTTAAGGGCATAAGATACAGATACAAAACTATGGGAAGCGCCAGAATCAAATAATACAAGTGCTAGAAGGGAATCGAGTAAAACTGAACCTGAAATCACGTCTCCAGCTGGCTCGGCCTCCTCAGTAGTCATAGCATAAGCTTGTCCTTGTGGTGCTCCTCTCCGCTGCTGCTGGTACTGAGCAAACCTCTGCTGCTATAGGGGAAGTGGAGGTCCCCTCTACTGGCCTCCTAGTATAATAGGTGCTCTGGCTGGTCCTCTCTGAGCTGTTGCTCCTCCCTGGCGAGTCTGAACAGCTGGGCAGTCCCTCAGCTGATGTGTTGCTGATCCATATAACAAGCAAGTGCCCAACCTTTTCCTACAGATATCTTTTGTATGTCCCATCTTTCCATAATACGCACATGGGGCAACGGGCTGATTCTGTCTCTGTGGTTGTTGTTGCTGAATATGTCCTCGAACTGGTGCATGTTGCTGGTGTTGCTGCTGGTACGGCCTCTATTGTTATTGTTATTGAAAGTGTGGGCGCTTGGCCAGTTCTGTGTTACCACCTGCTCCTCCAGAAGTATCACGTCCTCTCTTGGTCCTGAGGTCCAAGTCATCTTCAGCAATTTGGGCATCCATCAGAATACCCTCAAATATAGCAGTAAGTCATCTCGAAGTACAAGACTTGATCTGTCACGACCCGCACCCGAAAATTGGGCACGAGTATGTGGGTACGTCCAGCCTACGCCGCAGCATCGGCGGTAGAACGATGTCTAGGTCAAGCACTATCTAAACAATCTCTCACGAGTATCCAACTCCATAAGGAGACACGGATAACACAATATAAATGGATCAACATACTCAATCACAACTACAGCACGATAAGAATTCGAAGAAATAAAGTAAGGTACAACACAAGTCAAAAAATAATAATCTAACTCAACAATATCCATGTCTCATCAAAGTATGCCGGAAACAAATCCGGTACAAATAGTCTACTAAAAAACTAACCAGAAAACTAGTGATTCCGGCTAGACCTCCCGGAATTACAACTGAACTACCAAGTCCAAGTTGCAGCTACTCACCATATGGTCCATAAAGTGTCGGATACCGGTCCTCTAAGGCATAGTCTGGAAAAATGTTTCCAGTCAGGAAGGAGCAAAGTACAAATCTCAAATAACAGTTCCATTTAATTGATAAGGACTATAAAGCAATAAACAGATGATGCTATATACTGAGAGAAGACAGTGAATAAATGCAATGGCAATTAAAGAGACAGGCAATATAAAGAGATAGGCAATATAAGCAATGTGATACAGTCAGTGCATATATAAAATGGAGAGAACAAGGTACAGGATCATATATGGGTGATGTAGTATATGATCTAAATAGAGAACTGTAATCTATTATAAGTGTTTGAAATAGTAGTATCGAAATGTGATCGGCTTGGGAACATGTACGATTTCTACATAGTCTGGCTAATCATACGTGGGGGGTATGATTAACACCAATAATATTTTACTTGTACAATGGGTATTTGATCACATCTCTCACTAGCAATTTCCTCCGCCCCCAACTAGTACTGTGGATCCAATCATGACACGTCATGATACACGATCAATATCCAATCTATCATGTACGATGTCTAATATACATGTCGTGTACAATGTCAATATGATAATCAATGTAACATCTCATGACTGCAGATCCTAGCTATATACTAGTCCGTGTAGCACAGTATCAAGGATTCAGATGTAACATTTCTAGATTACTGAACTTATAGAAATTATCAAGGAATTGGAAATTATTAGAGAATGTACTTGCCTTGGGTCCTTAGTTAGTAATACCAATGTCCTGTTCCTGAGTATCGCCTGGATGAACCAACAGTCCTATAGACATATCATAAATATAACATTCGTATCAGATGCTACACTAACACAATCATAAACATCGAACTCAGGGCCGTGCCAGGTATGGCACTAGTCAACTAGGGTCAAGTGCGTCAAGTTGTATGGGCGTCGCGTCTGTGATTGCTGGGGAAGACAGACGATCAAAAATGGTACGGGGCTCGCCAGTACATCAGTGTACGTGCGGCGGTCAACTAACAGTTCACAGGGTCAAGGTCGTGTGTAAGGACGGGGTATCCGTATTTACACTAGGGTCGCCTACAACATTCACCAATTAAACAATAATTAAATATAATACATATATATATATATATATATATATATATATATATATAGATATACCAATAAAATATAATACTATATACTTGTATATAAGTACATACATATATATATATATACCAATTAAAATACAATACTAACATATATGAAGAATACGTAAATACTAATACATGAATTTAATTTATACTAGTATACACTTTATTAAATACATATTATAAGAAAATATCGATAAACATACATATATATATATATATATATATATATATATATATATATAAATACATACATAGAATTAATTTATATACTATATAAAAATACCCAATATACATACATATACATATGTATAAATATATATTGGTTACATATGTGTATGATACATATATACTATTTGAAAATAGAATAATATACGTACACATCAATACACAAATATACACACATATATATGTATATACGTATACACATACAAATACGTATGAAATATAAATACATGTACACTAATAAGGGGAACAGGAAGAGGCTCACAGTGGAGGGTGGCTCGACGGTGAGGCTGGGTCACCTGGCCGGGGAGGATGGCTGGACACTCGGGTCGGGGCTGGCCGGCTGTCAGCGGGGATGGTGGCTGAATAGGGTCGGTGAAGGGGCTAGGAGGGAGAGCAGGGAGTCAGAGTGCAGGCCGGGGCTGCGCCGGACTGAAGGTGGAGCTTGGGCTATTGCTGCCGGAGTGTAGGAAGGTGGGGGTTGATGGAGATGGTGGCCGGAGAAGCAGGCAGCGGGAGGTGATGTAGCGGGAAGTGGTGGTCCTAGTGGAGAGTGGTGTATGGTGGCGGGTTGTGCCGGAGCTCGGGATGGCTCGAGGTTGGTTGGCCGGCTGTACAGAGAAGGTGGCCGGTTGATGGCAATGGATATGGTGATAATGGTGGTGGCGTTGTGAGGTTGCAGGCCGGATCTAGCAGCAGGCCGGAGTTGATGGGATGGTGGTGGAGGAGGCTTGAGGACGGCTCGGCGGAGCGGGGAGCTAGAAGGATAAGGTCGGAGGAGATGGAGGGAGGCTGGGTGGAGCTTCAGCTCGGGTGCAGTGGAGTTGCAGCGGAGCTGAGGAGCTAGGAGTAGGTCGGGGAGAAGCTGGCCTTGGTGAAACGGGCCAGAGAGAATGGATGGGGAGTGGCCAAGCAGCAGGCCGGCGAGTCGGGGCCTGGCCGGGTGCAGGAAAGAGGGGAGCAGCTGAGGTCAGGTGTAGGAAGGAATGGGCTCGGCCGGAGTCGGGGGATCTGCTGACCGAAGCTGTGGCCGGAGAGATAGGGGTGTGAACAGTGGGTAATTCCCCCCCCCCTTTAATAAGTTCAAAAACAAGGAGAAGGAGAAGAAGGAAAGAAGAAGAAGAAGAAGAAGAAGAAGAAGAAGAAGAATGAAAAATGAAGATGAGAAGGAGAAAGCTACGATTGAGTGTGGGGGCTTGTGAGGAGGTGGGGGCTAGCCTAGTTTTTGGGGATTAGGGCTTGTGATGGGACATTAAATAGGGTGGTGTATGTGGGAATGAAGGGTGGGGATCCACCCACTGAATGGATGGTCAGGATTTAACATGGAGAAGTTCTTCATGTGGGGATGGGGATGTGGGGTGATTAGTCAAAATTAGGGGTTCTCCATTGGGTTGAACCAATGGGGTGTTGACACCTAATACAATAATTATAAATTAGCCCCCTTAAATTTGGGTATTTGCACAGACACATAAAATGATAAAAATTTGGTGGGCGATTCGATGTTCGGTGTTTTGTAGGTTGAGGGGGCGTTGTATGTTTGGTATGGGCTCAATTAGCAGGGTACTGGAATTAAACCGGGATTTACGGAATCAGTTAAAATGGTATCCTCAAATTAATTAGAAATAAATGCAAGCTGTGTTCTAAAATTAATTAGGAGTACATTGGACCAAAATTAGGTCGGGTCATCAATATCATTAGTGAAGAAGACTCAGAATAAAATATTACCCTAATTTGGGTTGCACAAAAAATAGGTCAAGATTACCTCCAATTTTGATTGGAACGCACAACGATACAAAATTGGAATTTATTTAGGAATTAAATAAACGTCTGCGATGAATATTGTGCGGCTAAAATGAAGCACAAGAAAGCATAATTACGAGTTGTAAAAATGTCAGAATGGAAGGCTGGCATATCTAGAGCAAGGTTGTGAATTTGTTGGAAGGCAAAAGCCAGGGTAGCGCTCCAAATATCGAAGCAAAGGTAAGGTGCAACAATTAAATAAATTACGATAATTAATTACGACCTCCAATAAATTAATTCTAAATAAAATAATTAACCACATAATCCCATAATTCGGACAGGTGTTCATCTACTGGGCTTCTAGGTCAAGTCTACCAGCTCAAACATAAATAAACACTTTATATATATAATATATTTAATTACACACCTCATACAATTATTTAATTTAAATATATTTATCATGCAATTATTTAATTCTAACTACCACAATATTAATAATTATAAAAAGTCAAAAATACCCCTATTTTCAGAACGTGGTAGTGACAAGTCTACCCTCCTTAAAAGAATTTCGTCCTCGAAATTTAAAATCCTCATAGTAGTATTTACTCATACACATTATTATTTTCTATTAAAATTTAAATTCACCAACCCACAAAATCCTGAAATAATCCACCTTGTCATTTCAAAATTTTCAAAAATTATGAAATTATTGTATCCTGAAAATCCTCGAAATAAAATCAGTTTCTATTTTTATCATAATTTCCCCCAAAATTCTAAGCTAATAATTCAATACTCGGAATTTAATATCCACTCCTCTAATTTGATTTTAATCAATGCATATATATATAATTGAAATCTCGTCCCAAAAAGTTTGAATTCAAACTAATCCATCAATGATCTTTTTTCTCGGTTTCCTTTTTCCTCAAAATACTCGACAACGCGATACCAATGGATTCTTCAAAAGCAACGTCCATAATATAAAATTTTAAAATTCATAACTTGCAGTCAAATAAATATAATGATAATCTCCCAAATTTTCCAAATTTTAATAACCAATTTAATCATATCATAATCTTCCTGGTATTAATAAACCACCAATTATGCCATGTTAATTTCTTAACCCTTTATTTAAATCGATGTTTATCCTCAAATTTTAATCATCTTGTCTCTCTTGTCAAGTCATAACCCCTTCATGAATCTTCGATCAAACCCCGATAATCATGGTCTAAGAAAAATTATACCTACAATCATGCAATCTAAGAAAATATGTACGGTTATGTATCTTTTGTCATGGTATTGCAGTCTCTGTCAGGTGTACTACTAACTACATTCTAACAAAAATTATGCATACAACTACAGTACTAGGGAATCAGTCAATCAATCAAATAGAAAGGAACAGAAGGAAGGAAAGAACAGAACATGCTAACACATTACCTGCAGTATCGGTCTCCTCGACCGTCATCGTAAATGCTCCACCATGCTGGGGTGGTTCCCTTCGCGGATGCTGAGCAATATACGGTTCCACAGGTAGCCTAACTGGATCTCTATAATCTGAAGCTGCGCACTGGCCGGGAAGATAAGGGGCTAGAAGACAATCCCTTACTCGATGTCCCGCAGCATCGCAGTGCAAACAAAGTCCTAGCCTCATTCTACAGCTCTCCCAAAGGTGACCTGGCTTCTTACAGAAATGATAAGTCTGCTGTGTCTCTCTCGGAGGCTGCTGCTGATCCTGCTGAACACGGACTAGTGCCTGGTACTGCTGTTGATACTGATACGCCCATGGATGTTGCTGAATATGAACTGGTGTGAGGTACTGCTGTGGATGCTGAAATGCCCATGGCTGAATATAAACTGGTACTTGGTACTACTGTTGGTGCTGAATACGGGGACGCTTGGTCGGTCCTGCGCTACCATTCGTATCTCTAAAAATATTGTGACTCCTCTTAGGCCTGAGATCTAGTTCCTCTTCTACAATCTGGGCATCCATTAAGATATCCTCGAAGGTAGCGGTACGACGACCAGAAGTGCGTGACCTAATCTCTCTCGTCAGTCCCTTTCTAAACTTTCGGGATCGATCTCCTGGGTCCCGAATCATAGACGATATAAAATGGCTCAATCTACATAATTCTACAGCGTACTCGTCGACCGACATATTTCCTTGAACCAAGTCATGAAACTGACTTTCCAAGGTTCCCAATGCCACGTCGGTAAAGAACTTCTCCTTGAAGAGCTCCTTGAAAGTCTCCCAAGTAAGTCCTTGTGCAGTAAGTCTCGGCTCCGTGCGATACCACGTAAGTGCGATATCGAATATCTGACTGCCAGCCACCTCTATTCGTAAGCTCTCTGGAATCTGGGCCAATCGCAGGCTCCTCTCTATGTCCTCTAGCCAGTCGTCAGCATAGAGTATCCCTTTGGTGCCTTTGAACTCTCATGGCATCATCCTCTTGAAGTCCACTATAGTGCATGATCTTTACTGCTGCTGGCCAGGAAACTGCTGGTATTGTGCTACTCTCTCCAAAGCTTAGAGAGTCACTTGATGAGCATTCTTCATGCTTTCTCTCATCAGCTCAGTTTGTGCCTGGTGCGCTTCTGCTTGCACCCTCTGAGCCTCAGCTTAAACTCGCTGAGCGTCTGTCGTCACTCTCTGGGCATCTACTATGCCCTGGATCAAGGTAAACATCTGTGCCCCGTCAATGGGCAAACCTCCGGAAATCGGAGTCGGTGGAGGAGGAAGGTTGTCCGTCACAGCTGCGACAATCCTCTGAACAGGTGGGGGAGGAGGATCCCCGAAAAGTGCAGATACTCCTACATGCATCGTAGATATAGGAGAAACTACGGATGTCTGTCCATCAAGTGGAGAGATGGCAGACCCCTCTAAAGTTGGTGTTCCCGCTTTCATAGATCGTGTCTTCGGCGACATCCTGAAGACAGATCCAAGAATCAATTAAGGCAAAAATACGATATCCTCAAGGTAGGACAGTAAAGTTCTAAAGAAGCAACATTCAAGATAGTCTATAAATTCATCTTGATAGGAAATCAAACTCTACAAGACACCAAGATCTTAATTAAATAACTGATCAACAATAATCAATTTATATCAACAAGTGAGAACAGATGAAATCAAGGGAAATGATTTAAATTAGAAATTATTACAAGATTCTCAGGGGTCATCCCAGGAATCTCTCAAGGAATTATGAATGAGTATTCGCTCTCATCCTAGTATGTTATATCCTAGATCCTATCGCAGGCACGCAGTAGCGTAATAAAGATGCCACACTACCACGACATCATACAACTTGTGAAGTCTGACCTGCATGAGCCACCACTAAAAATGTGTCATGACCCGCACCCGGAAATTGGGCACGAGTACGTGGGTACGTCCAGCCTACGCCGCAACATCGGCGGTAGAATGCTGTCTAGGTCAAGCACTATCTAAACAATCTCTCACGAGTATCCAACTCCATAAGGAGACATGAATAACACAATATAAATAGATCAACATACTCAATCACAACTACAGCACGATAAGAATTCGAAGAAATAAAGTAAGGTACAACACAAGTCTAAAAATAATAATTTAACTCAACAAAATCCATGTCTCATCAAAGTATGCCGAAAACAAATCCGGTACAAATAGTCTACTAAAAAAACTAACCAGAAAACTAGTGATTCCGGCTAGACCTCCCGAAATTACAACTGAACTACTAAGTCCAAGTTACAGATACTCACCATATGGTCAATAAAGTATCGGATACCGGTCCTCTAAGGCATAGTCTGGAAAAATATTTCCAGTCAGGAAGGAGCAAAGTACAAATCTCAAATAACAGTTCCATTTAATTGATAAAGACTATAAAGCAATAAATAGATGATGCTATATACTGGAAGAAGACAGTGAATAAATGCAATGGCAATTAAAGAGACAGGCAATGTAAAGAAACAAGCAATATAAGCAATGTGATACAGTCAGTGCATATATAAAATGGAGAGAACAAGGTACAGGATTATATACGGGTAATATAGTATATGATCTAAATAGAGAACTGTAATCTATTCTAAGTGTTTGAAATAGTAGTATCGAAATGTGATCGGCTTGGGAACATGTACGATTTCTACATCGTCTGGCTAATCATACATGAGGGGTATGATTAACACCAATAATATTTTACTTGTATAATGGGTATTTGATCACATCTTTCACTAGCAATTTCCCCCGCCCCTATCTAGTACTGTGGATCCAATCATGACACGTCACGATACACGAGCAATATCTAATCTATCATGTACGATGTCTAATATATATGTCGTGCACAATGTCAATACGATAATCAATGTAACATCTCATGACTGCAGATCCAAGCTATATACTAGTTCGTGTAGCACAGTGTCAAGGATTCAGATATAATATTTCTAGATTACTGAACTTATAGAAATTATCTAGGAATTGGAAATTTATCAGAGAATGTACTTGCCTTGGGTCCTTAGCTGGTAATACCAATGTCCTGTTCATGAGTATCGCCTGGATGAACCAACAATCCTATAGACATATCATAAATATAACATTCGAAACAGATGCTACACTAACACAATCATAAATATCGAACTCAGGGCCGTGCTAGGTATGGCACTAGTCAACTAGGGTCAAGTGCGTCAAGTTGCATGGGCGTCGCGTCTGTGATTGCTGGGCAAGACAGACTATCAAAAATAGTATGGGGCTCGCCAGTATGTCAGTGTATATGCGGCGGTCAACTAACAGTTCACAGAGTCAAGGTCGTGTGTAAGGATGGGGTATCCGTATTTACACTGGGTCGCCTACAACATTCACCAATTAAACAATAATTAAATATAATACATATATATATATATATATATATACCAATAAAATACAATACTATATACTTGTATATAAGTACATACATATATATATATACACCAATTAAAATACAATACTAATATATATGAAGAATATGTAAATACTAATACATGAATTTAATTTATACTAGTATACACTTTATTAAATACATATTATAAAAAAATACCGATAAACATACATATATATTTATATATGAATACATACATAGAATTAATTTATATACTATCTAAAAATACCCAATATACATATATATACATATGTATATATATATATATTGGTTATATATGTGTATGATACATATATATTATTTGAAAATAGAATAATATACGTACACATAAATACACAAATATACACACATATATGTATTTACGTATACACACACAAATACGTATAAAATATAAATACATATACACTAATAAGGGGAAGAGGGAGGGGCTCACAGTGGAGGGTGGCTCGACGGTGAGGCTGGGTCACCTGGCCGGAGAGGATGGCCGGACACTCGGGTCGGGGCTGGCCGGCTGTCAGCGGGGATGGTGGCTGAATAGGTTCGGTGAAGGGGCTAGGAGGGAGGCCGGGTTGAATGGGAGAGCAGGGAGTCGGAGTGCAGGCCGGGGCTGCGCCGGACTGAAGGTGGAGCTTGAGCTGTTGCTGCCAGAGTGTAGGAAGGTGGGGGTTGATGGAGATGGTGGCCGGAGAAGCAGGCAGTGGGAGGGGATGCAGCGGGAAGTGGTGGTCCTAGTGGAGAGTGGTGTATGGTGGCGGGCTGTGACGGAGATCGAAATAGCTCGAGGTTGGCTGGCCGGCTGTACAGAGAAGGTGGTCGGTTGATGGCAATGGAGATGGTGATAATGGTGGTGGCGTTGGGAGGTTGCAGGCCAGAGCTAGCAGCAGGCCAGAGTTGATAGGATGGTGGTGGAGGAGGCTTGAGGACGGGTCAGCAGAGTGGGGAGCTAGGAGGATTAGGTCGGAGGAGATGGAGGGAGGCTGGGTGGAGCTTCGGCTCGGGTGCAGTGGAGTTACAGCGGAGCTGAGGAGATAGGAGGAGGTCGGGGAGAAGCTGGCCTTGGTGAAGCGGGCCGGAGAGAATGGATGGGGAGTAGCCGAGCAGCAGGCCAGCGGGTCGGGGCCTGGCCGGGTGCAGGGAAGAGGGGAGCAGCTGAAGTCAGGTGTAGGGAGGAATGGGCTCGGCCGGAGTCGGGGGATCAGCTGACCGGAGCTGTGGCCGGAGAGATGGGGGTGTGAACAGTGGGTAATTTCCCCCCTTTAATAAGTTCAAAAATAAGGAGAAGGAGAAGAAGGGAAGAAGAAGAAGAAGAAGAAGAAGAAGAATGAAAAATGAAGAAGAGAAGGAGAAAGCTACGGTTGAGTGTGGGGGCTTGTGAGGAGGTGGGGGCTAGCCTAGGTTTTTGGGGATTAGGGCTTGTGATAGGACATTAAATAGGGTGGTATATGTGGGAATGAAGGGTGGGGATCCACCCACTGAATGGATGGTCAGGATTAACATGGAGAAGTTCTTCATGTGGAAATAAGGATGTAGGGTGATTAGTCAAAATTAGGGGTTCTCCATTGGGTTGAACCAATGGAGTGTTGACGCCTAATACAATAATTGCAAATTAGCCCCCTTAAATTTGGGTATTTGTACAGACACATAAAATGATGAAAATTTGGTGGGCGATTCGGTGTTCGATATTTTGTAGGGTGAGGGGGCGTTGTATGTTTGGTATGGGCTCAATTAGCTGGGTACTGGAATTAAACCGGGATTTACGAAATTAGTTAAAATGGTATCCTCAAATTAATTAGAAATAAATGCAAGTTGTGTTCTAAAATTAATTAGGAGTACATGGGACCAAAATTAGGTCGGGTCATCAATATCTTTAGTGAAGAAGACTCAGAACAGAATATTACCCTAATTTGGGTCACACGAAAAATAGGTCAAGATTGCCTCCAATTTTGATTGGAACGCACAACGATACAAAATTAGAATTTATTTAGGAATTATATAAACATTTGCGATGAATATTGTGCGGCTAAAATGAAGCACAAGAATGGATAATTACGAGTTGCAAAAATGTCAGAATGGAAGGCTGGCATGTCTAGAGCTAGGTTGTGAATTTGTTGGAAGGCAAAAGCCAGGGTAGCGCTCCAAATATCGAAGCAAAGGTAAGGTGCAACAATTAAATAAATTACGGTAATTAATTATAACCTCCAATAAATTAATTCTAAATAAAATAATTAACCACATAATCCCATAATTCGGACAGGTGTTCATCTACTGGGCTTCTAGGTCAAGTCTACCAGCTCAAACATAAATGAACACTGTATATATATAATATATTTAAATACACTCCTCATGCAATTATTTAATTTAAATATACTTATCATGCAATTATTTAATTGTAACTACCACAATATTAATAATTATAAAATATCGAAAATATCCCTATTTTTAGAACATGGTAGTGACATGATCTCTCTATTCAATCCTTTTCAAAATTTTCGTGCTCGGTCTCCTGGATCTCGAATCATCGATGGTGCGAATCGACTCAATCGACAAAACTCTGCTGCGTATTCATCGACTGACATGCTTCCTTGGATTAAGTTATGGAACTGACTCTCCAATGCTCCCAAAGCCACGTCAGGAAAGAATTTCTCCTTGAAGAGTTCCTTAAAGTCCTCCCAAGTAAGTCCTTCAACAGTGAGTCTCGGCTCAGTACGATACCACGTCAGTGCGATATCAAATATCTGACTGCTAGCGGCCTCTATCTGAAGAATCTCCAGGATCTGTGCTAAGTGTAAATTCCTCTCTATGTCCTATAACCAATCGTCAGCATAGAGTATTCCTTCTATGCCCTTGAACTCTCGAGGCATCATCCTCTTAAAGTCCACTATGATACCTGGCCTCTTTTGTTGCTGGCCAGGATGTTACGGTTGTCGTGCTACTCTCTCCACGGCCTGGAGAGCCACCTGATGAGCATTCTTTATGCTCTTTCTCATCAGTTCTGTCTACGTCTGGTGTGCTTCTGCTTGCACTCTCTGAGCTTCAGCTTGAACAGGCTGAGTTTCTGCTGTTACTCTCTGGGCCTCTAGCATGACATGCATCAGTACGAATATCTGTGCCCCATCAGTGGGCTCTCCTCCGGGAATCAATATCGATGGTGGTAGAAGGTTATCCGTTATAGTTGGGGCAATCCTCTGAATAGGTGGAGAAGGAATCCCGTTAGCTGTAGGTACTCCCACATGAACAGGAGATATAGGAGGAACTCCAGGTGTCTGTTCGTCGGGTTAAGAGGTGGCAGACCTCTCTGAAATTGCTGCTCCCACTCTCATAGATCTAGTATTCGGCGGTATCCTGAATATAGATCAAAAGAATCAATTTAAGGTGATAGATACGATATTATCAAGGAAGAACAGAAAATTCTAAAGGAAGCAATCAATTAGAATAGCATTGGGAAGATCAAAATTTCCTAGTGTGATTGAGCATACTCTTATCCTAAATCCTATTTTCTATATCCTATCGCAGGCTTGTAGTAGTACAATTAAGTTATTGCACTACCATGATATCACACACTTTGTAAAACTTGACCTGTATGGGCCACCACTAAAAATGTGTCACGGCCCGCACCCGGTATAGGGGCACGAGAGTGTGGGTACGTCCAGCCTACGTCGCAGCATCGGCAGTAGAACATTGTCTAGGTCACAATAAATACTAATATAACTAAATACCTGTCAATGATATCAATCTCCATAAGGAGGACAATATACATCTCAAAATATCTCATAAAGTATACTCAATCACAACAACTATAAGAGTATAAAGGCACGATAAGAGATAAGAAGAATGGTATAGTAAACCACCATGTCTCAAAATATAGATAAACCACAGTCTAGCTGTCCAACATAAAGTCTCCACAATTCTCCAATTAAACTTAACATAAGTCTAAATATAAACTGAATTAAACCTCAATAAGTCTCAGATGCATAATATAATACTATCTAGATAGTTGCAGGCAATGTCTCATCTAAATAAATAGTCTCCTCTAAGATCTCTGGTGTATAGTCTGCATCTATACCGGGTCCATAGTGTGTGGTACATAACTCCTCAAGATCCTCTGGAAAAAAAATATCCAGTCAGGATTGGAACGAAGTACAAGCACTAACAGCAGTTCCACATATATTGACAAAAACTATAACACAGTATAAAGAAATACAAGACAGATATGAATAACTGGCAATAAGAAATACTGGAATAAGGGAATGCTGGAATAAGGAAATACTGGAACATCATCATCAATATACATCTAGTAATGAAATAGAAATACTAGTACACGCAAGAATAATGAACTGGTATGTAAGTGTGTACAAAAACAATAACTAGAACATGTGGAGATGCTAGATCAATATACTAGAGATACATGTCAAGAATCATCTAACTAAGTGTGTGAAACTTCAACATATCATGTGATCGACTTAGGGCTGATCAGGCTCATTACATATGATTAGCTATCATCCTTGAGGTCAGGCTAACCATCCGGATAGCTATGATGCGAGTAATAGTCAGGCTAACCACATGTAATAGCTATGAGGAATGTAATGGTCAGGCTGCACCAACGTAAGGTGTGGGTGAGCTAGGATGCATGTAAAATTTGGGTATGATCATATAAGATACTAATATTTCTATGTTTTCCCGAGCTAGCACGATGGATTCCAAATCATGACTCCTCGTGATAGGTCTCGATAATGCCAACTCGTGTAAACAACAGTGTCAGAGTCATGCACGCTATACAATAAGAATTATAGAGATAATCAACATAGTGGAAACTGTCAGAGAATGTACTCGTCTTTGGTCCTTAGCTGGCAATACCAATGTCCGGGTTCCAAAGTATCGTCTGAAGGATCCAACGTTCCTATAGACATATCATATAATACAATACTGCATCAAACATTACTCTAACACACAATCAACATAATGATCTCAAAGACTATGCTAGGGTGTCACGTCTGTCGTTATTGTGCATAACAGATAGTCAATGGTACGGTCTTGCCAGTACGTCAGTGTACATAAGGCAGGCTTCTCTCATGCTATATGGTCACAGGTTGATGTAACTATGGGGTATCTGTGGTCACATTCAAGACATCTAGTACATATAATACATAGTATATAATATGAACTAACATATATCATAATACTAATTAGATATACGTATATAGTTACTTAATAGAATTTATACTATGCACATATATACATATTTTAAACATGTACTAGGGATGCACGTATAATACATATACGTATGTTTTATACTAATTGAGAATTATACTATTTATATGCATATACATTAATATACATTTAGACATATATTCATACGTATGCCAATACGTATATACCAACTATATATATATCCATATACCCACAATACACATATACAAAATCATGGCTAAAAACGTACGTAATACGATGAAGATCTACGCGTATGCGTGTACGTGTACATGCACGAAAGAGGGGACTCAAACCTGAGTACGTGAGATGAGTCGTGTGCGTCGCGGTCGTCGTGGAGTGTTCGGTTGAGGGCAGTCGGGGCAGCGTATTCTGGTAGTGCTCCGGCGTTCAGGCGAATCGCACCGGCGTTCAGTACAAACAGGTCCAGGCTGAGAACTGTGATGTTCCGGCGTTCAGTGCAGGCGGGTCCGGGCTGAGAACTGTGATGTTCCGGCGTTCGGTGGCCGGGAAGGGGATTGGTTAAGTCGTTGTGCGGTGGATTTGACGTCGAGGTCTGGCGGTCTGCGGTTCAGCGGGTTCTCCGGTTGGCGAAAGAAGGGTGAAGCGGGATGAGAACGTCGTTCACGGCAGGTCGTGCGTTGTCTGGGCAGAGAGACGTTGGTCGTCGAGGTGGGAGTCGTATGGTAGGTTTACGGTGAGTGCTTCCGGTCAATGGGAGGATGGATGGATGCGGGCTCGAGAGGAAGTCGGGTGGTCCGATATAGAACTCAGCGGCGAGTGCGGCTTCAGGTGTGCGGGCACGTGGAAGAGGACGGCAGCTGCGGGTGGTTCACGGCGGATCGAGGTCAACGGCGTGATGTTGAACAGGGAGTATGGGTCGACAGGGAGAAGAGATGTATGCACAGTAAAGGGAAGATGAATATGTCGGCTGAGGTTGGCTTGAGGAAAAAGAGAAGGGAAAAGTAAAGGAGTATTTAAACAAAAATAGGGTTGGTTTGACCTAGAAGTTGACTTTGGTCAACCCTTTGGGAAAAGGGTCTTCTCATGGGTATTTCAAGGGCTATGATTTAAATAAATTCAAAAAAAATTGCTAGAATGCATTGGTTCAATGGTTTGAAGCCATGGTTCAAGGAGGTTGATGTTAAATTACACAGTCCCGAAAATTATAAAAGAATACACATGAAAGGGAAATATATTTATTTATGTGTTGTGTCCAACGGGATGGATACCTCAATGCACTTTTGCACAAAAGTACCCAATAATTGGAAAATTGTACAAAGTAAGATTTATAAATTTAATTAATTAGAATGAATACAAATAGTGTGTTAAAATTAATTAGAAGTACAAGAGGCTAAAATTAAGTGGGACACAAGTGTCATGAATAAAGTAGGCTCAGAATAGAATATTACCCTAATTTGGGTTGTTCAAAATGGGTCGAGGTTGTGTCTCCAATTTCGATTGGAATATGCAAGGATACAAGGTTTAATTTATATAGAATTAAGTGTAGTCAGTTGCGATGAATGTTGTGTAACTAAGATGAAGCACCATAAGACATGGTTATGAGTCATACAGAGGTCAAAGTAACAGTTTGGCATGTCTAGGATAAGGGTGTGAATTTTGTTGGAAGATAATGGCCAGTGTAGTGCTCTAACTATCGAAGCAACGATAAAATACAGCAATCAAATAAAATCATAACAATTAAATATAATTAAATATCATACAATTATTTATATATTAATTATTAAAAGACAAAAATACCCTTAATCTGAAATATGGGGGTGACAGCATGGGTCACCACTAAAAATGTGTCACGACCTGTACCTTGATGATTGGAGCACGAGTATATGGCAACGCCCAGCCTACGTTGTACAACAACATAGAACGATATTCTTGGTCAAGAACACTATCTATCACATCATATAATAATATATCATAACCTGTCAATGATAATCTCAACTCTATAAGGAGGATAAAATGAATATATAATCTCAATATCAATACTCAATCACAATAATCTTTAAGAAAGATGAATGGCACGATAATGATATAAAAGAAACAAGAGAAATCAAGGAATATACATCACAAATCATCAATGAGTCTAGAGTCTAGCTATCTCAACATCAACATAAGTCTCAAATATAATACAACTCAAATATCTCAAAGTTGAAACAATCCAATACAATATGAAATGCTAAACTAGCTAAGTTACTACTAGTATTTCCTTTACGGGAACGAGATCCTCCTGAGGATCCTGGATATGTCCATCGTCTACTCCCGTTCCATAGAAAGTAGGACAAAATCTTCTAAATTATCTAAAAAATATTATCCAGTCAGGATTGGAGCAAAGCATATAAACCAACAGCAGTTCCAGTTATATTAATAAAAATTATAAAATAATGAGTAATGAATATACAAGATGGATATGAAATACTAGAAATATATGGAAACTGGAGAGACATAGAATCATATCACAAGGACATAACGAGCAATGAGTAAGCAGGTAGATATAAATGGAGCAGGTATGAACTAGAATAGAAACAAATTAGCTATGTGAGTAAAATATTAGTTTATTATGTGATTGACTTGGGATCTTGATCTGGCTTGCTATATATGATTAGCTAAGATACATGTAAGGCTAACCATCCTATTAGCTATAATGCGAGTAAAAAGTAAGGTTAATCATATACAGCAGGCTATGAGACATGTAATAAGGCTAGGCTAATCATACGTGTGGTGCATGGTTAGCTATGATGCATGTAAAGGTGGCATATGATCACATAATTTGCTAATATTTTTCCCGTTCCCCGAATAGTATAATGGATCCAATCACGATTCCTCATGACAAGTATATTTATATACTCACCCGTGTATCACTGTGTCAGAAATCAAGTATAACACTACAAAGCTGGAATTATTGTAATCATCAAACTAATAGAAACTGTCAGAGAATGTACTTGCTTAAGGTCCGGAGCAATTTATATTAAATAGTGCCTGAACTGGAGTCCAAGTGACCTATATATGATGTATCAAGATCAAATAGTATTTTGAAGTAAACAATATATTTAATTAACTCAAAATAAGGTTTCTAGGTCAAAACTATGTCACAATAGGCAAACTAGTCAAATCTAGGTCAACATAGTCAAACTAGGTTATTTCTTAGTTTCAAAGTTGATTTTAACTATTTGCAAGGTTTATAAAGTTATACTAGGTCTTAACAAGTCACTATTTGATTTTTTAGGTGCTAACTAGGTTAAACTAGTCAATACTAGTTAATATTAGGCCAATACTAGGTTTCTAGGCTATACTAATATGTTTCTAGCATATATTACCCTAATATATACTTCTACCTATAATTTCTAACAATACCTTGGCCTATAGGTATTTACCATATTTCGTATCACGGTATCTTAATATGTATCACACATTTACCTAATATTTTAACTTGTATCTCAAATACGTTAACTATTAGTCAATGCCTTAGTTCTAGGGTTGATACCTTGGCTAAACTAGATCTTCTAGTCCATACTAGTCAATACCTTGCTAATATCCAAGTTATATCGCTATTACTATCAATACTAGCTAATATCCACACACAATATATATATATATATATATATATATATATATATATATATATAACTTTTTTATTCAGAAAACTTGGGAGAGAAGTTACAATAAAATCTTGGAACAAAGTATTAAGGTAGTTCATGTAAAAAAATTAGGTAGTGGCTCCTTCAGGTAACGGCACCCCATAGTAGCCTTCTTAATCTGCCGCTGTACTTCAGCAATGATCCTCTGACCCTCAAAGAAATACTCCTCGTATCTCCATTTGTTACGATTCTTCTATAATACCCAACAAATAGCTCCAACCGTGATCTGCTTTAGATGTTTGTATGTCTTTCTCCACCACCTCTGAAACCTATGCAGTATCCTAACCCCCTATCCCTTACGAAGAAGATATTGCCAAAGTGGGTCCAATACTATCGAGCCAATTCCCCTCTGATGATTATGTGGGCAGTCGACTCTTCCCCTTACTTTAGGCAACAGTGACATTGAGATGCTAAGGAGGGGCCAAGTTTCTAGACATTATCATCAGTTGGGAGTTTATTGTACAGGATTCGCCATCGGAGGACCGACCACTTAGTGGGAAGACATGCACTCCAAATGTTTTTTAAATGTGCTACTTTTGGTTGAGCCACCCTTGTCAACTTCCAAGCCAAAGAGACTGAGAACTTGCCCACCCATCCCCTCCCTCGCGTTGGCCCCCATTTGAGAATATTTGCTCCTTCACCAATAGTGAGCCCACCGTCTGTCACGACCCGCAACCAGTATAGGGCACGAGTACATGGGTACGTCCAGCCTACGCCGCAGCATCGACGATAGAACGTTGTCTAGGTCATAATACTATCTAATCATTCTCTCACGAATATCCAACTCCATAAGGAGACACAGATATCACAATATAATATGGAATATACTCAATCACAAAAAATAAAGCACGATGAGATATCGAAGCAAGCAATGAAATACAAGACAAGTCTAAATGATAAATAAGCATACCTGCAATCAATAACATCCAATCTCCAAGTATACTGGAAAACAAGTCCTCTAAGTCACAGTCTGGAAAAACTATCCAGTCAAGATTGGAACGAAATACACCTCTAACAGCAGTTCCACATATATTGACAAAAACTATAACACAGTGTAAAGAATTACAAGACAGATATGAATAACTGGCAATCAGAAATATTGGAATAGAGAAATACTGGAATAAATAGAATACTGGAATAATGAAGTACTGGAGCATATCATCATCAATATACATCTAGCAATGAAATAGAAATCTAAGTACATGCAAGAACAAGAAACTGGTATATAAGTGTGTACAAGAATAATAACTAGAACATGTGGAGATGCTAGATCAATATACTAAAGATACATGTCATGAATCATCTAACTAAGTGTGTAAAACATCAGCATATCATGCGATCGACTTGGGACTATATAACTCATTACATTGATTAGTGATCATCCCTAACAGGTCAGGCTAACCATATGTAACAGTGATGAGGCATGTAAGGGTAAGGCTGTACCGACGTGAGGTGTGGGTGAGCTATGATGCATGTAAAGTTGGGTATGATCACATAAGCTACTAATATTTCTCCATTTTCCCCAGCTAGCACGATCGATTCTAATCACGACTCCTCGTGACAGGTCTCGATGATGCCAACTCGTATAAATAACCGTGTTAGAGTCATGTATGCCATACAACAAGAATTATAGAGATAATCAACAAAATAGAAACTGTCAGAGAATGTACTCGCCTGGGGTCCTGCTGGTAATACTAACGTCCTGTTCCAGAGTATCATCTGGATGATCCAACAGTCCTATAGACATATTATATCCAACAGTCCTATAGACATATTATAAAATATAATATTACATTAGACACTACTTTAATACACATTTATAAATATACTGGACTCAGGCTACGCTAGGTATGACACTGGTCAACAAGGGTCAAGTGTGCGTCAATTGCACGGGTGTCGCATCTGTAATTGTTATGCAAATCAGACAGTCAATGATACGGGGCTTGCCAGTATGTCAGTGTACATATGGCAGTCTTCTAACATTTACAGGGCCACAGGTTAATGTAACTACGGGTCACCTAATACATATACAATATACATATTATTAATTAGAAATAACATTAATACTCAATATATATGTATATACACTAATCACATACATATACAATATATACGTAGACCAATTAATTACATATATAATATATGTATATACCCTAATGAATTCACACTATGTATATATATATTAAACATGCCAATCATTTATATTTATTTTAAACGTATACTAGGGCATACGTCTACAATACATATACCTAAGTATAGATATACTAATTTTGAGAAATATACTATATATACATGTATATATATGTACCAAAATACATTTTACATATATTAGGGAATACAAATACTATACATATATACTAATTATATATATTAAGCATATATTGAATACACATACTAATGGATAATATACGCATACGCGTATGTATGCGTACCCAACAATCACAAAAGAACACTCCTCACCTTGGCTTCGGCGTGCACGTACACGAGCGCGGCGAAGACGATGATGGC
Organism: Iris macrosiphon; assembly: GCA_036927795.1. Lineage (NCBI taxonomy): Eukaryota > Viridiplantae > Streptophyta > Magnoliopsida > Asparagales > Iridaceae > Iris > Iris macrosiphon. Next base: position 7,499,104 of record JAYESA010000001.1, on the reverse strand, counting down.
GACGATGATGAAGGTGAAGGTATTGATGATGGTGAAGGTCATGGTGGTGATCATGGTGACGATCATGACCAGGGGTGGCTGGGGCTACCAGGCGAGGGAATGTGCAGGAAGGAAGAGGTCGAAGAGGAGGATGTCTGCGGGACTAGCCGGTGGAAGGGAATGGCGAGGTGGTGTAGAGTGGTGGTGGTGGTTCAGGTGACAATGGTAGTGGTAATGGGGGTTGGCCGGCTCAGGGAATGACATGTGGTAAAGGTCATCGGAGAGGAAGGGAAGAGGAGGAGGAAGCGGTTCAGCGAGGGTGTTCTCCGGCGGGCTTGGGGAGGCTCGGGTTGCTTGGCCTCTCCAGTCGATGGACAGGCGGGAAGAAATCGTCAATGGAGGAAAGGATGGTCGCGGGATCGGAGTCGATGGTCTGCTGCTCAGGGGAGACGTCGGCGAAGTCCTGCGGGGTGGTCGAGGCACTCCAGTCGGGATGAGGGAAGATGAAGGCGGTGTCGTACAGTCATTCAGCGGGTCAAGGTGGCTGTGGAGTCAGGTTCATGGCCATCGGGCGGAGGAGAAGGTCGAGACGTTGCTGTGATGCTCGGGAAGATGAAGGCGATGAGGAGGCCGGTGGTTCAGGCATCGGACACGGGATGAAGAGGGTGAGGGAGGTCGACGAAATATCGGCTCTGGCAGTCGGGTATAGGGGACTCGACAGTGAGCAGCGGGTTGAAGGGGAGGACGGCGTCGTGGAGGAGGGAGTGGCCGAGAGGATCTCCCATCCGGCGAGGGTGATGGCCGGCTCCGGCAGTCGAGTGGGAACAGGGATGAAGAAGGGTTGGTTTAGGGTTTAGGGTGAGTTTTGATGTTGGTGATAGTATTGTGTTTGTGAAGAAATATCATGGAGATGGTAGTTTTGTATATGGGAGGAGATGATGTGACCTCCTAGGGATTAGGGCCGAACAAGCCTAGGGATGGGGTTGCTTTGGGGAAAGGGGTTGAGGAATTATATATAAATATATAAGGGTGTTGTTTGGTGGGGATGGCTCCATTTTAAATGGATGGCCATGATTCAACATGGAGAAAACTCAAACAAAAAGGAGGAGAGAGGGGTTGGGTTGACTAGTCAAAGAAAGGGGGTTCTTTTCTTCATTTGGTTTAAACCAATAGGATGGTGACACAATATTGCAATTTTATAATTAAGTCCCCAACAATTAGAAAATTGCACAGAAGTAGGTTTCTGGATTTAATTAATTAAAATTAGATACAATTGGCGTTCTAAAATTAATTAGAAGTACAAGGGGCTAAAATTAAGTGGGACACAAGTATCATAAATAAAATAGACTTGGAATAGAATATTACCCTAATTTGGGTTGCACGAAATAGGTCAAGATTGTGTCTCCAATTTTGATTGGAATGCACAAGGATACAAAATTGGATTTATTAAGAATTAAATAGACGTCCGCGACGAATATTGTACGGCTAAAATAAAGCACAAGAGAACATAATTATAAGTTGCACAAAAGTCATAAAAGAAGGCAGGCATGTCTAGGACAAGGTTGTAAAAATATTGGAAGGCAAGGGCTAGGGTAGCGCTCCAAATATCAAAGCAACGGTAACGCGCAACAATGAAATAAAATCACGGTAATTAATATAATCCTTAATAAATAAACCTCCAATAATTCAAATTAAATCTATCACACTATATTTCGGTCAAGTCTCCTTCTAGTGGGCATCTAGGTCTAGTCTACTATCTCATTCATTAATGAATACTATACAATATAATATATATATCTATACCCGCATCATGCAATATTAATACATTAGAATATAAAAAGATGAAAATACCCCTAATCTGAAATGTGGGGGTGACAAGTCTACCCTCCTTAAAAGAATTTTATCCTCGAAATTTAAGATCCTCAAGAATCGTATTTATTTATTATTTTATTTTCCATCAAAACTCAAATTTATCGAACCCCATAATCATGAAGTAATCCCACATTGTTATTTTAAAACTTTTATAATTCTATTGATATCATATTTCTGAAAAATCCTCAAATTTAAAAATTGAATTCCATTCGTATCATAATCTCCTCAAATTTTGATGTTATTAATTAAATACCCAAAAATTTAATATCCAATCCTCTAATTTTAAGTCCAATTAATGCACATTTATAAAATTTAAAAAATCTTATCCAAAAGTTTGTATTCGAACACTAACCCATTAATAATCTTACTCCCCAAATTTTGAGTAAATCACTAAATACAAAATTTACTATCCAATCCTTTAATTTAAATCCAGTTAATGAAAATTTAAAAATCTTATCCCAAAATTTGAATTCAACACTAATCCATTAACGATCTTATTACTTGATTCTTTTCTCCATACAATACTCAACAATATAATACTTACAAGATCTTCAAGTGCAACATTCAAAAATAATTTCATAACTTGTAGTCCAATGAATATAATGATAATCTCCTTAATTTCCTCAAATGTTAGTGATATTCAATCATACCATAATCTTCATAAAATTTTGATTTAACAAATCGTCAATTCTGTCATATTAAATTCTCAACTCTCTTCATTTAAATAAATATTTATCCTCGAAATTTAAGGCACATTGTCTCTCTTTCTGTCAAATCATAACCTCTTTATTGATTCTTTACTACAGTCAATCCTCAACAAACAAAGTCTAAGAGAATCCTACCTATAGTCATACAACACACAATACAACACGCAATCTAGATAAAATCTGCAATCTAGATGAAACAAGCATGGTCATAGTCTCTTTTGTCATGGTATTACAGTCTCTATCGGGGTTTACTACTAACTATATCCTAGCAAGAAGATCTTTGATACAAGTTACGGTACTAAAGAATAAATCAATCAATCAACAGACGGAAAAGAAACAGAAGGAAAGAAAAGAATACAGTCTTCTAACCCATTACTTGGACATCTACAACCTCTATCATACACTTAACTCTGGCACATTTATTCACAAATTCCTGTCCCTGTACACTGTTACCCATATCAACTAATCACTAGTCCATAAGACATCCATGAATACATCCATATTACACATATCTGTCTTTTAATACCAAAATCTGATACCAAGAACCTCTAGCACAACCATAGTTTAATAATGCATCCCAAGTTTGATACATGTATCCTTTTAGGTACCACTGTTTGTACTACTAGCACACCCACTGCTAGCTCTCATACCAACTACAATTGTTTATACTAGTTGTTCTTATCTATCAAGTGCACACCAAGTGCAACACAGCACACTAAGCATTACTTTCTTTAATACAACTATAGATGGACACTCAAGTCAGTTTGTAGTGTTATCTCAATCATGCTCAAGTCAACAGATCCTTTACACATGTATATCATCTACTCATATACTGTTATACATTTCTTACCCACCATAAAATTTAATCATCAAAATAAAATTATCAAAATTTAACTTCTCGAACAATTTAAAATAAAATGCATATACTTTTCTCAAAAGTCAAATATTTCACATGAAATAAAATTTTAATCTCTTCCAAAGACCTTTATAGCTTTGACTATGTTTATTGAATTGAATTTGAATCCTCAAAAATTTAATAACAATAGAATCTCAACTCCTCAAAATTCTTTAAAAATTGAAATTCATTCCCACTCTTTAAATTATAAATTTAAATCCACAAGTACACTTACAAATACTCACAGTCTCTAATACTCAAGGTGCACACAATACACCAATTGTCTACAATCCTCAACTGGGTACTAAAATTTGCACTGCCCGAATTACTTGCAATATTAATTTCAATAATCAAAGTTATCATCACCCGTATTTTCTCCAATAATTTTCAATCTAAATTAATTGATACACCAATCTAATTATCATCACCCGAGGTACTTACTATTATTAGCACCTTGCTCAACTAATCCTTGATATAGAAATATTACTCTTGGTATGGTAACACTAACTTCATTATTAGGTTACCTCATCACACTTATTAGAACTCACGATCATTCGCACTAGTTATAACTTATATAATACACATGTTTTACTTCGCTCTCATGGGCGGCATATGGTTCCATATCTCGATTGATGTATAAGCATATCTCTTAAACCTTTTACAGCCTTTTAAACTAATATGTGATATATTTTATAACTTTTATTCCCAATCTTGATATTTCTCTACTCATGGCATCTCATTAAAACCCTTTATGCATATACATTTCTTTACTCTTGATACACCTAGTATCAATCATCAAATTGAAAATCATGCTCCATTAATCTTTAACACAATTCCTTGATACTTAATTATTTACATAGATCATCCAATTACATAATTTAATGACTATCCAGGACTGGCATGCTGATTCTGATACTTACTCTTGGAACCTTCACTGATACTCTTACTCCTCTTTCTATAATACCAATACTAATTATAATAACACCTATCATAGAACTATTGCTACAAGGTACTATGCTATAGGTATCTCTAGATTAATGCCTACTGCTCACATATCCAACTAAGAAATACTTACAAACTTACAAGTCACACTCAGTCAATACTAATACAAGATATAACCAAAATTGTAAGTCACTAATTATCATACTAACAAGGAATCCTCAAAGAAAAGAAGCTCAAAAGAAACTGGATAAGGACTGAAGGTATCTTACTGTTAGTAAAGAAATAAAATGATCGAACAAAGTCATGTAATAACGAAAATAGATAAGTCTCGAGATGATACTTTAAGAACCATTTTAAGATACAACCTAATAATCATATACGTCTATCCAAAATTATGACACTCAGAATCCTCGCCACGCCAGTAAGCATAGATGCGATAAACGATAGGTTCCATAACTAAGGTATGCAACTCTATAATCATGTCATTTAGAATATTTGCCACGCCAACCGGTATGGCTACGAAAAACTCTAAGTTTTATAACTACAGTATGTACATCCAAGTCAGGTTCCTACGTTCTCGTCACGACAGCTAATATGGCTGCGATAAACTCTAGGTTCCATAACCAAAGTAGACATTTTACCTTTCTCACTGTCCTTATCAATATATGTCATCAGATGATACTGTAAATTTTAGCCCATAAAATTTCATCTCGATATAAAATCAACTCAACAACGATACCAAGAATTTAAACTAACATCTGTTCAACAAGAATTAAACTCAACAATGATACCAAGATTTTAATTTAATAACTGATCAACAAGAATCAAGTTCAATAACAACAAGCGAGAGCGGACGGAAATAAGGAAAAAGATTTAAATTGGAAATTATAATAAGATTCTCAATGGGTCATCCCAGGAATCTCTCAAGAATTTATGATTGAGTATTCTCTCTCATCCTAGTATCCTATGTCCTATATCTTATCGCAGGCACGCGGTAGTATAACTAATATGTCGTACTACCACGATATCGTACAACTTGTGAAGTCTGACCTACATGGGCCACCACTAAAAATGTGTCACGACCCGCACCCGGTATAGGGCACGAGTACGTGGGTACGTCCAGCCTACGCCGCAGCATCGGCGGTAGAACGCTGTCTAGGTCATAATACTATCTAATCATTCTCTCACGAATATCCAACTCCATAAGGAGACGCAGATATCATAATATAATATGGAATATACTCAATCACGAAAAATAATGCACGATGAGATATCGAAGCAAGCAATAAAATACAAGACAAGTCAAAACGATAAATAACCTTACCTGTAATCAATAACATCCAATCTCCAAGTATACTGGAAAACAAGTCCTCTAAGTCACAGTCTGGAAAAAATATCCAGTCAGGATTGGAACAAAATACACCTCTAACAGCAGTTCCACATATATTGACAAAAACTATAACACAGTGTAAAGAATTACAAGACATATATGAATAACTGGCAATCAGAAATACTGAAATAGAGAAATACTGGAATAAATAGAATACTGGAATAATGAAGTACTGGAGCATATCATCATCAATATACATCTAGCAATGAAATAAAAATCCAAGTACACGCAAGAACAAGAAACTGGTATATAAGTGTGTACAAGAATAATAACTAGAATATATGGAGATGCTAGATCAATATACTAGAGATATATGTCAAGAATCATCTAACTATGTGTGTGAAACATCAGCATATCATGTGATCGGCTTGGGACTATATGACTTATTAATTGATTATCGATCATCCCTAACAGGTCAGGCTAACCATATGTAATAGTGATGAGACATGTAAGGGTAAGGCTGCACCGACGTGAGGTGTGGGTGAGCTATGATGCATGTAAAGTTGGGTATGATCACATAAGCTACTAATATTTCCCCATTTTCCCCAGCTAGCACAATGGATTCTAATCACGAATCTTCATGACAGGTCTCGATGATGCCAACTTGTGTAAATAACCGTGTCAGAGTCATGTACGCCATACAACAAAAATTATAGAGATAATCAACAAAATGAAAACTGTCAGAGAATGTACTCGCCTGGGGTCCTGCTGGTAATTCCAACATCCTGTTCCAGAGTATCGTCTGGATGATCCAACAGTCCTATAGACATATTATAAAATATAATATTGCATCAGATATTACTCTAACACACATTTATAAATATACTAGACTCAGGCTACGCTAGGTATGATACTGGTCAACTAGGGCCAAGTGTGCATCAATTACATGGGTGTCGCGTCTGTGATTGCTGTGCAAATCAGACAGTCAATGATACGGGGCATGCCAGTATATCAGTGTACATACGGCAGTCTTCTAACATTTACAGGGCCACAAGTTAATGTAACTATGGGTCACCTAATACATATACAATATACATATTATTAATTAGAAATAACATTAATACTCAATATATATGTATATACACTAATCACGTACATATACAATATATATGTATACCAATTAATTACATATATAATATATGTATATACACTAATGAATTCATACTATGTATATATATATATTAAACATTCCAATCATTTATATTCATTTTAAACTTATACTAGGGCATAAATCTACAATACATATACCTAAGTATAGATATACTAATTTTGAGAAATATACTATATATATACATGTATATATATATGTACCAAAATAAATTTAACATATATTAGGGAATACAAATACTATACATATATACTAATTATATATATTAAGCATATATTGAATACACATACTAATGGACAATATACGCATACGCATATGTATGCGTACCCAACAATCACAAGAGAACGCTCCTCACCTTGGCTTCGGCATGCACGTGCACGAGCGCGACGAAGACGATGATGGCGACGACGATAATGGTGAAGGTATTGATGATGGTGAAGGTCATGGTGGTGATTATGGTGACGATCATGACCAGGGGTGGCCGGGGCTATCCAGGCGAGGGAATGTGTAAGGAGGAAGAGCTCGAAGAGGAGGATGTCTGCGGGTCTAGCAGGTGGAAGGTAATGGCAAGGTGGTGTAGAGTGGTGGTGGTAGTTTAGGTGACAATGGTGGTGGTAATGGGGGTTGGCCGGCTCAGGGAATGACATGCGGTAAAGGTCATCGGAAAGGAAAGGAAGATGAGAAGGAAGCGGTTCAGCGAGGGTGTTCTCCGACGAGTTTAGGGAGGCTCGGGCTGCTCGGCCTCTCCAGTCGATGGACAGGGGGGAGTAATCATCTATGAAGGAAAGGACGGCTATGGGCTCAGAGTTGATGGCCTGCTGCTCAGGGGAGACGTCGGTGAAGTCCTGCGGGGTGGTCGATGTAACACCTCGTTCAATTCTAGCGGACTGCCGACTCAAACGGTAAAAGTACAACTATCCCGACCCGCTTTTCCTCAAATGAGAAGAAAAGGATATCCAGACTTGTCCCTGCAGGAATCGGCTTAGGCTTTCAGAGGCTCGCTTGACGTATCGCTCTACCTAGGCGAATCATCGCTAAGGTGGATGGCTACAGAAAAGTTGTCTTTGCTTAGCCAGCACATATAAAATCTAGAATGATACGTGCTAGTTGCTAGGTGATTCACCCCTGCATGATAACAAGAATCCAACGCACCTAGCTAAGGGAATAATCCCAACTTGTATTGCTTATGCTAGAACATGGAAATGAAACATTGCTTATATATGTTCAGACCCTCGCATGCTATCCTAGAACGTATTGCTCGGGAAGTCCCCTAACGATCTCACTCCTCGGCATACCTTCGGGCTTAAGCTAACGTGAATATTTATGTTTAAACAAATGCATGCTTGTCTGCTTGTATGTTGCCTTATTTTCATCCAAACCCCGGGAGACTGCTAAGTAGTCATTCCGTGCCTAAATGAACCTGCAAGTATCCGAGACCGTTAGGTCACCAAGGCAATTTCTGAACCAGGGAATTTGTACCATGAATGAATGAATCCCTGAATCACAGCTCGAGGAGAAAACTAATGAATCCTGCCTCAACAAGTTCTATATATATTTTTTGTCTCAAACTCGTTCCATACCAGACTTGTTCTTATATATATATATATATATATATATATATATATATATATATATATATATATATATATATATATATATATTCTGCCTTGAACTTGTTTCTGTACTTGACCTAAGACCCTGACTTGCATCTCGTGGACAACTTGTAAAAGGTGATCTTCGAATCTCGTTCCGCAGGCGGTCACCGGGGCACTAGGGCCGACCCGGTCTAGATGAAACTTCTGGTAGTCTTCTGTTTCGGCTGGATAAGTGCAATGCCCATCGTTTCTGTTGCTTGCACTTCATCCTCGACCCTGATACTACAAATGGTAGTCGTCTGTTTCGGCGGGATAAGTGCAATGCCCATTGTTTCTATTGCTTGCACTTCATCCTCGACCCTGATACTACAAATGGTCCTTTATGGCTATGCCAGTGACTTCTGTTCATATAGATAAGTCATCCTCGCTTAGCGGCTATCCTTGTGCAAGGCATTGCATCGCATCAATGAACAAACTGAACACCTGAACGATCATGATACAACGACCCTCGTATTTGCATATGCTATGCCTCCTGAATGTTTATACTTGCCCGTGCATGAATTAATAATGTTTGCCTTGGACAGGGAAGGACAATTGGTAAGTTGGTAAGTCTCGTCGTGTTTTCTCTCATGTCGCACGGTGTACTGCAATACGAGTTAGGCTATTCAATGTTTGCATGAAACTGATCCTAAGGCAACTAGAAAGACAACTTAATAGTTGGTACACGGAACCTGTATTACGTGTTTGGATTTATCGAGCGGGCGAGTAGCTTCCCAACAGTGCATTCAATGTACTGATAATCCACCAGTTTGTATGCAGGGTGCGGGAGAACCTCGTTCGGTGCGGATGCCTCCTTCGTGCGTGGTTAGGTGTGGAGTTTACTCTGAAGCAACGGTGCATCCGAAACTGAAGCACATATACAAGACATAATGTTGTGAACATCGCCTGAACATCGCCTGGACATCGCCTGTACAATCATTCCACAATTGTATCCACTTGGCACATTTTTACTATTTCAGAGAGAGGCTTAAGCGACTTGTAATCTCGGCTATATGCCGCTTATAACACTTGTTTATATCAATAAAAGAGCTTGCTTTACTTCAACTTGTGTTATTCAATGCTTCTGCTATATTGTCGACTCAGTGACCTTGTTACCGATCGCCTATGCGTTCATGACTCCACTGCACTCGGACAATCTATGTTACTCTGTGGCTTAGAACTCTTACCGCCAGCCAATGGACCACGGCCTTACACGGGCGTGGCTCACGCTCGTACGATATCACACCCGGACAGGTCAAAGCGATCGTTCCGTGGAAGCGCTGGCGCGGTGATACTCGCCTAGCGGGAATGGCCGATTTGCCTTCGGGAGATCGGGGCGTGACATAGTGGTATCAGAGCCTGGCTTCTACGCCTTTGGATTTTATTTCGATATCTGAGTTTTGAAAGCTCGTTCGTGGGTTATGTGCACGCTCTCTCTCAATGCCTCGATAGGATGTTCCAACAATAAGTCTAAATACTTTCAAAATGCATTTTGAATGATATGATTGCTTGTATGATATTGTGCTACGAGTGGCCTTTATGCCAACCTGTGCGAACCCTTGAGAGTATTGCAGTAGCTTGTCCGATTTTACTAACTCTAAGTTTGGTTGAATGCATCTATTCGAGGGACGCCTTAAACTTGTGCACGATCCAAGAATTAAGAAAATGTGAAACTTGAGTGCTAAGACTTCGCTATCACTAAGCTGGTTGACGTGCTCACGCTAGAAGTATAATTCGAAAAGTGCGAACGATCCAGACTAAGCGATATGCCGATCTCGATGCTTGTGCAAGTGAATATCCAAATAAATAAGTACAACAACTTATGTAGGTTTGCCTCAACCTGGTATCATTAAATCAAAAATTGATTGAAACATACTGCTTGTCCTCAGTAAGCCTCGAGGACGAGACTTTTTCTAAGTTGGGTAGGATGTAACACCCCGTTCCGTTCTAGCGGACTGCCGACTCAAACGACAAAAGTGCAACTGTCTCGACCCGCTTTGCCTAAAACAAGAAGCAAAGGATATCCAGACTTGTCCCTGCAGGAATCGGCTTAGGCTTTCAGAGGCTCGCTTGACGTATCGCTCTACCGAGGCGAATCATCGCTAAGGTGGGTGGCTACGGTGAAGTTGTCTTTGCTTAGCCAGCACATATAAAATCTGGAATAATACGTGCTAGTTGCTAGGTGATTCACCCCATGCATGCTAACAAGAATCCAACGCACCTAGCTAAGGGAATAATCCCAACTTGTATTGCTTATGCTAGAACATAGAAATAAAACATTGCTTATATATGTTCAGACCCTCGCATGCTATCCTAGAACATGTTGCTCGGGAAGTCCCCTAACGATCTCACTACTCGGCATACCTTCGGGCCTGAGCTAACGTAAATGTTTATGTTTAAACAAATGCATGCTTGTCTGCTTGTATGTTGCCTTGTTTTTATCCAAACCCCGGGAGACTACTAAGTAGTCGTTCCGTGCCTGAATGAACCTGCAAGTATCCGGGACCGTTAGGTCACCAAGGCAATTTCTGAACCAGGGAATTTGCATCATGAATGAATGAATCCCTGAATCACAGCTCGAGGAGCAAACTACTGAATCCTGCCTCAATAAGTTATATATATATATTCTGTCTCGAACTTGTTCCATACCGGACTTGTTCTTATATATATATATTCTGCCTTGAACTTGTTTTTGTACTTGACCTAAGACCCTGACTTGCATGTCGTGGACAACTTATAAAAGGTGATCTTCGGATCTTGTTTCGTGGGCGGTCACCGGGGCACTGGGACCGACCCGGTCTAGATAAAACTTCTGGTAGTCGTCTATTTTGGCGGGATAAGTACAATGCCTATCGTTTCTGTTACTTGTACTTTATCCTCGACCCTGAGACTACAAACGGTAGTCGTCTGTTTCGGCGGGATAAGTGCAATGCCCATCGTTTCTATTGCTTACACTTTATCCTCGACCTTGAGACTACAAATGGTCCTTTATGGCTATGCCAGCGACTTCTGTTCATATAGATAAGTCATCCTCGTTTAGCGGCTATCCGTGTGCGAGGCATTGCATCGCATCAATGAATAAACTGAACACCTGAACGATCACGATACAACGACCCTCGTGTTTGTATATGCTATGCCTCCTGAATGTTTATACTTACCCGTGCATGAATTAATAATGTTTACCTTGGACAGGGAAGGATAATTGGTTAGTTGGTAAGTCTCGCCGTGTTTCCTCTCATGTCGCACGGTGCACTGCCACACGAGTTAGGGTATTCAATGTTTGCATGAAACTGATCCTAAGGCAACTAGAAAGACAACTTAATAGTTGGTGCACGGAACCTGTATTACGTGTTTGGATTTGTCGAGCGGGCGAGTAGCTTCCCCACCATTGCATTCAATGTATTGATAATCCACCAGTTTGTATGCAGGGTACAGGAGAACATCTTTCAGTGCGGATGCCTCATTCGTGCGTGCTTAGGTGTGGAGTTCACTCCGAAGCAACGGTGCATCCGGAACTGAAGCACATATACAAGACATAATATTGTGAACATCTCTTGAACATCGCCTGGACATCGCCTGTACAATCATTCCATAATTGTAGCCACTTGGCACGCTTTTACTGTTTCAGAGAGAGGCTTGAGCGACTTGTAATCTCGACTATACGCCACTTGTAATACTTGTTTATATCAATAAAAGAGCTTGCTTTACTTCAACTTGTGTTATTCATATTTTCGCTATATTGTCGACTCAGTGATCTTGTTACTGATCGCCTATGCGTTCATGACTCTGCTGCACTCAGACAATCTGTGCAACTCTGTGGCTTAGAACTCTTACCGCCAGCCAATGGACCACGGCCTTGCACAAGCGTGGCTCACGCTCGTGCGGCATCACGCTCGGATGGGTCAAAGCGATCATTTTGCGAGAGCGCTGGCACGGTGATTCTCGCCTAGCGAGAACAGCCGATTTGCCTGCGGGAGATCGGGGCGTGACAGTTGAGGCACTCTGGTCGGGATAAGGAGAGATGAAGGCGGTGTCGTGTAGTCGTTCAGCGGGTCGAGGTGGCTGTAGAGTCAAGTTTGTGGCCATCCGGTGGTGGAGAAGGTTGGGATGTCGCTGTGATGCTCGAGAAGATAAAGGCGGTGAGGAGGCCAGCAGTTCAGGCATCGGCCACGGGATGGAGAGGGTGAGGGAGGTCGACGGGATGTCGGCTACGGCAGTCGGGTCTGGGGGACTCGACAGTGAGCAGCGGGTTGAAGGGGAAGACAGCGTCGTAGAGGAGGGACTGGCCGAGAGGATCTCCGGTCCGACGAGGGTGATGGCCGGCTCCAGCGGTCGAGCGGGAACAGGGATGAAGAAGGGTTGGTTTAGGGTTTAGGGTGAGTTTTGGTGTTGGTGATGGTGTTGTGTTTGTGAAGAAATATCATGGAGATGGTGGTTTTGTATGTGGGAGGAGATGATGTGACCTCATAGGGATTAGGGCCGGCCAAGCCTAGGGATAGGGTTGCTTTGGGAAAAGGGGTTAAAAAATTATATATAAATATATAAGGGTGTTGTCTGGTAGGGATGGCTCCATTTTAAATGGATGGCCATGATTCAACATGGAGAAAACTCAAAGAAAAAGGAGGAGAGAGGGGTTGGGTTGACTAGTCAAAGAAAGGGGGTTTTCTTTATTTGGTTTAAACCAATAGGATGGTGACACATCATTGCAGTTTTGCAATTAAGTCCCCAACAATTAAAAAATTACACAGAAGTGGGTTTCTGTATTTAATTAATTAAAATTAGATAAAATTGGCGTTCTAAAATTAATTAGAAGTACAAGGGGCTGAAATTAAGTAGGGCACAAGTGTCATAAATGAAATAGACTTGGAATAGAATATTACCCTAATTTGGGTTGGATGAAATAGGTCGAGATTGTGTCTCCAATTTCGATTGGAACGCACAAGGATACAAAATTAGATTTATTAAGAATTAAAATAGACGTCCGCGATGAATATTATGCGGCTAAAATAAAGTACAAGAGAACATAATTATAAGTTGCACAAAAGTCAGAAAAGAAGGCAGGCATGTTTAGGACAAGGTTGTGAAAATGTTGGAAGGCAAGGGCTAGGGTAGCGCTCCAAATATCGAAGCAATGATAACGCGCAACAATGAAATAAAATCACGGTAATTAATATAATCCTTTATAAATAAACCCCCAATAATTCAAATTAAATCTATCACACTATATTTCGGTCAAGGCTCCTTCTAGTAGGCATCTAGGTCTAGTCTACTATCTCATACATTAATGAACACTATACAATATAATATATATATCCATACCCACATCATGCAATATTAATACATTAGAATATAAAAAGACGAAAATACCCCTAATCTAAAATGTGGGGGTGATACCGTCCCTGATCTCCTGAGTAGTATATGGCCTGAGCAGTGCAGTAATATATATAGCATATCCCACCTCCCCTCCCTGTCTACCAGCTCCTGGATCAGACAAAGGTGCTTGTTTTCCTCAGTTCTTTTATCAAACCACTCTGGAGCCACTTTTCATAGAAAAGTGAAGAAGCACCCTCCCTGATCATTAAATGGATATGAGCTTCTCCCAGTTCCCTTTCTTTGAGTAGTCTTTTCCAAATTTGAGAAGCACTAGATGTCACCTGAACTTGATTATGATGGCACCAAGGGAAGTATTCGCCTTTATGAATCTAACCCACAAAGAGTCTGTACTTCGAAGCTTCCTCCAAAGGTTGACAGAGAATGCATCTATAATTTCTTGCAGTCTACCAATGCCCAATCCACCCTCATCCCTAGGCCTAGCCACCCTCAACCAGCTTAGCCATGAGCGTTTCTTAATACCCTCCTTTGCTTACTAGAAGAAGCCATCAAAGAGGTTCTCCAGCACCTTTAACACCCCAAAAGAAGGATTATAGGCTGTCAATGTGTAGACTAGGATGGCAGTAAGGACAGCGTTCAGAAGCACTATCTTACCACCATAGGATAGTACTCGAGCCTGCACCTTGCTAATAAGCTCAATGAACATTCCTGCATTCCTTCTGCCACACATGAGAGGGCATCCCAAGTACACAAATGGAGGATGTTTAACCTCCAAACCTGTATGAATCTAGATATCAGAGGATCGCTCGAGGGGGAATGACTCTGCAACATATATGGATGAGTTTTGAAAATTAATCTTCTGACCAGAAACCCTCTCATAAAGCCTAAGGATCTGGAGAAGCTTCATCATAAACTTTTTGTCCCCTCCTGAGAAGATAATAATATCATTAGCATAAGCCAGGTGAGTCACCCTTGGGCATCCCCTAGGTGAGTAGTAGCTTTTGAAGCCGGATGATTCCCCAAGCCTTTTTAGGTTACGACTAAGATCTTCAGCCATAATTACAAAGAGCGTTGGGGATAAAGGGTAACCCTGTCTAATTCCTCGAAAGCCCTGGAAAAAACTGATGCCTCCCCATTCAACAAGGTGGAGAACCATACATTATTAACGATGTGCAATATCATATCCAGCCAACGATCGTTAAAACTAAACCTCTGAAGCACTCTGAGAAGGAACGCTGTCACTACCACATTCTGAAAACAGGGGTATTTTCAAATTTTTTAATATTTAATATTATGTTATTTTAATTAATTAATTGCATAATAGTATATTGATTTAAATAATTATTTGTGCGATGTGTGATTAAATATATAATTAAATGCAGTGTTAAATTATTTTATTTTAGCTAGCAGACTAGACCTAGAAGCCCAGTAGACGAACCCTTGTCCGAATTATAGAATTCTGGATTTTATTATTTTATTTAGAATTTAATTCTTGGTGTTTATAATTAATTACTGTATTTTTATTTAATATTTTGCGCAATTGCCTTTGCTTCGATATTTGGAGCACTATCCAGACTTTTGTCTTCCAACAAATTTCACAATCTTGCTCTAGACATGCCCGCCTTCAATTCTGCTATTTTTGCAACTCATAATTTTGCTTCCTGTACATTATTTCTGGCCGCACAAAAATCGTCGCGGACGTTTATTTTTAATTTCCTATTTTTGTATCGTTGTGCGTTCCAATCAAAAATTGGAGGCCATCTTGACCTATTTTTCGTGCGGCCCAAATTAGGGTAACATTCTGTTCTAAGTCTTCTTCAATATTGGTATTGATGACTTGATCTGATTTTGACTCCAAGTACTCCTAATTAATTGTTGAACACAACTTGTATTTTATTTCTATTTAAATTGAGGATACTAATTTATCTGATTTTAAAATCCTAATTAATTCCAGTGCCCTGCAAATTCAGCCCGTACCAGTTTTACAGCACCCCCTGACCCTACAAAATACCGGACACCGAATCGCCCGCCAAATTTTTTGTCATTTCATGTGTTTGTGCAATTTCCCAAATTTAAGGGGGTTAAATTGCAAATTGGCATTTTGTGCCAACACCCAATTATTTTTAACCAATGAGGAATACTTAAATATTTTAATTAAACCTCACCTTTATTTTTCCACATGAATTTATTTCCTTCATGAACCATCCTAGCCACTCATTTAAGTGGGTCAAATCCTCACCCTACATCACACCCTCTCTCATCCTATTTAATATCATGTCACCCTCAAACCCTAATCCCTAGGCAACATAGAAAACCCCACCTCCTCACAAGCCCCACCTCTCTCCAACGTAGGAAACCACATCCTTCTTCCTTCCTCTTCTCATTTCTTCCCTTCTCCTTCTCTTTTCTTCTCCTTCTTCCTTTCTCCTTCTTCTTTCTTTTCATTTGAAAGTTGATTTCAAATATTAGTAAAGGGGGGGGGAGGGAAAACTGAGAACCCTGTGCTCACCCCCATATACTGTTCTCCGGCGGGCTGGCCAACCGCTGCCCGACGCGTCCGGCGGCCGAGCCGCTGCTCCTCCCTCTGTGCTGGACCCCGGCGACCTCCCCCTCCACTGCAGTCTTCCCCGGCGGCGGCAAGACCCCGGCCGAGCTTCTCCGGCCGTCCCAAGTCAGACCGCTGCCCTTCTTCCCGGCAGCACGGCACCCAGGCCGACTCCCCGGCCGCTGCTGAACCCCGGCAGACTCCCCTCTGCCATTACTCCCTCCGCCTCTGCTCTCCCCGACTCCCTGCGTTCACCCTCCGACGGCAACTGCTCAGCCCCGGCGGCCATTTCCGCTGACCTACAACCTCTTCTCCATCTACCACCATAACCACCTCCCCATCCATCTTCAGCCCGGCCGGCGCTGCTGTGCAAGTCCGGCAGCCCGCTACACTCCGGCGCCCCTCGATCATCTCCCCCGGCCTGCTGCGCTCCCCGGCGGCTGTACTCCGGCGACCCCTCCACTGTAAGGCTCCTCCTTCATCTTCTTCTTCCTCTTCCCTTTTTATATATATATATATATATATATATATATATATATATGTATATATGTATATATATACATACGTATACGTATATATATAATACATGTATATGAATGTTATTTAGTACATAAATGCAATAAGAAATGTATTAATGTATATACTAGGATATGTATTGTATATAATTATAAGTATACGTATATTATTTATTTATTAGTAATGTATAGTATAGTGTATATATGTATATTTTCTATATATATATATATCTAATGTATATATATGTGTTTGTTTATACATTTAATTAATGTGAAAGATTAGTATATGTATATATAATCAATATAAGGTATTGTATGTATTTAAATAAATAGTATAAAAAATGTGTTTAAAATTTATGTTTAATATATATTAGTATAGTATATATATAAATACCTAGTATACGTATTTGTGTATATTGATTAATGTATATATATATATATATCTAATGTATATATATAAATGTTTGTTTATATATTTAAATTAGCATGAAATTAGTATATGCTTTTAATTAAATTTGTATGTATAATTAATGTAAAGTATTTATATAGTTAATTACTGGGAAATTAGCATATGTATAATTAGTGTAAATTAATTTGTAAATATATATATATTAAATGTAAGGTATCTTATGTATTTAAATGAATGGTATAAATACGTATTTAATTTAATGTTAGTAGTATATGTATTAGTATATATTATTTAATGTGTAGGTATTTAACGTATAAATATTAAATAATATTTTGGTATATGTATTATTTTTGGTAAAATGTATAAATATGTAAATGTATGTTATTTATTTATTAGTAATAAATTGTATGAGTATAGTATAAATTCTATAATTAAGTTTGGCATATATATATATATATATATATTTTGTATATATATATATATATACTTGATATAATTTCATATATATATTTGTACATGTATGTTATTTATGAATAAAATGTTTAAATACATGTACTATCATGGTATATATATATATTTTGTATATGTGGTGATTTTGGTGCAAGTATGTATACAGTATAATTATTATTTTGGTATATAAATACATATGTGTATATATATATTTGTATGGGTGTACTTATTAAAACGTATTTTGGTATTAGTATTTAATAAAAACGTAATTTGGGATAAATGAACAAATATGTAAATAACCGTATTTTGGTATCAATGTATATATGTAGAGTTATATTTTCATATTGGTATACATTTTGCATAAAACCTTAGCATATTTTTAATATATATACATATATATATTTGTATTTAATTTGAGATGTTGTATATACATACAGGTATTAGTTTTGTTTAAAGTGTATATATTTTACTTATATTCTATTATTGTAATTAAGGGATATTAAGATATAGTTGGCCTATCTAGTAGATGACCCCTACCGTACCTAGCGTAGCCCTAAGGCCAGCGTATTTCTATTGTGTGTTAGGACAGCTTCTGATACAAATGTCATATTGTGATGTGTTTATAGGACTGTTGGTTTACCAGGGGATACTCTGAAACAGGACACCATAAATACCAGCTAAGGACCGAGGCAAGTACATTCTCTGATAATTTCCAATTCTTGATAAATTCTATAAGTTCAACAATCATGAAATGTTACATCTGAATCTTTGTCACTGTGCTACACGGACTAGTATAGCTTGGATTTACAGTCATGAGATGTTACCATTATTATCGTATTGACATTGTACACGACATGTATATTTAGACATCGTACATGATAGACTTGACTTGCTCGTGTATCGTGATGTGTCATGATTGGATCCACAGTACTAGTTGGGGGCGGGGAAATTGCTAGTGAGAAATGTGATCAAATACCTATCGTACAAGTTTATATTATTGGTGTTAATCATACCCCCACGTATGATTAGCCAGACTGTAGAAATCGTACAAGTCCCAAGCCGATCATATTTCGAAACTACAATTTCAAACACTTAGAATAGTTACAGTTCTCTATTTTAATCATATACTACATCACCCGTATATGATACTGTTCCTTGTTCTTTCATTTTATACATGCACTTACTGTGTTTCATTGCCTATTGCCTGTCTCTCTTAAACTGTCATTACATTATTCTACTGTCTTCTCAGTAGCTAGCATGACATGTTTTATTGTATTATAGACATTATCAATTAATGGAACTGTTATTTGAGATTGTGCTTTGCTCCTTCCTGACTGGAAACATTTTTCCAGACTATGTCTTAGAGGACCGCTGTCCGACACTTTATGGACTATGGTGAGTAGCTGCAGACTTGGTAGTTAGCTGTGATTCTGGAAGGTCTAGACGGAATTATTATTTCTTGTTAGTTTTAAGTAGACTATTTGGTACCGGATTTGTCTCCGGCATTTTGATGATTCTTGGATGTGGTTAAGTTAAGTTATTTCTTGTGGACTTGTGTTGTGTTTAATTTTAGTTTTTTTATTCGGAATTTTATCGTGCTGTTAGTCTGTGATTGAGTATATGTTCATCTATTTGTGACATCCGTGCCTCCTAATGGAGATTGGATATTTGCGTGACATTAGTTAGATAGTATCAATACCTAGACAGCGTTCTACCGCCGATACTGCGGCGTAGGCTGGACGTACCCACGCATTCGTGCCCCTAAACCGGGTGCGGGTCGTGACAAACGCACAGTTTACTCGATCACAGGCTTTACTCATGTCAAGCTTAATGATTGCATTCCTCCCCCACCTGTCTTTATTAAGCATACTCACCATCTCTTGCGCCAAGACAATATTGTCAATAATTTCTCTGTCTTTCACGAACCCACTTTGCTCCGGGGATATAATCTTAGGAAGGATGGTAGCAAGTCTTCCAGCCAAGAGTTTTGAGAAGATCTTATTTATGAAATTGCATAGGCTGATGGGGCGGTAATCAGCAAAAGTAGTCAATTTTTTTCCTTGGGAATGAGCACAAGTAGGGTACTCGCAATAGCTTTAGGAAGAGTGAACCCATCCATGAACATTTTGATCGCCTCTAGCACATCCTCGCTAATAATACTCCAATAATTCTGGAAGAACATGCCTAAGAATCCATCTGGTCCTGGAGAGCTGGATTTGTCCATAGATTTTATAGTCTCCCATAATTTCTCCTCCATCGTGTAAGCAGTCAAAGATTTGTTCTCCTCCTCCGAGATGAGGCAAGGGATTGCTAACATAAAGTCCTCCTTCATAGGCTCGACTGAGAATAGAGCGCTAAAATATGCATGCACTTCTACCTCCATATCTACAGCTTCTGTGATGCGCTTTCCCTCCTTAGATATGATGATGTAGATGTTTAAATGCCTTTGCCTACTAGAAATTCAAGAGTACAAATATTTTGTGTTTTGATCTCCCTGAAGATCCTATTTGACCCTTGCTTTCTGTTTCCAGTAGGAGTCTATGATGTGAAGCTACTGCTTGAGATGAGATTTGGCCTCATGAAGTTGTGGTCGTTGCGCAATATCCTGCTCACATGCCACCTCTGCAGCCAATACTGCATCCTCGGCCTTCTTCACTTCCTGACAAATATTCCTGTAAGTCTTGAACTCCACTCGGATAACGCCTTCCTAGTAGCTGCCATGCGAAATCTAAACCTTATAAGACCATGTACATAGTCGACGGACCGCCAAGCCTCCATAACCACTGCCTAAAAATCTTTATGCTCAGACCAGAAATCTAAGAATTTAAACTACTTCTTCCTAGGTTTTTTATTCTCCTAGAATGTGATGAGCAAGGGTGCATAATCTGACTCAGTCCAGTTCAGGTGCTCACATTTAGATAGGGGAGCCCACTGCATTCAAGTTGTATCCATTATCACTCTATCAAGACGAGAGCCCTGTCTATGTTCACCCTCCTGTGATTTAATCAACTTAAAGCAACTTCCTGTGAAGTTAAGCTCTGAGTCTCGAATTGGTAAAATTTAGTTTCTTTGGACAAAATTTAGGAATTAACCTAAAAATTAGAATAATAAGATTAAAATAGGAGTTTAGGGTAATTATTCTAGAATTAAATAAATTAAAATAAATTATCTTTTGACATGGTAAAAATATAATATATAGGCTAATTGGACTGTGATTTGGACTCTGATTCATACCAGCTAAGGACCACAGGCGAGTACATTCTCTGAAATTTTTCATTATGTTGATCATCCCTATGATTCTAATTGTATAGCGTATTTGATTCAGACACAATGGATACACGGGTTAGCATCATCGAGACATGTATCATAGCTCACCCCACACATCACGTCGGGTGTAGCCTGACCATTACATGTCTCATAGCCTGTTATATATGATTAGCGTAACTATTGCTCGCATTATAGCTAGCCGGATGGTTAGCCTGACCTTACATGAATTATAGCTAATCATATGTAACAAGCCTAATATGTCCCAAGCCGATCACATGATAGACTGGTGTTTCACACACTTAGCTAGATATTATATTCATGTATTTCTAGTTCATTGTTCTAGCATGCACTTGTATTTTTGTTCATTGCTAGTTGTACTATTGATGATGATATATTCTCCAGTATTTCTTATTCCAGTATTTTATACTCACCAGTATTTCTTATTTCCAGTATTTATCTCTATATTGTATTACTTTACACTGTATTATAGTTTTTGTCAATATACATAAAACTGTTGTTAGTGCTTGTACTTCGCTCCAATCCTGACTGGATATATTTTTCCAGAGGACCTTGAGGACTTCTGTCCTACACACTATGGACCAGGTGTAGAGGAAGACTACATACCAGAGATATTAGAGGAGACCCTTCCTTTAGAGGAGACACTACCTGCAGCTATTTAGACAGTTATTTTATGCATCTTTTGAGACTTATGTCGAGTTTATGTTGGGACTTATGTCGAGTTTATATTGAGTTTATCTTGAGACTTTATTGAGACTATTTATATTGGATAGCTAGACTTTAGTTTTATCTCTGTTTTAAGTTGTTGTGCTTGACTTATGTCAGTACTTCTTCTTCTTTTCTCATCGTGCCATCTATTTCCTATAGTTATTGTGATTGAGCATATATTATGAATTGTTTATCAATATATTATTCAGTGTACTCCCTATGAAGTTGAGATCATTGACAGGTTGTGAGTTATGTTTAGTAGTTTTGAGACCTAGACAGCATTCTACCGTCGATGCTGTAGCGTAGGCTGGACGTACCCACGGCTCATGCCCAAATTTCGGGTGCGGGTCGTGACACATTTTTAGTAGTGGCTCATGCAGGTCCGTCTTCGCATCAAGTGTGATGTCATGGTTAGTACTTCAACTTAGTAGTACTAGCTATGAGACTGTGACTAGGAGGTGCTCATTCACAATTAGGATTGATTTGAATTTAGGAGAATAGCTAGAACTAGGTATACAATTGGAAGGCCTTATTTTAATTTTATTGCTTGGGTAGTTAAGGTGTTACATAGGCTACATGATTAAAATAAATATACATGTTGAACTTTTAGGTAAACTCTAGTATATAAACTTGAGAAAATTAAGTAATTATATATTAGGATATTTTTATAAGTGGGTGTGATCAAATTTAGGGGTAGACTGTTCGATTGGTAAATTATTTCCTTAAGGTTACACAATTATTGAAAATAAAAATTATTAACAAAAATCTGCTTTGAGGTTTAAATTTTTTTGTAGCTTGATGATTATAATTTTCTTGCTAAAACAAGGTTGAAATTTAAAAAAAAGGAAAATAGTTTTAAACTAAATGTTGATAAAGACAAGAAGTTGAAGATTTATGGAATTTTAGGTTTTTGCAGATTATAATAGTGGATTTAAGTTTTAGTTTGAAGAATTTAAATTTTGAGTATTTGATTTAAAATTTTGAGTATGGGTTTATTACTTTGTGATTTTATCAAAAAATAAAGATTAACATTAGAGATATTGGACTACAAGATGTGGATTTAAATTTATAATTTGAAGATTGGAAATAAATTTTATTTTATTTTTAACAGTTGAGATTTTATGTTATTAAAAATTTTGAGGATTCAAATTCAATTCAATAAACATAGTCAAAGCTATACAGATTTTTGGAAGTAATTAAAATTTTATTTCAAATTTAAATATTTGACATTTGAGGAAAGTATATATATTTTATTTTAATTGTTCGAGAAGTTAAATTTTAAGAATTTTATTTTGAGGATAAAATTTTATGGTGGGTAGAAGTTGCATATTTGATTACTGACAAAAATAATAAATTGAGGATAATATTAAATTTTTTGAAATTGAGGATAATGTTGAAAGTTTTTAAAATTTAGGATAATCTCAAAAGTTTTGAGATATAATTCAAGGAACTGCAAGATAATGTTGAGAATTTTGAGTATTAGGAGTATGATATAATATTGAAACTGGATTATGGGTTTGGTTAGACCAAAGGAACAACAATATAAAGATTTAATTTTATAACTTATTGAATTCGACTTTTAAGGACTTAATTTGAAATCAAAATTAAATATATATTTTTTTAGAGATATGATTGATTGAGTAGATTTGGAATTCAAATATTGAGGATGAGACTTTCAATTTTTTTTCATGAAATATATATTAGTAGGATTGACTTTGAAGATTGGATTTAACTTTTAAATTTTTCGGATTGAATCATTAATCAATATTCTAAGGATGATCATTAATTTAAATATCGAGAATTCGTATACGTAATAGAAGTGAGGATAAAGTGAATTATGGCTATGGGAACAAATTAAATTATTGTGAGAAATGACTACAATATGAGATTCCAAATTTTATGGATGGATTTTTTTTTAAAACTTGAAGATTGGATTTAATTGTTTAAGTTTGGATATGAGATTAAATTTAAAGGATTTAATTATTAAATTTTGAAGAGATTTATAAATGAGATTTAAATTTTAAAGAAGTAATGTTAGATTGTATTTAAGAGTTATGACTTCTGAATCTGGTTTAAGAGATAATTTCTATTGGATTTTAAATTTTGAAGATGAATTCAAATTTCGAAGATTTATGTTAAAATTTTAAGTTATGAGGTTGAAGTTAATTTTTAAGGACTTTGTTAAATAACAATAGTGGTTTGACTTCATGATTATATTGTTTAAATTTTGATGGTGTAGAAAAAAATTGTTAAGGATTTTAAATTTTGAGGATAAATATTAATTTAAATAAAGAGTTGAGAATTTAATATGGCAGAATTAACGATTTTGTTGAATCTGGTTTAAGAGAAAAATTCTATTGGATTTTAAATTTTGAAGATAAATTTAAATTTTGAAGATTTATGTTAAAATTTTAAGTTATGAGGATGAAGTTAATTTTTAAGGACTTTGTTAAATAATAATAGTGGTTTGACTTCATGATTATATTGTTTAAATTTTGATGGTGGCAGAAAAAAAATTGTTAAGGATTTTAAATTTCGAGGATAAATATCAATTTAAATAAAGATTTAAGAATTTAATATGGCAGAATTGACGATTTTGTTAAATAATAGATTTTTATGAAGATTATGAAATAATTGAATTTGTCATTAAATTTTGAGAAATTAAGAAGATTATCATTATATTTATTTGACTACAAGATATAAATTTAAAGTTTATATTTTGAATGTTGCATATGAAGATTTTGTAAGTATTATATTATTTGAGTATTGTGTGGAAAAAGAATCGAGGAGTAAGATCGTTAATGGATTAGTGTTTGAATTAAAAATTTTGGGATGAGATTTTTAAATTTTATAAATATGCATTGATTGGTTTTCAATTAGAGGATTGAATATTAAATTTTTTGAATATTAACTTCAAATTTTAGAGGAATTGTGATAAGAATGGAATTTAATTTTAAATTTGAAGATTTTTAGGAATATGATATTTATAGAATTTTGAAATTTTTTTGAAATAACAATATGGATTTACTTCAAGTTTATATGGTTTGATGAATTTAAATTTTGATGGCCCAAAAAAAACTATTGAGAATTTTAATTTTCGAGGACAAAATTTTTTTAAGGTGGGTAGAGTTGTAACCGCCGTATCCTGAAATTCTTGATTAAATATTGTTATTAGGTTAATTTGGGGCTATTAGAATTTTTTCACAATTTTTGGTTAATTAAAAAACTAGTAACAATAATTTTTTAGGGCTTTTAAGAATTTATTTTAGTGTCAAACATAATTAAAAATATTTTAAACTTTTATTTTGGGTTCCAAATAATCAAATATATTTTTAAATTTTTTTTAAGTATTTTAGTATTTATTGGGAGTTATTTAGACTAATAACTAATTTTTTAGGACTTTTAGAATTTATTGTGCAAGCCCAGGAATATAAAATGGATCCACGTAATTTTTTAGTGATTATAATATTATTATATATTTTTTGAAATTATTTTAGAATATTTTGAATATTTTGAATATTTATTTTTATTTAAATAGGTAAAACTAATTTTTTTAGAGCTTCTCCTAATTATAGTAGGAAACCTATGAACATAAAATTGTCCTAAGTATTTTCTAGGGTTTTTAGGTTCAAAATATAATTTTGTAATTTTTTCATATTTTTTTGTTTATTTTTAATGTTTATTTTGAATTATTTAGATTTAAAATGACTTAAATAATATTTTGATAAAGGCAAATCAAAAATAAATAATATAAACAAAATCATCCAATCAGATTCTGACACGTGCCAGCCTTTAACTTTTTATTCAGCCGCATGTCAGCCAACATGTATATATATATATATATATATATATATATATATATATATATATATATATATATATATATATATAATATAATATAATATAATAACCTTAATTATCCTATTATTTTAGAGAGAGAGATTTGAGGGGATGTCATCTAGGGTTTTCTTCATCTTCCAGAAGCCATTACTCATAGCTCTGGACTCCAAATGTGTCCCAGTTTCTTGTGTTAGAACCATATTGAGGTTAGTTTTCTGAATATGTAAATTGTTTCACAAAATTCTGAATATTAAATTCTGAAAAATTTGTAGAGCACAACATGTCCAAAAATAGATGTATCTTGGTGTTTTTACGATTTTGGGAGAACCAGGAATTAGAATCACTAGCCGTTTGAAGTTTCGGAAAGCTAATGTTGATATAATTGACATATGTTTTTCCTAGGATTTAATACAAAATATTATTATACTGTTAATTCTATAGAACTTCTAGGTTAACAATCAACCACCATTGCACAATACAATTTTAGGTATGTGCAATAAGTTCCAAAAGAATTTAAATTTGGATGAGCCATAAATTCTAGCATATTTTTTATGCTTAAATCTACAGGAAACCATGCATGAAAGTCGAGTTTGCATCGGTTGACTTTTTGGTTAACAGATTGCCTCGATTTGCGTGCCATGAGTCTCGAATTGGTAAAATTCAGTTTTTTTGGACGAAATTTAGGAATTAACCTAAATTCAGAATAATAAGATTAAAATAGGATTTTAGAGTAATTATTCCAGAATTAAATAAATTAAAATAAATTATCTTTTGACATGGTAAAATTGTAATACGTAGGCTAATTGGACTGTGACTTGGACTCTGATTCATACCAGCTAAGGACCACAAGCGAGTACATTCCCTGACAATTTTTATTATGTTGATTATCTCTATGATTCTAGTTGTATAGCGTATTTGATTCTGACACTATGGATACACGGGTTAACATCATCGAGACATGTCACGAGGAGTCATGATTGGAATCCATCGTGCTAGTAGGGGACGGAAAGATATTAGTAGATTATGTGATTATACCCCACTCTACATGCATCATAGCTTATCCCACACATCACATCGGGTGCAGCCTGACCATTACATGTCTTATAGCCTATTATATATGATTAGCCTGACTATTGCTTGCATCATAGCTAGCCGGATGGTTAGCCTGACCTTACATGAATCATAGCTAATCATATATAACAAGCCTGATCTTACCCAAGTCGATTACATGATAGACTGATGTTTTACACACTTAGCTAGATATTCTATTCATGTATTTCCAGTTCATTGTTCTACCATGCACTTGTATTTCTGTCATTGCTAGTTGTACTATTTGTAGAAGCATGAAAAATACGCTGGATAGCTATACGCAGCATGTTGATGCTGGACAGCATAAAAAGATGACTTTAGAGCCATCAGCGTACAACAGAGCTTTTTTGCTGAGCACAGCGTAAAATATAAGCTCAAGGACTATCCGCATAATACAGTATGTCCAAGCTGCTTCAGCGTAAAAAGGGTGCTACATCGCCTTTATGGCGTAAAACTCATCCGCTTTAATACAGCATTGAAGTGTATGAGGAACGCTTCGTATTCCCCGAAATGAACCTGTCAAATCATGCAGTGAACCTGACGTCTGACTCCTGACAAAGAGTACTGCACGACTACCCAGACGACGGCTATAATGATGGCGCGGCACAGCGACCCAGGCTGTCGTTTAGTGTCATTTCCTTGGCGTAAACTGCTTTTACGCATACAAAGGAATATGCTGCCTAGTTTTATACAGGCAAACGTGAGCTTCTTACGCTCCGCAGAAGACAAACAGACTGCCACATCAAAAGCTGCTCCTCGTACAGGGCTCGAGTCACGCCTCTGCATTTAATGCATAGAGTGATGGCAGTTCCTCGAGGCACGTCTCTACATTTAATGTGCAGAGTAATGGCAATTCTTCGAGGCACGTCTCTGCATTTAATGCACGGAATAATGACAGATCTTCGAGACACATCTCTGCATTTAATGCGCGGAATGATGGCAGATCTTCGAGATACGCCTCTGGAATACGCTGCCTAGTTTTACACAGGCGGACGTGAGCTTCTTACGCTCCGCAGAAGACGAACAGACTGCCACGTCATCAGTTGCTCTTCATACAGGCCTTGAGGCACGTCTCTGCATTTAATGTGCAGAATGATGGCAGATCTTCGAAATACGCTTCTGTATTTAATGCGCAGGATGGGGGCAGATCTCTGTATTTAATGCAAGAGATTTGATTATATCTCCAAAAGCCGTAATTTCGGCTAAAACGTCCACATCATCACTTTGGCACATTACGCCATCGGGCTATTCTCATCTATGGGAGCACGTTGTACGCTATCTCCTCGAAATACGCCAACTCAGGCCACATTTGCATTGGTGCATATTAAGGCTATTCGGTCCAGAATTCGCTCAAGGCCTCAGTCAGGGGAGGAGGATCAGCTAACTTCTACGCCCACTCGGCTTCTACGTCCACTCGGCTTCTATGTCTACTCGGCTTCTATGCCCACTCGGCTTCTATGTCTACTCGATTTCTACGCCTGCTCGGCCTCTATGCCGGTTTGATAACTCCTTGGCTTCTACGCTATGGTGACAGTTATTGGCTTCTACGCCAACCTCTTCTACGTGAGGGATAACTACCTACGTGGCTTTTATGTCGTGATCTTCGCAGCAGTTATACGCATTATCTCTTAAAGGGATACGCGTTACACACTCATCCAAAAGGTCATCTATACGCGGGCAACGGTTATTGTAAACATCGTGTAAAAGGGTGTTGTACTATCCACTACTCAGTTTCTATGCCGATTGGGTGGTCACTGTCACTAAAACTCTATAAATAGAGACCTCTATTGACAGAGGTCCAGAATCGGAAAAAGCGGTCGAAAACTGAAGATCAGAACCAAGGTCAAAAAATCCAGAAGTGGAGAAAACAGGTCAAGGAACTGAGAGTCAAAGAGTATTTGAGAGAGAAGAATCCAGAGCTCAGGCAAAGAGTAATGATCGACAACTTTGGCATCGAGCATCCACTCTCCTTTGCAATCTTCGAAGCTGCTTTCCATCTTCTACGATACTTCTTCATCATCGTGTGGTCCAAGGGACAAAGTGATCGACTGCAGATCAGACTCCTATAGCAATATTTACCCAGATTAAAAAATTGTACTCGACATCCTCGTATAAGATTAATTGTACAATCTTGTTTGTAAACCAAAGAGCGGATTTCGTATAAACCTCGTTTCTATTTCTTTCGTTTATTATCAAACACAAGATGGAAACTCTGCTGGGGACATCTTTCTCTTCTGATGAGGAAACAATTGCTCAATATGATGCGGTATCCGTAGGATCCGTAAAGAAGACCCTGGTCGTCCAGTTCGACCAGTCTGCCTACGAAGATATGCTTCGGGCAGGGGGTAGCTCTCACTCTCTCTCTGTTCAAGACCATAGGAAGTTGCATAAGGTCTGGATGCCCAAGACATCCCCTACCATTCCTGCCGACTCTTCGATCTCTCCGACCGACTAGGTTGTAGCTGCACAACCTTCGCGCTCTGTGTGTAAAACTCAGTCTTCCGTCCCTGACGTGGCTAACAAAACTTCGGATAATGCCTCAGCGCTAGTCCAGAAGCCTATTTCATGCTCTGCACATAAAACTCTGTCTTCCATCCCTGACGTGACTGACAAAACTTCGAAAAATGCCTCAGCGCTAGTCCAAAAGCCTACTCCGTGCTCTGCGCGTAAAATCCAGTCTCCCGTCGATGACGTGGCAGACAAAATTTCTGACAATGCCCTAGCACCAAATCAGAAATTCCAAACATGCTCCGTGCGTAAAAATGCATCTGTCCTCCGTGGAAAAGCAGACGATCCCTGCAAACTACGCAAGGGAAAGCAAGTGGCGGACTGCTCAACTTCTCGGCCTTTATGCCAACAAGGGAAGAATCTGCCCACCCTCTGGAGTATGCGGAGAGCTGATGGCCGACTGAGGACCTCCTCAGCTTTACGCCAGCCCGAATTATGCCAGGTGAAGTCCCTCAGCGTAAAAACGGCTCAGTTTACGGAAAGACAAACTCCTCGGGGATTATCCGCTACCCAGATGGCCAACCTGTTGTATACGGGTGGCACAGGGAAAACTATGGTTCCCAACATCGCCCACTGACGTGAACAGATGGAACAAGCCATCTTCTTCTTCTTTTTCTGTAAATTCTCCTGACCTGCGTGAGTATCTGATCCTGAAACGCAAGGATAGGGGATCTTCCAGCATGTCTATTATGCCTTCTAGCGAACACTATTATAATAGCCATAGGATTGTAGTTAATTATTGCTGTTCAGAAACAAAATGGTCAGTTTTCGACCGGTTGAACTACTCTCCGTCTTTCCAGGAAGAAGAGCCCACACATGCATCAGTAAATATGGCTTCACATATACCTAGAGGAAGATCGAGCTCAATACGTCATCCCTCTAGAACTCTGAATCGAAGGAGATTCAACAAACTCCTGAGGAACACTGAAGCTGGGGTGTTCCAAAACACCCGTTCGAGGTCACGACAACCAATTTCGTACTCTTCTAATTCCGATGTTGGGGGTCGCCAGTCTCCCGAATCAGATGCTGAAAGTATAGAGTCAACTTCTACAGAGACCTATACTAATCCTTCAATGAAACCTAGGGAGATGGGAGTTTATGCCATTGGAGATGAACGCGAGGAAGCTTCTCCGTCGGGGAGCGCTGAGTAACGCATTACTATACTGGAGACATCTCTGAAAGAAATGCAATCGATGATGGAGAACATGCACCAGATGATGCTTACTCAACACACAGCTGCTATGGCTCAAGCATCGGTCCCTCTAACTCAGATATGTGTGGGGGTGGACTTACCACCATCCAACGTGATCCAAGAGCCTGCTCTAGATCAGGAGTCAGTAGTTCCTCCGCCTCCTCACTCGGAGAATATATTACCTCTCGTTGGAGTCGCGATGCAATCGATTCCTCATCACTCCGTAGTCCCGCCACCGACTGAAAATCCAATGCAGGCAGTACGGGAGTTGAAAGCCCAATTTGATGCCCTGAAGCACAAAGATCATCTCAAGAAATTGGGAATCAACCAGCCTTACCCGGCTATCTGGGAAGAGGCCCCTTTCCCTCCTTAATACAAACCATAGACTATGGCTTTGTTCGAGGGGAAAATATCACCGAGTCAGTACATGAACTACTTCAGTATGATGATGGTGTTATTACAAGGGAATGACGCCCTCCTCACTCGGGTGTTCAAGGGCTGTCTTTCGGGAGTGGCTTATCAGTGGTACCGCAGCCTGACGGACAACTGCATTACTTCCTTCGAAGACTTCAAGGCTTTATTCTTCGCACGATTATACGAGGGAGGGATAGACATGTTTATGTCCTCTCTCATCGAAGTGAAGCAGAAGAAAAAAGAGGACATTCGTACCTTCATCGAACATTTTCGTCAAGCCACTTTGCAAATGCCTCCCGGAGTTCCAGACTCGGCATTGGTGGATATTTGCAGGAAGAACCTTCTTCCCGTAATCTCGGTATTCATAGGACCATATCAGTTCCACGATTGGCCCTCGTTCATCATCTCAGCAGTAGCCGCCAAGGATAACATTCGAAAGGCGCGTGATAATGGCATCATGATCTCTGCCTCCGATAGAGGCAAGAGGTCATCCCCCAACAGCAACCATCCTCGTGGTTCCACAGGAAAAGAAGCTCTGGCAATCAATACGTCCAGGCAAAAGACTGCGGCAACCACACAAACGAAACCTGGGACTTCCAGGCCCATTTAAGTATACTCTTTCGACGACGACGATATTTCGAGCATATTCGAGTGTCTCGTCAAAAGCGGCAAGATTACCCTTCCTGAGGAGAAACGGCCTAATAAAGTCGGCAGTACTAATAACCCCAAGTACTGCATCTTTCATAGATACATACACCACCCTACAAAGACGTGTTATGTACTGAAAAGGAAGATCCAGGAGCTGATCGATGCTAAGGCCATCACTCTGCACAACAGCGAGAAGACGGTCACGGCCAACATAATCTCTCTGCAATTTGGCAATTTGCCTCCCCAAGAAGTCCCGGATACTGTTACACCTATGTCCCGGACAATGATGAACATCGTTAATCTCCCTCCAGCTAGAGGTCAAAATCATGACCTGGTACCCCTAACTACCTAGCGAGGCGAGATTATGTGGGTTCATCCAGATCTGGTGCCAGAGATCGAGGAGGAGACTCAAGCTGCTAAGGCTAAGTCTAAAATAAACTCGAAGCGTAAACCATGTCACATGGTTGCGGTACACTCGACATCAGAAGACGAGGTCTTGGCTACTTGAACCCGTTCAGGGAAAGCTTACCTCAAGGACTATGGAGCAAGTCAGAAAGATGCACCGGCAGACGCTTCAGCTACCAAGCCTTCAGAACCAGAGCCCGCCATACCAGAGGCTGGTCCTTCGAGACCAATTCCAGCGGACAAAGGGAAGCAAAAAGAAGTGCGCTTCGATAAACCTTTAAAAAACATTCAAAACAAAGGTTTAGAGAAGCCATACAACTTCGACATCCTGGTCCAATTGGCTAATACACCAGCCAGGTTGTCCATATTCGAACTACTCAGGCTCTCTCAAGGCACTCGTCAAGCCCTGAGTGAAGCATTAATGCAGGCGGAGGCATACTTGACCCAGCTCAAGTCCCCTGACGAAGAACCCGTGAAAAGTCCTCAATGCCATAGTGTGATGGAGGTGGTCCCGAATATCACTTTCACTTAATATGACATGTTGTTAAAGCATAACAGGCATGACAGACCCCTCTATTACACCGGATACGTTGGTTCCATGGAGGTTGACCGGATTCACATAGATTCGGGATCATCAATTAGCATCATTCCTCATAGTCTGCTCAGACCACTGAGGATTCCTACCAGCGAATTGGCTTACACCACCACTACAATCGTGGGTTTCAATGCCAGGAAAAGTAAGCCGTTGGGGAAAATTCGTCTGAGGATCCAGATTGGCGACCTTAGATCAGTGGCCACATGTTATGTCATTGATTCAGAGGTATCCTGCTGGGTATACCTAGGATCCACGACCACAACATCGTTCCTTCGACTCTACATCAATGTTTTAAATATATAGACGCCCAAGGAATAGTACAAACGGAGTTTGCTGACCTGAACCCGTTTAAAGGAGTAGAATCCTACTACTCTGATACCGTGTTGTACTCTCAAGACTACATGGAAGAGGTGTCAGGCAAAGCAGAAAAGGAATCCCACCGGGAGCCAGAAGAACCCTCTACCGAGCAACTTCTGTCAATCAAGGTGAAAGGGCGAACTACTCGTCCAAAAGCCATGGAGCCTGTGGCTATCCACCTGAACAAAACTAGGTCAAGAAAAGGAGGTGATCCTCTAGTGATCACTCTGAACCAGAAGCCCCTACCCTTGGTCATCAACCTTCGGCGCAGAAAATAGCCGATTGATGTAAATACAACCGGGAACGTGGTTTCTGATGATAATAAAGATCCTCTTTTCCAGTATATTGACGCTCAAATTCTGAATCAGAAATCCTCTCCCCATGACGATATAGAACCTATAGCACAAAAATTCTTGGAAGATGTAGATTCCTATTATCCGTATATATGGGAAGTAGCATCATCATCCAATGTCACCACGACATATGGACCACATAAGGATTCTATCTTCATTGTTCCACCTACTTGCAGCAGTCAACATTCAATAGTCTTCGGCCGCATGCGCAACAAACCGACTATACGAGAAGATTCTTTCGACGACGATGTTGGTAAAATGTAGGTTCACAGATACAGCCCGCAAGCTTTGAAGATCATGCAAAGTATGGGCTATGACTTGAAGCTGGAACCAGGTCTCAACTACGGGAAAGGCAGACGAATGTCGCTGCACGGTGATCCCTACTGTCAATAAACTCATTTCGGGTTAGGGTATACCACCTTCCTTGCAACTTCTGAGTCAAATGAGGATATCTTTTCCTCTTTTCAGAATGGCTCATCGTCCTCCGACTCATCTGATGCTCTCGAACGAATATTATCAGTAAATACGGTAGTGGCAGATTCTTTTGAAGCAGACGAGCAAGAATCTGAACCATTTGAGAATGACTCTTGGGCTCAACAAATGGATACATAATGGGAATTTTGCTTCGAGCAGAGAGAATCTCCCCCTGAAGATAAAGTTATCCAGATTGACGTTGGGGATAAACTTTCGCCAAAGCCGATATTTATCAGTAATAATCTTTCCGAAGAAGAGAGGAAAGAAGTTATCCAGCTAATAAAAGAATATATCGACGTCTTTGCGTAGAATTATGAGGACATGCCAGGTCTTGATCCAAAAGTGGCTACTCATAAACTCAATATATTGCCCGATTCGAAGCCTGTGAAGTAGCACCAACGTCGGTTCCGCCCGAATATGATGGACGATATTGAAGCTGAAATCAAGAAGTTGATAGCCTGCGATTTCATCCGGGAAGAACAACATCCTGACTGGGTCGCCAATGTTATCCCGGTCATAAAGAAAAATAGAAAAGTACGTATCTGCATCGATTATCGAGATCTGAATGCAGCCTGCCCCAAGGATGAGTTTTCTCTTCCCATCACAGACATCATGATTAACAATACATGCGGTTTTGAATGTATGTCCTTCATGGATGAATTTTTAGGATACAATCAAATCAATATGCATCCTGAAGACGAGAAGCATACCGTCTTTCGGACACCATTGGGGGTATATTGCTATACGGTCATGACCTTCGGATTGAAGAATATCGGGGCTACGTACCAACGGGCTATGAGTAACATATTCCCTAAGCATTTACGCAAGACAGTGGAATATTATGTGGACGATGTAGCTATCAAAAGCCGCCTCAAGGATAATCACATCCAAGACTTGAAGACAGTATTTGAGTTGATGCGCCAACATCAACTCAAAATGAATCCTATAAAGTCCTTTCTGGGTGTATCTAGTGGCAAATTCCTGGGATTTGTCATTACCGCCAAAGGCATTCAAGTGGACCCTGATAAAGTCAAGGCCATCTTAGAAATATGACCACCCCATAATCTGAGAGAACTCAGGGGATTTCAAGGTCGTCTGGCTTATATCCGGAGATTTATATCCAACCTCTCTGGGAGATGTTAGCCTTTTTCTCGTCTTATGAAGAAAGGTATATCCTTCGTATGGGACGAAGCCTGTCAACAAGCGTTTAATGATATCGAACGCTACCTCACTAGTCCTCCAGTTCTGGTGCCTCCCGTCATAGGAAGACCATTCTTGCTATACGTTCGAGCGATGGATCATTTTCTGGGAGCTCTTCTCGCATAGAAGAACGATATGGGTCATGAACAGGCTATCTACTACCTCAGCAGAATGATTGTTGGAGCAGAACACCGGTACAATCTAGTGGAAAAGAATGCTTGGCTCTGATGTTCGCTATCCAGAAAATATGACTATGTCACGGGCCAGACTATTCATATCATCTCCAGGATCAATCCTCTTCGGGTATTGATGAACAAACCAAGTGTTCTTAATTTCTGACTCGCGACTTGGGCGATATTATTAACGCCGTATGACATGGTGTACATCCCTCAGAAGTCCATTAAAGGCCAAGCATTGGCTGATTTCCTAGCTGCTCATCCGATCCCGGAGACCTCCAAACTGTACGAGGACATTCCTGACGAAGTTGTAGAATGTAATTCCGCAATGGAAAGTGATGCATGGCAACTATTCTTCGATGGTGCCTCCAGGACTGGTCCCAGGGAAAACGTGGTTTCAGGAGTAGGGATTATCCTGGTTACTCCTGATAAACTTGTCATCTACCGAGCATATTCTCTTAGCGAGCCCTGTTCTAATAATGTGGCGGAGTATAACGCTCTACTAATCGGGCTCCAAGTCGCTAAAGAATTGGGCGTCGAATCTCTGGAAGCTTTCGGTGATTCTCTGTTGATCGTTAATCAAGTCAGAGGAATATATAAAGTCCAGAATCCAGACCTCATCCCCTATCAGCGAGCAGCGGTCGAGATAGCCATGACATTCAAAGGATTCTTCCTAAAACATGTGCCCCGATCTCAGAATCTGGAAGCTAATGCCCTAGCCAGTCTAGCTGTAGATTTAGCTATTCCTATAAGAAGGCAGAATTCGGTGATCCTTCTTAACAGAGATTTATTATGTGTGAAAAACAACTTTCACATAGAAAGTAGCTACGCTGTGAACACAGATCCTCCCAAGAGAGACTGGAGAAGTCCCTTTATAGATTTCGTAGCATACAAAATCTTGCCGGAGGACCCTAAAGAAGCAATATCCGTCAAAAGATGATCCTTACGCTTCTATTTTGATGCGTCTTCACAGTGTCTATATCGCCGGACCTACGACGGACTGCTATTGAGATGTCTCTCCGATGATGAGGCACAGCGGATTATCCGTGAAGCTCACGATGGCGTATGCGGAGCGCATCAACCCGATCCTAAGCTACAGGATCGTATCAGGAGAATGGGCTATTACTGGCCTACTATTATCACAGATGCAATAAAGTATGCAAGACAATGCAGAGCCTGTCAGGTCCACGCAGACTTTATCCATCAACCTTCTGAACATCTACATCCTATGGTTGTGTCCTGGCCTTTCGAAGCATGGGGTATGGATATCATTAGTCCTATTCACCCGTCTTCTTCCAGAGGTCACCGGTTTATACTGGCCGTCACGGATTATTTCTCCAAATGGACAGAGGTGATCCCTCTTACTAAGGTGAAGGCATCTAATGTGATCAACTTCATCATGCATCATGTCATTTATCGCTTTGGGATACCCCAGAGGATAATTCATGACAATGGGCCTCAGTTCATCAGCAAAACGTTTCATCGATTTTGCGATAAAAATCGAATACAAAATATGGCCTCTATGGCATATAATCCTACTGCTAATGGTTTGGCAGAAGCTTTCAACAAAACCATTATTAAACTCTTGAAAAAGTTCGTCTCTTCGAACAAGAGGTATTGGAATGAGAAGCTAGGAGAATGTCTTTGGGCATACCGCACAATGGTACGAGCACCGACAGGTTGTACCCCATTCTCACTGGTTTACGGGAGCAAAACAGTTCTCCCCATCGAAGTCCAAATTCCGTCACTCAGGATAGCAGTGGCTAATGAGCTGACTCAAGAAAAGAATAACCTGTTAAGGCTTCAAGAGTTAGAAGGATTAGACGAGAAACGCCTCCAAGCTCAACAGTGCATCGCGTTCTACCAGGCACGCATTTCCAGATATTTTAATCAAAAAGTAAAGGAAATAGTGTTCAAAGTCGGTGAGCTGATTTTAGCTGTGAGAAGGTCGATGATTCTTACTCACAGGAGTAAGGGTAAATTCTAGCCCAAATGGGAAGGCCCTTATGTGATCGAGACGACTTTCTCAAACGGCGCTTACAGGTTAGCCAAGCCTAATGGAGACTTGTTAATGGCTCCTATCAATGGCAAATTCCTGAAGAGGTACTATGCTTAACCTCCTTTGCTCAAGTGGAATATGGCAAAAATCTTATTCTGACAAACTACTTCCAAAACGAAACTAGTTGGATCGTATTCTATCATGTCCATATAACCTCTGAATAGATATATTTAACTAATTTGGAACTTCAAGACCTATCACGTCCATATTACCTCTGATAGTGTTTTGTGTACAAATTTTAGCTGAAGCATATTCTATCATGTCCATATAACCTCTGAATAGATGTGTCCTACTAAAACTTACCGAGAGTATATCACGTCCATATTACCTCTGATATCACTTTCACCCAAACCTGTCGTTTATATTCCAAAATGATGGGTCCACAAAGTCAGATGAAAGACTCTTTATTATTCCCAGAAAGAGCAAAATTACATTAGAAAGCAAAAAAGTACATCATTTGGGGGGAGCGGTCCGGTCGCGAATCTGCTGCACCAGAGCAGCCATTCTCTCATCCCTGGAGTTCAAGACGTCAGCGCGAGCCCGTTCCAACCTTGCCGCATCATTGTTCAAAGCAGCTCGCTCAGACCGAGTATGTACGAAACTCGTGTGGACAATACCCACATGCGTCAGATTCTCCTGGGCGGTCTCCCTCTGATTCGTCAGCACATCTCGAGTTGTCGACAAAGAGACAGCCTCCTCCTCCGCTCGAGCGAGTTTATCTCTCAAACTGCAGACCCTCGCTGTCACTTCCTCATATTCGACTTCGCACTGAGCCAGCTGAGGAATGACGTACTCCAGTTTAGCACGATCATGATCCATCTCCTGCTGCTGTTCCTGGACGGATTTGTCCTGAGCTTCCATTTGCCCAGCAAGCTCTACAGTCAGGGATTCATACCTAGCTTGAATGAGACCGTCAATGCTACCTCGAGATAGCTGCTGATATTCATTAATGGGTTCCTCCAAACCATTAACTATCTGCTCCAGTGTGTCAGCTACCCCAGTGTCGTTGAATTCTCTGATCGGCACTATCGCGAACTGAGAGGACCTCCTCAGCGCCTCGAAGCCTAGATTCTTCTCCAACACCATTGATATCAACGTTTTCATAGTGGTATAGAAGATACCAGTATACTGCTCAGTCAGCATTACTAGGTCCAAATGAACGCTGGGAGTGGCTACAATATTGGCGAACCTCCCTCCAGGAACGACCGCAGACGATGTTGCTACAGCCGTCGCCTCAACAGATGGTGCGACAAAAGAAGATGCGCCAACACCGAATGCAGTGACCGGCGTACTCAAAGGAGGCATTGTCGCAATGACAGGCTCATCCTCCTCTTGAGATATCGGAACCGTCTCGGGCGAGCCGGCACCCGAAAGTATCTCCTTTTCGAAGACGGGTACCTCAATGTCGATGCCAGGACCTGAAATAGTGCCAAAAGGCGTGTCGACACTGCCCTCCCCGTGGATGTCTTCCCCTGAAAAGGAGACAAAAGAAAGTTAATATCAACATGATATTAATTTTCCTAAAAAAGAGGCGTAAAGACGACATTTACCCATGGTCGATGGCATATATGTCGCGTCTGCAGCTAGTACAGCTAAATCATTTCTTAATGATGCTAAGCAAGCTGTCATACTTGGAGAAGGTGGTGTGTCAACCGACACTGGCAAATATTCTTCCAGGTCCTCGTCAAGTTCCAACCGAGGCTCATCGGATGAAATCTCACTGGATGCACTGACAGACATGGCAGGGGTTTCTCTCGATGCTGATCTGGATAAAGATATCCTTATTCGACTCGGCCCCGAAGGCGATCTCGTACCACTATCTGAAGCGGTAGCAGCGACAGCAGCCTCAAGCGGGAGTTCTTCGGCACTGCCAGCCGGAACTGTAGAGGTTCCCTCTCTAAAAGGCGAGGAACCTCCAATCAAAGAATTATCCCCAACAGGGGGAGATGCAGGCTCACTTTTAGGAGCCTCATTGCCGGGAATCCTGAGAGGACGAGTAACCGTCTTCTTCTTCCTCTTGCGAGGGGAAGTCTCCTTCGGAGCAAGAGCCCTTCGCTTACCAGAGATTACCAGAGGCCCTGCAGGCGGAGGTATTTCACCCCTCGGTACCGCCAACAGAGGCTCATCTAGATTAACGAAATCTTCACCCTCGTCAGAAGAGACTGAGGGGATTTCGACTCTTCCCCCAGACTTGGAAGAGGGCATCCTAAAACTTCTACGTATATCAAAATCGCGATGGAAGGTATTGGTTGCCACATAGAACTGGGCATACGAGTGGAGAATGTACAGCTCTGTGGAAAGTGAAATAACGGGCACGGTAAAAATTGCTTCAATGCAACCCATGATAAAGTATCGCCATCCTCTCGCTCCATCAATGAGTCCGCCTCTGGACCTGAAGCTGGTAACGGCATTGCCCACATGCAACTGGTCGTACCCAAACTGCCTAGCGAATCGACTAGGCAGGTAGGGCTCAAAGAAGCAATGGTGTTCACTTCTGTATAGTAAATAGGAAGGTCTAATGCAGAACAACTAATTAAAAGCCTCAGAAGAAAGAACGGTCTTCTCGTTGCCTATATCCTGGAGTCTGATCCCCTGTTGATTGAGATGTACAGAGGGGACAGTGCAGAAAAGCTTCCAGCTGTGACTGAAACTAAGCACCCGCCGACAGTCTAAAATATGGTCACGTTCCAGAAGGAATTCTTGTAATTCAGCAAGAAACTACCCCCCGAACTACTGCCAGGGCCGGGAGACATCACCCTGGAGTTGTGGAGAATTAACCATCCCATCAAATACAGGTATGGTAATTCTACCCTGGAAAAGCTATCGCACGGAGTTTCATCTGCGAGCAGCCCATCAGTGAGGGCCCTCAGGCCAGCTTATATGCGGCACACCATGGCAGGGAGCAAGCCCAGCCTTTCCCCAAATACCAGACGTACTACAGTCCATAGCGTATTACGGTGAATGTGGTCCACAAATACAATATCGGGCACCACCAGTCGGCACAGCCATATAGAGAGGACGCCATCCAGTTGAGCTTCCATGGACAGAGGCCTGCGGCAATGCCTCAAATAACTATAGGCCTTAGTGCCTGCAGGATACTTCCCTATCCCTTCGTCGAGGATCTGGTCCGGAGCCCCAGCGTCTTCCATGAGATCGTCGACTACCTGAGCACTAAGCACGCTCAGAAGATTCAAAGGCTGATCCTTCGTATCCAAGACCTTCTATGGCTTAGCAGTCCTGGCCCAGTAAAAGAAGAGGTAGGACGCCCATTTATTGGTATGAGCTAAATCTGAGGGCTCACCATAAAAAGCGGTGCAAGCAAGGTAGTGGCACATCAGCTTCTGGTACAGTGCCACTACCCGAGGGTCTGAATCCCCCAGTTCCCAGTACGTGGTAACATACTCTTCATATGGACTATCCCCCATCGGCAGTCTCGAGATCTCTGCCATCTCGTGGAGGGCCAATCCCAACTCCCCCAGTGGAGTGGCAAAAGTCCCGGTGAGCGAGATATATCGCTCCATCAGTGCCAAAAATAGGCTAGAGTTGAGCGGTAACCCAACACTGGTAGCACTCATAGCTGCGTACAGACCAATGCCCTCCAGCTCGGTCTGAAAATGCTTCAGGGCCCATTCAGCTAAGCGAGCCCATCAAAGATTTGTAGGGGTGATCCACCCACTTGTCCGAGGGTTCATCTTAGGGTACACTCCCCCGCGCCCCATGAAATCGCTGCAAAAAGTCGGTAATTGGACCGGTTGGAGCAGTAAGCTGTCTTCACTTGGGACACTGCCCGAGTATAATCCCCTGAACGACATCACAGAGCCAGAAGGGCGGCTGACAAATGACCCTTGGTCAGCTCCTTTCAGATGAAATATCTTTCCCGGCCGGCCGTGAAGATCGGGAGTCAGCGTCCACGATATCCTCCTGGGATGTGTAGCATGGAAGAATGCCGAGATGGGATAGTCTCTCAGCATCTTGGGCAGATACAGAACCAAGCCCCCGGCAGGGAAAACCCAGAGTTCTTTCTTGGGCTTCGTCTGGGACTGCTTGTCAATCATGTCCCCGAAGAGAAAAGCCGGCTTTATATATTGGTCCCCGTCTATGTACGTCAGAGGCTCTCCGTTGATCATGTTCAACAGCGTTCGCTCGCCTTGAGCCGATATCAGGATTCCCCTTCCCTCAGGATATTAGGGTCCAGAGATGGGAAATATCACGTGGGATAAATCCTCCAGGTAGTTGGAGAGCAGCATCCCGACAGCGGAACCCATCACCTCGGCCAACGGAGACGCATGCAAGTTAACTGCAAAATGCAAGAAAGATACGTCAGTTTCTATAATAGACAATCATTTAGCATATGCCAAAAATCAACAGTCTGTGCTTTACACCAAGACTGTAAAAACTTGATCTTTTATGTTGGAATCTTATTCCAAGGCGTAAAAATCAAGACTGGCAGTATACACAAAAAAATCTGACAGTCTATGTTTTACGCTAGACTGCCAAAGTTTGAGCTATTATGCCAGAATTTTCATCCAGAAGCACAACACTCAAATTTTATGGTATACGCAAAGTTTTGACAGTCTGTGCTTTTACGCCCGACTACGAAAATATAGAGTTTTTACGCTAACACATTAGAAATGTGGGCGTAAAAGATGAAATATCTCTGTGCATCATCTTCCTCGAAGAGGCTATCAGCACAGAAGATGACCTAGAGCGTTCACGTACAACGTGTACGAAGGATTATAGTCGTTCTTTTCGTCCCAAAAGCTCTACCTTTAAGGTCGGGTGCAATGCTCGTCGGCGGGACACTTCGCTCAGAATGAAGCTCGCCTTGCCCGACAAAAGCCGCTCTCGCTTGGGCAGAAGAGCGAGAAGAAGAGTCAGTCTTCTTTCCCTTGGAGGAGGAGATCGGTTTCGGGGCCATTGCTGAAAACTCTGAATGCTCGGAGAGGAGACGAAGGAGAGAACTCGAACAGTCGAAGGCTTTCTTTTACAAAAGACAGATGA
The DNA here is from genome assembly GCA_036927795.1 of Iris macrosiphon. Taxonomy (NCBI): domain Eukaryota; kingdom Viridiplantae; phylum Streptophyta; class Magnoliopsida; order Asparagales; family Iridaceae; genus Iris; species Iris macrosiphon. The sequence goes on along the minus strand of JAYESA010000001.1, from coordinate 7,457,023 downwards.
AAAGTTTTTCTCTGAAAACCGTGTGGTATATATAGAGTTCGGATGGACTCCTCGAATCCCTAACCAAATCCCATATTTAATATTCGGTTATGATTGGGGACTACCTCTGCCTATTACTAGAGAAGGCGGACAGTCAGCAAATTTGAAAAGTTTTCGTGCAAAGCAGATTCGTGGTTTTACGCTAAGGAGCTTTCTACGCTCGACAGCTACAAATCTACGGTTTTATGCTCGCAGGCTATAAGTCTATGGTTTTACGCCCGGATGCTTTTATGCTCGGTAGCTTTTACGCTCGAGAGGCTACAAACCTACGACTTCACGCTCAACAGCTACAAATCTATGATTTCACGCTCGGTGGCTTTTACGCTCAGAGGCAACAGATCCACAACTTCACGCTCGGAAGATTTTCTTTTTAGAGGCTACAAATCTACAGTTTCTACGCCCGGATGCTCTCACGCTCAGCAGCTTTTATGCTCGAGAGGCTACGAACTTATAATTTTATGCTCATCTACAGTTACAAATCTATAACTTTCCACACATCTGAAAATATGCAGACCAGAGTACGCGTATGTCTGAACAATTCTCAAGACGGTCAATTGTAAGAGTTCACACAGAAGATACTCCTTCTTGACCTCAAAATATCCCAAGTACCCGAAGCATACAGGGTTCAGCATTGAAAATTACTCTTCTTCTAGGGTCGATTGGAGGTTCATCCAGAATCCAGTCTGAATATTTCATCTACAGTTCAAGATGGCGACTCAGTTTTTGACAGCCATTTCTCGCCCTGTTCCAAGGGATTTTTGAGAAATCATTCTTGAAGATGATGGTCTGAACAAGAATTCTGTTTATCAGAAGTAACAATTCAGAATTCTACGCGGTTCCTCATTCCTAACAGCAGGACAGTTCGAATACTCGAATGCTAAGCGGCTTTCTGCGCATCCCTAGTTATGCGTAAAAGACAGGACGGGACCTAGCACTCTTTCTATCAGAGTCGGCGTAAAGTTACCAGACGTGTCGAAGCTACACATATTCAGACTTCATCACAGCAAAATATATGGCAAATAATCATATGCACAGAAAAAGACGATTTTATTAAAATATGATTACATATGAGGGAAATCCATTCTACAAAGGGTTTTTTCTTTATTTTTCATGATTACATATGAGGGAAATCCCATCTACAAAGGATTTCCTCATCGTCATCGGAAGGCCACCCCCAGAATCTGTTCTGCCAGGTTCTCGCATTGGTGGAGATCTTCTTTCATCTTCTTCAGCAGTTAGTCAGTTTCCGCGACCGATTAACAAGAAAATGATAAATGGCGGGAGAATACAAAACTGGGCCTGCCTAAATTATGCAGATCCCATCCTTCGTATGCCATGACAGATTGAGTTGAGGTATTTTACCCAACTCAATACTCGAGGACAGAGCTAGTTTCTGCTCTGGTCCACGAAAGTATCAGGAGAAGATACAACTTGTAAGCTGTGTGGTCAAATGAGACCCTTCCTCTCTCTTGAAGAACCGCCATACAAAGTTGCTGATTTTCCCGAGCAAAGGAAGCTATGATATCCTTCCCTGATCCATCGTTGCAGAGGACATTTGCTCGAAGACGTCATCTTTTTTGGCTCCTTACATGCTGGAAGAACGTAGTCTTCTTCTTCCTCCAATCGACCCGACGAACTTCGGCGATCATCTCTGTGTGGTGAAGGAAATATGGGAAGAACGGGTTAACTCCTCAGCCTTTATATAGGCAAAAGACAACGCACCAAATCCCCAATAAATCTGCCAGAAAGTCAGCCTTGAAGAACGTGTCGGACTTGACCGTTTCATGCTTCATTCAAAGCATTTCAAAATACGAGGAATTTGAAAGCTTTGAAGGGGGTCTTGTAGAAGCATGAAAAATACGTTGGATAGCTATACGCAGCATGTTGATGCTGGGCAGCATAAAAAGATGACTTCAGAGCCATCGGCGTGCAACAGAGCTTTTCCTCTGAGCATGGCGTAAAATATAAGCTCAAGGACTATCCGCGTAATACAGTATGTCCAGGCTGCTTCAGCGTAAAAAGGGTGCTACATTGCCTTTATGGCATAAAACTCATCTGCTTTAATGCAGCATTGAAGTGTACGAGGAATGCTTCGTATTCCCCGAAATGAACCTGTCAAATTATGCAATGAACCTGACGTCTGACTCCTGACAAAGAGTACTGCACGACTACCCAGACGACGGCTATAATGATAGCGCGGCACAACGACCCAGGCTATCGTTTAGTGCCATTTCCTTGGCGTAAACTACTTTTACGCATACAAGGAAATACGCTGCCTAGTTTTACACAGGCAGACGTGAGCTTCTTACGCTCCGCAGAAGACAAACAGACTGCCACGTCAAAAGCTGCTTTTCGTATAGGGCTCGAGGCATGCCTCTGCATTTAATGTGCAGAGTGATGGCAGTTCCTCGAGGCACGTCTTTGTATTTAATGCGCAGAGTGATGGCAATTATTTGAGGCACGCCTCTGCATTTAATGCACGGAATAATAAAGATCTTTGAGACACGTCTCTACATTTAATGCGCGAAATGATGGCAGATCTTCGAGACACGCCTCTGGAATACGCTGCCTAGTTTTACACAGGCGGACGTGAGCTTCTTACGCTCTGCAGAAGACGAACAGACTGCCACGTCATCAGTTGCTCTTCATATAGGGCTCGAGGCACGTCTCTGCATTTAATGTACAGAATGATGGCAGATCTTCGAGACACGCCTCTGCATTTAATGCGCATAATGGGGTCAGATCTCTGTATTTAATACAAGAGATTTGATTATATCTCCAAAAGCCGTAATTTTGGCTAAAACGTCCACATCATCACTTTGGCACATTACGCCATCGGGCTATTCTCAGCTATGGGAGCATGCTATACACTATCTCCTCGGAATACGCCAACTCAGGCCATATTTGCATTAGCGCGTATTAAGGCTAGTCGGTCCAAAATTCGCTCAAGGCCTCAGTCAGGGGAGGAGGATCAGCTATCTTCTACGCCCACACGGCTTCTACGCCCACTCGACTTTTATGCCTACTCGGCTTCTACGCCCACTCGACTTTTACGCCTGCTCGGCCTCTATGTCGGTTTGATAACTCCTTGGCTTCTACGTCATGGTGACAGTTATTGGCTTCTACGCCAACCTCTTCTACGCGAGGGATAACTACCTACGTGGCTTTTATGCCGTGATCTTTGCAGCAGTTATACGATTTGTCTCTTAAAGGGATACGCGTCACACGCTCATCCAAAAGGTCATCTATACGCGGGCAACGATTATTGTAACCATCGTGTAAAAGGGTGCTGTACTTTCCACTACTCGGTTTCTATGCCGATTGGGTGGTCACTGTCACTAAACTCTATAAATAGAGACCTCTATTGACAGAGGTCCAAGGTCAGAAAAAATGGTCGAAAACTGAAGATCAGAACCAAGGTCGAAAAATCCAGAAGTGGAGAAAATAGGTCAAGGAACTGAGAGTCAAAGAGTCTTAGAGAGAGAAGAATCCAGAGCTCAGGCAAAGAGTAGTGATCGGCGACTTTAGCATCGAACATCCACTCTCCTTTGCAACCTTCGAAGCTGCTTTTCGTCCTCTACGGCACTTCTTCATCATCGTATGGTCCAAGGGACAAATTGATCGACTGCAGATCAGACTCCTATAGCAATATTTACCCAGATTAAAAAATTATACTCGACATCCTCGTATAGGATTAATTGTACAATCTTGTTTGTAAACCAAAGAGCGAGTTTCGTATAAACCTCGTTTTTATTTCTTTTGTTTACTATCAAACACACTATTGATGATGATATATTCTCCAGTATTTCTTATTCCAATATTTCATACTCACCAGTATTTCTTATTTCTAGTATTTATCTTCATCTTATATTGCTTTATACTATATTATAGTTTTTATCAACATACATAGTGTAACGCCCCGTTCGTCCCGTTCCCCCTATACGGGGAGCGCGGCCAAGAAATACTTACGACCGTCCGAACGGGACAGATTGAATCAAGATCCTTTCCTCGTTATGGATTGGTTTCTTCGGAATCAGGTCCCATAATCAATGGATCGTGCCTCAAGGAAGGACTCGGCGGCAGAGTAAAGAGAGGCCTTTCCGTTGTGTTGGTTTTCCTTGCCCGTTTTCGATTGCCGCTTGGTTGCGTACTTGTCGGTTTTAGGACTTGCGTTTTCTTGAATGGTTTTGATGGACTTCATTGTTTTCGTTCTTAGGATTTTATTTCGTATTGAGCCTTAGAGACCGAAACAGGAGGTATTGATCATCCGTTGGTACATGCAGGTGATCGTGTAGACGACGCGCGAGCGGAGTCTTAGGGATCTCTACTTCTTCTTCCTATACAACCAACGTGTGAGTGGCTCTATTTCGATTAGCACCTTCTTTCCAAGGGCTCCGTTCATAATAAAATTGACTCAGTTGTGCATTCAATCAAACGATACCAATTAAGTAACAAGTTGGATAACAAGATAAGATAAGAAGTAGGCTTGGAACACCCATTGCTTGTCATACAAAACCTTGCATAAATTTATTGATGCATGCATGTTCGTTGGGTGTTTAATGGGTTGGTATTTATTGATAGTTCAAAGAGTTCTTCTATAAACTGCTGCATGTTATTTCATATAACTGTTGGTTGATTGTGATAGTACAGTAAAGCAGTTTCGTACATGATGTTCTTTAAATGGCTAGTAAGTAAATCTATGATGTAGAGTTCATAGAAATGGTCATGGGAATTCTTGTGCACAAGGGATCCAGGTTTCTGCGAGCGGTTACCGGGGCACCGGGCCGTTTCGACCCGGGCGGAATCTACTTTCTTAATCGTAGGAGCGGGGAATTGTAGCGGGGCTAGCTACCCGCGCTGCAAGCATCGCCGCCAGCCCAGACTAAACCCATGATGGCTCCTAAACAACAAAGAAAGATGTTGTGTATATTTAAACTGTGCAGACTAACTATGTCTTCGTGACAGGGAAGGCCATGGTAAGTTATACAGGTGGTTCAGACGGGACAGGTAAAGTCACCGAACGGTGGCATATGGAGTTATGTTATTTTGTTCTTGCATACCTGCTAAATGAAATCTGAACTAGGCAAGAATAGAAACCCACCTAAGCACATAATTGTAGCATACTCATTAGAACTCATCTCTTGAGCTTGGTAAAGTTGAGCAGCTAGCCTTCACCAGTACTTTCCAAAGTACTGACCCTCGTTGTAGCAGGTTCCCCGGCGCAAGGCAACGCGGCGAGGAGCTGAAGCTCTCTCCGGACTTTTGGGATTCTTGGCGGGTCGTGGCCAAGACTTTTGGAGGCTCAAGCTAGAAGCCTTCCCCTCTCTCTCCGTTGCGGAAATAACGCTAAGGCGATGGTGCTTACCCGCACCCAAGGTGTTTTGTGTTTGAAGCTATGTAAAGGGACATAATGTATGGATCGGCTATCTCATTTTGCGTCCAAGTTTGTAAGCCCGTGGGGCATTTTATACTTTTGAGTCAAGCAATGTAACAAGATGTTCATTATAAATAAAAAGAAAAACTTTTCTATGCCTCAACCTTGTGTTATCTTATTTGTCTACTCTGTTGCATTGATCTAAAGAATATCCTTATGCCTAAGGCCTTGTGCACGCGCGCCCTACGCGTGCACGGCATCACGCCCGGGGGACGATTATCGATTAGGCGAAATCGGGGCGTGACATATTAGTATCAGAGCATGCTTCAGATCCTTTGATCTCATAAAGAAAGTTTCTAAAGAGGACTTTGTTCCTTTCGAGTAGACCCTTGAATTCGCTTGGCCAAAATGAGATGCGTTCCATACAATAAGTCTAAATATTTTTGAAAAGTGCGTGGGAATTATACGATTGCTTGGACGGGATTATGATGTGAGGGCTTTTGTCCCAACTCATAGAGGATTTTGTGAGAGGTGACTCGTGTTATAATCGGCAAGTTATATGTCTATATGAAAACACCAAACGAGTAGAGTGCGAGATAAGAATATCGTTCAGACAGTGGTCTATGCACATGGCCTTTTGGCCAATTTGTGTCAAGTATCGTGCACCAAGACCCTTGGTGCTAGTGAGTTGCAGCGAGAATTGGGTATTGTTGGGATGAGAATAAAGTTGACTTGGAGGGAAATCGATAGAGACATTATCGGATTGCCGCTAAGGCGAGTAATGGGAATCGTGTAGGGAATTTTCAAAAATAGTTGGACGGTTATTCATAACGATAAGTTATGATTTGAAGCATAGTCTGTATAGAGGACTATGAATACAGGTGTGTACGAGTCTAAGATCGCTAAGGCGATAAATAGGGGCGGTGTTGGAGTTCTAAGGAACGAATTGGGCATACGACTGTAGGATGCGAACGCGAATCAGGAGTTATTAGGATGACTCAATTCCTGAGTAGTGTATGTGATAAGTCCCCTGTTCGATTATGCAATTTGTGGATATAATGAGTTGTAAAGATTCAAGGAGTATAACTCGAACCCTGAGTGGTGTATTTGTTGGCTTAGAAATGCTTAAACAAAGTCGTGGATTCGGAGAGTTAAGCGAGTCTAGCGACAAGCGACGAGATTGGGTAAAGCCTTAGTATAAATAAACAGTGCCTAGCACGTAAGCGAACTCGGAGAAAGCATGCAATGTTTAGTTCGAACGAGTTACAATGAGTTGAATAAGGGATAAGGCTTACAACGAATAGAAATTCAGGGCAATTGGAAATCGATATCATGGTCGGAAAAGACTTAGAGGATTGTACGAGCGATTTGAGTTGAAACAAGTGAATTTGAAGCTTGAGCTGAGATTGAATAATCTGAGATGCGATCGGAGTGGTGCGATTGAAAACAATAGCGCGAACGAATGATAACGTGCATGGAAAATTTGGATTTGAGTAGGATATCGCTCGATAGAATTCAGATTGAGTACGAATGCGATAATTTCACTTTTGGGAGATTTAGACCATAACAATGGTTGGAAAAATAGTATGGATTGATGCAAGTTAGTAAAAATTATGATTTTGATGGATTGAGTTAAGCGGTAATAGATTTGGCTTAGAGTTTGGAAGAACGATCTTGAAATCAAGTTCAGAAAGATAACATTCAAAATCTGTCCCAGTGAGAACGATTATTCTGCGGGAGCGCCGACGTGGTGATTTCACGTACGGTAGGGATAAGCAAACTCAAGAGAACAGGTTCGGTGATTATTCCAAAACGAACTCGATGAATGGAACGTATCAATGGGATAGACTTGGGTTTGGGAATTGATCTTAGTTGTTTGAGGAATGCTAAGAGTAGACTAAGAAAATGAGTCTAAGGATTTTTCTTGAGGAGTTAGTCTAGAAACGTAAAGTAAGAGATGTTGGAAGTTTCATGAACGGATATGTAGATCGTGCTGGACGACTTAGAGTTCATGATAAACATCGATGGGTTATAATGGAATTGTGGCTTAGTGATACAAGCGTAGAAAATGATGGATTGGTGAATCCTATTAAACGAGATGAAAGAGATAGTATGTGCGAATCGATAGGTTAACCCTGAAACGTGGGCGTATCATGGGTTCGGTTGAACGAGCGTGTTGGTGTGATAGGGTGATCTGTGCTCGATGTTTAGAAATCTGAGTGAAACGAGCTTGGGTAGAATACCCGTGTAAAGGAACAATGGTTTGACCTTAGGGTGATTGGGGCGAGCGTTGTGCGACACGATTGCGCGATGAGTCGCAAACTTGAGTTGTACCTATGACTGTGTGTGCTGGCCTAGGGACTAGGCAGACGACCCTATGCCTTGAGTTAAACTGGAGTGGCTGACTTCAGTGTATCGTTCGGGAAGAATGATAGAACTGGGCAACAAGACTTAGAGTTAGAATTTGGAATTGGGAATATACACTAGCAACGTTCGCGTTGAAACAAACGTAATGCAAGATAGGACTCGGGTGATAATTAATTTGGTTGGATAGGTTACGCGACGGTAAAGGATAAGACAATAGCTGGATCGAACAAGAGTTCGGTCATTCATATAGCAGGACGATCTGCGTTTCGAAAGATTTGCACGAGTAGCTTGTCAGACTTAGCTGTCACTGAGCTTGGTTGAAATACACATATTTGGGGGACGCCTTGAATATGGGTACGATCCAGACTTAGCGATATGCATAACTCGGATGCAGCTGCAAAGGAAAATGTTCGGATTCGCATGGATGAGTATGGCAACTGAAATGATTTAGCCTCAACCTAAATTTTCATAGAGGAAAGATTGTATCGTTCCTCGTGCTACCGGGATAGTTCTGCGCTAAGGCGCAGTACGAGATTGAGTTTGGGGATGCAATAGTTGAACGAATAGATCATTCGGATAAAATGATTAAGCACTCTGGCGAACGGAACCAGTAAAAACGAATAAAAAGTTAAGTTCGATTGAGCCAAAGGTGCGAAGGACTTGAGCGTACCCCAGGTAGGCAATTTAGCTCTGCGCTAAGGCGCAACATAGACTAAGTCAGAAAAAGTTGGTGATTGGGTGCGAATTTATTTAGTGAGAATGGACGGTGACTCAGAGAGATTTGAGGCAAAAACGAGATTAGAAAATTGTCGAGATTCGAGCTTTTGGGTTAGGCGTAATGACGGGTTTCGATAGGCAACGTCAAGTAATAGGCTCGATTGTGTTGGGTTCCTATGGTGATAACATAACTAGTTGGGCAAGTCCACCCAATTATGAGTCGTAAGTGCCCGTTGAGTTATAGAATACCATGTGCTTGGGTAATATAGCCCTGCGCTAGGTGCAGTAGATTTTGAGACGGACGTGCAATGATCGAGTTGAGTATAACTCGATAGCATTGAACGATAGAGTCGTTCGATGAGAATTGGCCAACATTGGCGTAACGCATGGTGAGGAAATAGATGATTATAGTATTGAGACAGTCCTTGAAGGATAAGACGAGATGTATAGAGTGGTTTAGAAGTTATGCGATAGCACGAGTTGCGCTCAGGAAGTCTCGAGGACGGAACTTGTTCTGAGTGGTATATGAGGTAACAACCCGCTCCGTTCAACCCGGAGGGCCGATTCAAACGGCACAAGTGTAGCTATTCAACCGCCTTGCTCAGCGAGATGGCTCGTTCGATGCAAAGGCTTTCATGCTGGGATCTTTAATGGAGTCAGACTTAGGCTATCAGAAGCGCGTCCGGAGTCTAGCTCGATCGATGCGATACATCGCTAAGGTGGGTGACCCCAGTGAACCTGTCTCTACTTAGCTGCACACTAAGAAAATGAATGTTACGTGCTAGTTTACAGGCGATAACCTTTGCATGCTAATAAAAGAGATGAACGCACATAGCGAAGGGGATAACCCCACTTTATTATCGTATAGAACATGGAAATCTTACTTGCTAGTTGCGTAGTCGACTTGGGTCAGTTGAATCTGCAAGCAGACTTGTCGTACGCGGCGGAGCCTGTCAAAATTTTGAATCGTAAAAAGAAGCAGTTGCGGAACCGAACGTCTCGCTAGTGCGCATATTGTGGCGAAACCACTCGGTCGAGGAGTCGACCTGGGAACTTGAAACTGATATGAGGGGAAAATTTCCCTCATTATTCCTTAGTGGTAGGTTCTATTCTTAAGTTTCGGGACGAAACTTCCTATTAGATGGTTATGATGTAACGCCCCGTTCGTCCCGTTCCCCCTATACGGGGAGCGCGGCCAAGAAATACTTACGACCGTCCGAACGGGACAGATTGAATCAAGATCCTTTCCTCGTTATGGATTGGTTTCTTCGGAATCAGGTCCCATAATCAATGGATCGTGCCTCAAGGAAGGACTCGACGGCAGAATAGAGAGAGGCCTTTCCGTTGTGTTGGTTTTCCTTGCCCGTTTTCGATTGCCGCTTGGTTGCGTACTTGTCGGTTTTAGGACTTGCGTTTTCTTGAACGGTTTCGATGGACTTCATTGTTTTCGTTCTTAGGATTTCGCATTTCGTATTGAGCCATAGAGACCGAAGCAGGAGGTATTGATCATCCGTTGGTACGTACAGGTGATTGTGTAGATGACGCGCGAGCGGAGTCTTAGGGATCTCTACTTCTTCTTCCTATACAACCAACGTGTGAGTGGCTATATTTCGATAAGCACCTTCTTTCTAAGGGCTCCGTTCATAATAAAATTGACTCAGTTGTGCATTCAATCAAACGATACCAATTAAGTAACAAGTTGGATAACAAGATAAGATAAGAAGTAGGCTTGGAACACCCATTGCTTGTCATACAAAACCTTGCATAAATTTATTGATGCATGCATGTTCGTTGGGTGTTTAATGGGTTGGTATTTATTGATAGTTCAAAGAGTTCTTCTATAAACTGCTGCATGTTATTTCATATAACTGTTGGTTGATTGTGATAGTACAGTAAAGCAGTTTCGTACATGATGTTCTTTAAATGGCTAGTAAGTAAATCTATGATGTAGAGTTCATAGAAATGGTCATGGGAATTCTTGTGCACAAGGGATCCAGGTTCCTGCGAGCGGTTACCGGGGCACCGGGCCGTTTCGACCCGGGCGGAATCTACTTTCTTAGTCGTGGGAGCGGGGAATTGTAGCGGGGCTAGCTACCCGTGCTGCAAGCATCGCCGCCAGCCCAGACTAAACCCATGATGGCTCCTAAACAACAAAGAAAGATGTTGTGTATATTTAAACTGTGCAGACTAACTATGTCTTCGTGACAGGGAAGGCCATGGTAAGTTGTACAGGTGGTTCAGACGGGACAGGTAAAGTCACCGAACGGTGGCATATGGAGTTATGTTATTTTGTTCTTGCATACCTGCTAAATGAAATCTGAACTAGGCAAGAATAGAAACCCACCTAAGCACATAATTGTAGCATACTCATTAGAACTCATCTCTTGAGCTTGGTAAAGTTGAGCAGCTAGCCTTCACCAGTACTTTCCGAAGTACTGACCCTCGTTGTAGCAGGTTCCCCGGCGCAAGGCAACGCGGCGAGGAGCTGAAGCTCTCTCCGGACTTTTGGGATTCTTGGCGGGTCGTGGCCAAGACTTTTGGAGGCTCAAGCTAGAAGCCTTCCCCTCTCTCTCCGTTGCGAAAATAACGCTAAGGCGATGGTGCTTACCCGCACCCAAGGTATTTTGTGTTTGAAGCTATGTAAAGGGACATAATGTATGGATCGGCTATCTCATTTTGCGTCCAAGTTTGTAAGCCCGTGGGACATTTTATACTTTTGAGTCAAGCAATGTAACAAGATGTTTATTATAAATAAAAAGAGAAACTTTTCTATGCCTCAACCTTGTGTTATCTTATTTGTCTACTCTGTTGCATTGATCTAAAGAATATCCTTATGCCTAAGGCCTTGTGCACGCGCGCCCTACGCGTGCACGGCATCACGCCCGGGGGACGATTATCGATTAGGCGAAATCGGGGCGTGACACATAGAACTGTTGTTAGTGCTTGTACTTTGCTCCAATCCTGACTGGATATATTTTGCCAGAGGACCTTGAGGACTTCTGTCCTACACACTATGGACCAGGTGTAGAGGGAGACTACATACCAGAGATATTAGAGGAGATCCTTCCTTTAGAGGAGACACTACCTGCAGCTATTTAGACAGTTATTTTATGCATCTTTTGAGACCTATGTCGAGTTTATGTTGAGACTTATGTCGAGTTTATGTTGAGTTTATGTTGAGACTTTGTTGAGACTATTTATGTTGGACAGCTAGACTTTAGTTTTATCTCGGTTTTGAGTTATTGTGCTTGACTTATGTCAGTACTTCTTATCTTTTATCTCATCGTACCATTTACTTCCTATAGTTATTGTGATTGAGCATATATTATGAATTGTTGATCATTGATTATTCAATGTCCTCCCTATACAGTTGAGATTATTGACAGGTTGTGAGTTATGTTTAGTAGTATTGAGACCTAGACAATGTTCTACCGCCGATGCTGCGGCGTAGGCTGGACATACCCATGGCTCATGCCTAAATTCCGGGTGCGGGTTATGACAATGGTAAGCCCATTCATTAGGAGGATAAATTAATTAGTTAAACCAATTAGACTAGAACCTTCCCTCCTTAATTAATTCCTTTATGAAAAGCTCCAAAGGGTATTGTGGATATTTTATAGTAACTTGGAGAAGGAAGTAGAGGCCAACCACCATAGGAGTAGAGAGAGACTCTCTCTCTCTCTCTCTCTCTCTCTCTCTCTCTCTTTCTCTCTTTATTTTTTTCCAAATATAGATCTAGAATTTTTTTCTCTTCCAAATTTCTTCATTCTTACACCAATTTCTACCCAAATTTCTTCCCAATTCCTTTTCTATTCTTCATTGGAGGCTATTAGAATAAGCACTAGTTAGCATTTGTTAGTATTATTTCTAGATTATCTTGAGTTTTACCAAGGTAATGAGAGTTGAGGCATCTTGGGTATGGGTATTGTATATCTGATGGGCGTGTTGGTTAGTTAGCTATGTTAGATATTGTATTACCTTGTGATACCAAGGTAATGTCAAGGTATTGATTTATACACTAGGTATTGAGGTTATATATCAAGATGGGTGTGTAGGTGGTGTAATATCGTATTTGGTTCAAAGCCAAGGTATCCACTTAGCATTAGTTTGGCTAGGAGTATTTTATATTTTGTCTTATATATATATATATATAATAGTATTTTTATATCTAATAACTTGTGTATCTTATGATACGATATTTTGTTGGTAGCCTAGTATAGCTAGTATAGCCTAGTTACATAGTGTATGGACCCAATATCCTAAAGATGGACTCATACAACCTAGAAATAGCTAGTTTGACCTAGTTTAACCTAGAGTTAACCTAGTTTGACTGTTTTGACTTAGAAATGGCTTTATGACCTAGAATTGAACTAGTTTAACTTATTTTTATTCCAAAATTTTGTATTGATGTAATATACCATATATAAGCCTATATGATACCAGCTTGGGCATCAAAAGACACACCTTGCTCAGGAACTCAGGTGAGTATATTTCTCTATTAGTTTTTATTTCATAATAGTGTATATATCCCATGTTCTAGAACTGTATACTTGATTCCGATATAGTAGTTTCATAGACTGGCACTACATGGATCTGGTCAGGAGATGTTATCCCTTACCATGTTCAGCGGGTACTCCTTCACATGTATTTCATCGTGTGTATCGGGTATTAATTTAGTGTACTTTATGTTCACACACTGCTCGTATTTAGTGTGCTTATATTCATGTACACACACTGCTCGTATTCAGTGTGCCCATATTCGTGTTCGTAACGTGTCATGATTGGATCCATTGGTATTAGTTGGGGATGGGGGAATAGGAGTTGATTACGTAATCAAGCCCCAGTGTATTCGTGTACATATTGATTATATACCACACTTGTAATCAAGTTACCATACATATGATAAACTTATATTCCATGGCACATTAGTTATATTTTAGTTATTTCTATTATATTGCAGATATTCTATTGCATCTTCTTCATTCCAGTACATTACCTGTTCACTCTAGTTCATTTTATTCAGTAGTTTAGTTATCTTGTATTCTTTTCTATTATCTGTTATATATGCTCGATTATATATTTGAAACTGCTTTCAGAGGTATGTACTTCACTCCAATTTTGACTGAATATATTTCTTAGATGATTGGCTCGTAGACCAGTGTCCCATATACTATGGACCGCGGGAGGGCATACCATTAGAGGATACTCCTGTAGACCAGGAGGACTTAGTACCAGAGCCTGAGGAGGTTTAGTTTATTTCGTTAAACTTGTATTAGACTTTTATTGAGGTTATTGGCTTGGAAATATCATTTCAGTCTTATGGATGTATTATGACTCTTTTCTTTCGTTATTCTATCTCGTGCTTTATCTTTTCTAGTTTGTATTATGATAGAGTATAGTTACATTTTTGATATACCATATTGTTTCTCCGTTTGGAGTTGAGATGATTGACAGGTACCTTATATATATTGTGTGAGATAGTTAGATAGTAGAGTTGACCCAGACAGCGTTCTACTGCCGATGTTATGATGTAGGCTGGACGTACCCACGTACTCGTTTCTGAATATCTGGGTACGGGTTATGACATATTTTTAGTTGTGGCCCATGTAGGTCAGGTTTCGTATTAGAGCGATATCGTAGTAGTGCTCACCTAGAGTAATACTACGAGCCTTCTTTAGGATATAGGATTTAGGCTGAGAGTGTACTCAATCACAACTAGGAAACACTTCCAATATTAGTTTTGCTATCCTTATCTATTGATTGTTGCTTTGAAGAAAATTTGTCTTTCTTTGATGATATTGTATATTACTCAATAATGATTCCTTTGTTCAATCTATCTTCAGGATGCCGCCGAAGACGTGTTCCCAGCGCTCAGGCGCAACGTCAACAAGGTCGATTACACAGTCGCCTATGAGGGCAGCACCATCAGATGTTGTTCTAGCAGCTGCATTCCAGAGGTCCATTTTACCGATCCAGGTGGGCGTTTCTGCAGCAGCTTTCAGAGGTGCTCCACCTCCGGTACAAAAGGCAGTACCGACAGTTTCAGGGGATCTTCCACCACCACCATCCGCAGTCGATCAAACGCAGATGTTTACGCTCTTTCAGCAGATAATGGAGGCATAGAAGCATCAGTCAGAGGTTATGAGATAGGGCATTGAGAATGCTCACTAAATTATGCTTGCAGCAGTCGAGAGAGTCGCCTTAGTCCAGATACAGATGATACCACCTTAGTTCACCCCGCAGCAGCCGAGATCGGGGACTTCATAGATTTTAAGAGGATGGGGCTGAAGGACTTTAAAGGCACTGAAGGGATCATATATGCTGATGATTGGATAGAAGACATAGAGCAAAACCTGCGGCTGGCGCAGATTCCATAAAGGTTGTAGATAGAAGCCGCGGGGAGCATGATGTTCGATATTGCGTTGACTTGGTTCAGGACGGATCCCGGGATCTCAGCACCAGAACTTAATTGGGAAGCTTTCAAAGAGCTCTTCAAGAAAAACTTCTTTCCAAATGTCGCTCTGATATCTCTAGAGAACCAGTTTCAGTACCTCGTCAGAGAGGTATGACGGTGGATGAGTATGTGGCAGAGTATTACATATTAGGCCACTTTGTGGAGGGGCAGAACCCCAAAGGAAGATCTAAGAAGTTCAGGAAGGGCCTGAACAGGAAGATCAAATCACATACGAATGGAGATCCTACCGCTACTTTCGAGGAGATTCTGAGACAGGCACAACGGGCAGAGGATGATCTAGATCTTGGCTCTAAGAGGCCAAGAGACATAGGAGGATCCAGTACCAATATGGGTCCAATAAAGTGGTCTCATTTTCAGCAGTAGCAATAGAGGCACTTCCAGCAGTCGAGGCAGCAGTATCATGGACCAGTTAGAGCGCTGGCCTAGCAGATGCACCTGATCTAGAGGCCAACTATTCCTTACCAATTCTGTAAGAAGCTGGGACATAGATGGGATGCATGTAGGATAAGATTGGACCAGTACTTATTCTGCATATCAGGAGACCATCAGTTGAGGGCTTGTCCTAAAGATCCAGCTCATCCAGCTCAGGGCGGAGCTCAGGCACAGAGAGCACCCGCGAGACTACCAGTGCGACAGAAGAGAGGACCTTCTCTACAACCACAATAGCAGCAGTTTGCTCAGCACCAGTAGCAGCAGAGAGGTGCCCAGCGATAGGGCGAACTTTTGCCTTGACTATCAAGGAGGAGGAGTCAATTGGTGATGTCATCTCAGGTTCAATTTATCTTGATTCTTTTCCAGCTCATGCTTTATTTGATTTTAGTACTTCACATAGTTTTGTATCTATATCTTTTGCTCTGAAACATCATCTTAAGATTGAACCATTAGTGAGGACTTGCAAGATCATGACCAGGGGTGGCATTATCCTGGTCCGTGATGTTTGCAAGGACTGAAGAGTTTTCTTGAGAGGCCAGGAGTTGAATGTGTGTCTACTCGTAACACCACTTCTGAGCTATGATATAGTACTCGAGGTAGATTGGTTGAGTAGGCACCATGCTAGTATCGATTATCGAGGAGGCAGAGTTTTGTTCTAGATACCAGGAGAGCCAGAGTTTGAGTTCGTCAGAGGAGCAGCAGAGCAGAGCGAAGGAGACTTCTGTGCAGCTTTGGTAGAAGAGCAGAAGCCGCCATATTCATTGATTGTTGAGTATATAGATATCTTTTTGGAGGAGTTGTCGGGGTTGCCACCAGACACAGATGTGGAGTTCTCTATAGACTTGGTGCCAGGCACAGAGCCAATATCATAGCACGTCTATAGAGTGAACAACAGCGAACTGGCAGAGTTGAAGAAGCAAGTGGATGAGTTACAGGATAAGGGTTTTATCTGCTCCAGTTCATCACCGTGGGGTGCTCCAGTATTATTTATACCAAAGAAGGATAGATCGGTACGCATGTGTATCAGCTATATGGCTCTAAACAACCTCACTATCAAGACAACTATTTGTTGTCGCGGATTAACGATTTATTTGATCAATTGAGTGGAGCGAAGGTATTCTCAAAGATAGACTTGAGGTCGGGGTACCACTAGGTGAAAGTAAAAAAGGAAGATATTTCGAAGATAACTTTCAGGACTCGGTATAGGCAGCTTGAGTTCTTGGTGATGCCGTTTGGGTTGACCAATGCCCCGGTGGTATTCAACAACCTGATGAATAAGGTGTTTATTCAGTACTTGAATCAGTTTGTGGTAGTATTCATTGATGATATATTGATTTATTCAAAGACCTCGGAGGAGCATGAGAAGCCGCTGAGGATAGTTCTGGAGACCCTCAGGAAGGAGAAGCTATATGGCAAGTTTTTAAAGTGTGAGTTCTTCCTTGATAAGGTTGAATTCCTCGGACATATGATTACAGGGGACGGGATCTCAGTAGACCCAAAAAAGATTTTAGCAGTTTAGTCGTGGTCTACCACGAGTTCAGTAGTGGAGATCAGGAGTTTTCTTGGACTAGCAGGCTATTATCGAAGATTTGTTCAATTTTTTCCAGGTTTATGGAGCCAATGACTAGACTAACCAAGAAGGACATGGAGTTCGTCTTGACTGAGGATTGTCAGTCTGCTTTTGAGGAGCTAAAGAAGAGGTTGACTACAGCTCCAATATTAACATTGCCATCAGGGATAGGAGGATTTCATATATATAATGATGCATCGTGTAAGGGTTTGGGTTGTGTATTACAGTAGAACGGGAAGGTGATTGCCTATGCTTCCAGACAATTATGCCCTCATGAGAAGAATTACCCTACCCATGACTTAGAGTTGGAAGCAGTTATCTTTGCTCTTAAACTGTGGAAGCACTATTTGTATGGAGAGCGGGTAGAGATCTTTACAGATCACAAGAGCTTAAAATATGTATTTACACAAAAAGAGCTCAACATAAGGCAACGGCGGTGGTTAGAGTTGGTGAAGGACTTCGATATTGCTTTACAGTATCATCCAGGGAAGCCAACGTAGTCGCGGATGCCTTAAGCAGGTATCCAGTGGCTATATACTTGATGAGGGACAAACATTTATTGGCCGATCTTGATAGCTTGGGTATTGAGGTATTAGTTCCTGGAGTTGCAGCACAGATGTGGAGACTTTAGGTACAGTCAGAGTTGATAGATCGGATCAGAGCTCCATAGTTAGAGGATGAGTCTCTGAGGAGCATTAGAGTAAAGGTCGGGATAGGATTGGCAGAAGGCTTCAACATTGCAGATGATGGATTATTGCGGTACGATACCATATTGTGTGTGTTGAGTGTTGCATTGTGCGAGAAGATTCTTCAGGAGGCACATAGATCTCAGTACTCTATGCATCCAGGTGCCAACAAGATATATAGGGATATAAGAGAGCATATTTGGTGGTATGGTATGAAGCAGAAAGTAGCTAGCTTCGTATCTAGATGCTTGGTATGACAGCAGGTAAAGGTAGAGAAACAGAGGCCAGGTGGATTGCTTCAGCCTTTACCTAGTCTAGAGTAGAAGTAGGAGCATATGATGATGGATTTTGTTTTAGGGCTTTCGCGTTCTCCAGGAGGTAAAGATATAATTTGGGTTATCGTAGACAGCTTGACCAAATCAGCCTACTTTCTGTCATTTAAAGTGGGTATATCTACGAAGAAGCTCATAGAGATGTATGTGCGTCAGATAGTGAGATTGCATAGAGTTCCGGTAAGCATAGTCTCGGATCGGGATAGTCGCTTCATGTCCCACATTTGGAGGAGTTTGCAGGCTAGTATAAACACTTAGCTCAAGTTCAATACCACATATCACTCTCATACAGACGGGCAGTCGGAGAGGACTATTCAGACTCTCGAGGATATGCTACGCACTTATGTTTTAGATTTTAAAGGTTCTTGGGAGGATCATCTTCACTTGATAGAGTTTTCTTACAACAACAGCTATCAGGCCAGTATTAAGATGTCACCATTTGAGGCATTGTATGGACGGTGATACCGTACTCCGTTATCATGGGATGATATCAGTGAGAGAGCCTTATTGGGACCAGAGATGGTCATGGATGCAGCTAAGAAGGTAAAGCTCATCAGGGATAGACTTCGAGTGGCGTAGGACAAACAGCGACATTGGACCGATAGCCACCGGAGACCATTGGAGTTTGAGGTATATATTTTTGTTTTATATTGCTTGTGATTGTTTGTTTTTGTTAGAGTTCTAAGGTATTTTTTTGTTGTAGGTTGGTGGTTTGATATTTTTGAGAATTTTTCTGACACGAGGCACGATTCCTTTTGGTGGAGGCGGAAAGCTTAGTCCATGATTCATCGGACCTTTTAGTATTCTCGAGAGGGTCGATGCAGTTGCTTACATAATAGACTTGCCATATGTATTAGAGGGAGTGCATAACCTGTTCTATGTGTCGCAGTTGAGACGGTTCATAGCAGATCCTAATCACGTGTTGGATCACTTGGAGATAGAGGTGGGCCCTACTTTTGTCATGACCCGCACCCGGTGTAGGGATGCAAGTAGTAAACAATGCCCAGCCTACGTTGCAGCATAGGCGGTAGAACGTTGTTTGGGTAAACTATCTATCAATATGAATATGTCACCAATAATATGAATACACTCAATCACAGATCTAAGATGGAAATACGCACAAATATGATAAAAGAATAGAATAGTCACAATATGACTCATGAGACCAAAATAATATCAAATAAGTCCGAGAGAAAATAAAAATAAGCTGGAGACAAATCCAGTACAAAAGGAATAACTAAGATGCTACGAGTTCCGGGTCGTTTATCTCAGTCCGGATGAGACCCTCCTGAGCCAAGGTCTCTGGCTCTAAACTCACAATATCCTAAGGTCCGTAATGAGTGGGGTACCACTCCTTAGTGTCATCTGGGAAAAATATATCCAGCAGAAAAGGAGCAGAGTACATCTCTAACAACAGTTCTAATAAATAATATAAACTATGTAACAGTAAATAGATATGAATATACAAGATGCAATAATAGATACAAAAGATATACAATAAAGGAATACTGAACTAAATATAAGAATGACCTATATGGTAATGAACAAGAATACTAATGACTAAGTGAGTGAGTACCAACTTTAACATGTGATCGGCTTGGAAACTTGATACAATATTAATGGCCTGGTTAATCATACGTGCGTATATAATTAACACTATTTAATGAATAATACTTGATACAAGGAGGGTATAATCACATATCTACACTACATACTCCCTACTCTCGACAGGTATAGTGGATCCAACATTGGTACATTATGACACGGGTTTTCACAAGAAGAGCGTTACTCTTCTCATGAACCAATATCTGTACATGTACAAGAAGAACAATGATACAATGCTTGCACAAGATACACCATAAATACCAAGGAATAATATCTCATGACGAGATCCAGATATACCAATCTGTGTAACCATATGTCACGCCCCAGTCCCAAAATATCGAGGGACTGGACACGTGGCAATGGCCAGCAGCACACACCGATGGACTAACCCAATTTAATGGATCCATCGGAGCGTACTTAAGCTGTATTATATTAGTCAGGGTTTACTAATCTCATTCATAGGACATCATGAACTAAAACAAAACTGAAATAAATGATGAAAGTAAAGTTACTGTCGAATATTCAGTAAGAATTAATACTAAGTCGGGTGGAGACAAATCCACTACCGACAAACAAGAAAATAAGACAAGAAAGAGATAACTAAAACATGCTAGACAGTAACTAAGAAGTAGGGCCATCAACTGCAATCAAACTCTCATCTGGTGTCGGTCCGTAAGCTGCGGTACTCCTCGTCTACTAAATCTGGAGAACAAAACCAGGTCCTTAGGGGACATAGTAAGATACAAAAGAATACGAGCCAAATTATAGTAAATGACATGCAAGATAGAGAAGAAAGTAAATTCAAGCAAATAAGACACGAGAAATCACTACATCTAAGACTGTGGTATGCCAATGATGCTATCAAACATGACTACAAGCAATCGGGGTAACCGCATCTCAATGGGAGATCATAATCCTATAGAAAGTAGTCCAATGGGGACTCCCAGTCTATAGTATGGCTCTTTCGAAGCCCAACGGGAGCTCACGAAGGAGATAGTCAAATGAACAAGTCTCTATCGCAGTACAATGGGTACTCACAATCGAGATTGCTCAAGTGTAGTCAATGTCCAATAACAACATCTAAGAACTAAAGAAATCAGTCAAGTCAACTCCAGAAATGTAGAGTAAACATAAACCATCATAATATGTCTATGGAACAAGTAGTGATCCAAGAAAAAGAGCAAATAATGTACATGCACGCAAAATAAGAAAATAAGACTAGAGCAGCAGGAATAAATCAAACTCATCAAGAACTATATATGACAAGAAAGTAACAACTAAAAATCATGCAAATATTGTACAAATATCTTGCACAACAATGATAAATAAATTCATGAGACAATTATCAAAACTGCAGGATTTGGCAAGGTATACTTGCCTGGGTTTTGTCTCCAATTGTAGCTCGGGCTTCAGCTGGGATTGCAGGCAGTACTTCGGTTGCTGAAACAAACATCACCATCAAATCCAGAAAATATCAATCAGTTAAAAACTCCTGTCCTTGAGTCCAATTTGGAAACAGGGGCGAAAATGACATTTTCGGGCCAAAGTGGGGTCCATATGTGGGCCACTTTGCACCAAAAAATGCATCAGGGTCAAAGGTCTCCAAAATAATCCAACTTAGTGTCAACAGGTCAGGAACGATGATACGAACCCAATGGAACTTCCAGAATTGGATTCCAATGAGCCGTTCTCAAAATCGCCCGTCAAGTGGAGCCTGTGGGGCCCACGACACACGATTTTGTCAACATTCTCAGAATCGAACCAAACTTAGCTCACAGGACCAGCGTATTGCTACGAGTCTGATGGTGCAAGTTTCGTCTCGATCCGACGTGTGTACACTAAGTTACAATGAGAACCAGAAAGTACGGATACGGGACGATATCCGCGGATACGCACTGATTTCGGTGTGCACGCACATCCGAATCAGCTTCTGCAAAATCCTACACGTCCGTATCAATGATGCGCACGTATCTATGAAGACCGCACGCGACCAAGTCGTCCCGTTTGGCGGGGCGTACTCAGTTCTGGGGTGAAACAGGGCGTTGGTTTTCCTGTTTTTGGATCGCGGTTCACGATCCCCACAGGTCGCGATGCACCGAGCGGGTTGCACGGGCACCGAGGGGGTCACGCAGGGTCCGCGATGCAACTGACGGAAATAAAAATGGGTAAACGAGCAGGGAGATACGCGTACCTGAACAGGGCCTGAAAACTAAGAAATCTGTGTCCGCGTTGTGTCGACACGAGCTGTGTCCTGACCGTGTCCGACACGTGTCAGGGTACTGTGTCTGACCACAGAAGCTAGGGTTCAGGTCGGCGGAGGTCGGCGAGTGCTCGGGGAGGTCCAGGGTGGCCGGGCGACTCTGGCCGGAGGCGGTGGTCGTCGGCAGCGGCTCGGGTCTCCGGCGAGGTCGACTGGGACGGAGTGGCAGCGGGGAGGAGATGGGGCTTGGGTGTGGTGGAGCTGCGGCGAGGCTTGGCGTGGGCCTGAGCGGAGGAGGGCGCTGGCTAGGGTGGGGCACGGCGGCTTCGAGAGCCGAAGGCGGGAGGCGGAGAGAGGGGTTCAGGTCGCCGGAGAGGACGACCGACGGAGGGGAGAAGCGACGGGGGAAAATGGGGTTCTTATAGGCTGAAGGCGGCAGATGGAGCGACGGCCGGTTACGGCGGCGGGGAGCTGAGCGTCGGGCGTTGCTGGGAGGCCAATCGGTGCGGGGAGGCGGTCAGCCGGCGGTTACGCCGCCCGAGGAATCGAAGGGTCGGGCTGAACGGTTTGGGGGAGATGAGTCTAACGGGTCGGGTTTCAACGGGTCAGGTCGAACTGCGGATCCTGCCCGACCCAATAATGAATGTGGGTCGGGTTAGCGGGTTAATGGGTCGGGTCTGGGTTAGACCCGGATCCGACCCGCTAAGAATTTGTTTAATTAAACCGGTTCAGAATTGGGTTTGGTTTGGTTTATTTTAAATAAACCCGGTTTATTTTAGTTAATTAAATTAATTAGTTTTTAGGGCTTTTAAACTACTTTTGGGATCCAATAAATTCTCGAAAAATTACCCTATGTATAGTTTTTCATTTTACACCATAAAATATTATTTTTATAATATTTTAATATTATTTATTATCCTTTAAAAATCATTTAATAATTAAAACACCTGTATTTAATTTCAGAAAAATTTCAGAAAATTCTAGAAAATTATGAGAAATCCAATTTATCAAATTTTGAAAATCAGGGGGATTACAATCTACCCCCCTTAAGAGAATTGTGTCCTCACAATCAAAGAATAACCGGTCAACAGAGATGACACGGTTGCAACCATTGTTCGAAGCACATCAAAATTAAGGAAAATCAAGGTTGAGAGTAATACCTAAGAAAAATTATTTCCCTAAGCATTAAAAATTATGCAATTTCCCAAATGTGTGAAATCTAGGAAATTATAGTTTTAGAAAACTAGGTTATCTTTCAAAAATATATCAGGTTAACATTTCTAAAACATTCTAAGTTATTTAGCTAGTTCGAAATTACTAGGTTAACACTAGGTTATCTAAAAATAACTAGGTTAACACTAGGTTATCTATTATTAACAATTTAAGATTATCAGGGTAAGTCTAGGGTCACGAACCAGCAGGCACGATCTAAGGCAAATCTAGAAGCAGAAAACTATAAGAACTTACGCGCATTAGCTACTCCTTGGTTCTACGCTTTCTCCAAAGGCATCGTGGGGGCTTGTCCACGTCCTTGTCGTCGATTCCTCTGCTGCTGCTGAGCCTGCTGGAAGAGCAGTGCCTGGGGTATCAAAGGTGGCCTCGGCTGATACCCTCCTGAAGCTGGTGGTAGAACTTCTTGAACTTCTGTTTGTGGTGCTCCCAACGCTGGATAGTTTGGCCTCGGTACTGGTAACGCTTGTTGGTTAACTTTTGGTGCTCTTTCTTGATGCTATGGGCATTCTTTTAACAAATGCTGACTGGATCCGCAAGCTAAACATAATCTCTTTTTGCGTCTGCACTGGTCCTCAATATGACCTCGCCTGTGATAATATGAACAGACAGGTATTGCCTGTGGAGATTCTTCTGGTGGCTGGTAACTGTGAAGTCTCTTTGCAGTTTCTTCCTGTGGAGCTCCGGCTGGTGCTGATGTGGATGACCTTTTCAGACTGTTCTCTCCTGATGATGCGCTCTATGCATCGTGCTGCAGCAAGGACATCCGGATAAGATGTAGGCACAACGGATCCAATCAGTTTCTGTAGCTCAATGTTTAGTCCGTCGAAGAACTTCTCAGCCTTTTCTTCTTCTGTCTGAATCAAAGTAGGGGCAAAACGACTCAGACGAATGAACTCCATGTTGTACTCTTCCACTGTCAGATTGTCCTGAGTGAGGCGATTGAACTTGTCCCGATGTTCTGATCGAGCAATGGCTGGAATGTACATCTCCAGAAAGAGTCTAGAGAACCCTTCCCAAGTGGCTCGGTCTGGTCCAAGCCGTGTCTCTTCAGATAGCCACCAGTGATGAGCATTGTCCATCAACTACATTCTGACGGCAGTCATCCAACGTTCCCTTGGAAGTTCGGCTGCTTCTAATTGATGTTGTGTGTTGGTGAGCCACTCATGAACTTCTGTAGGCTCCTCTTTTCCTGAGAAGGTACGAGGCTTTAGTTGGCAAAAATCGGCGATAGAACCCGTCATTGGCCGTCGTGCCTGCTCTAGGACGGTTACTAAGCTGCGAATCCAAGCCTCTTGTTGAGCTTGCACTATTGTATAGATCATTTAAAACATCTGCTGCCCGTCCATTGCCTGCCCTGGTGGAATTACGGGCAATTGCGTCGATGGTGGAATGTCATTTTGCTGGATTCTCGTGGCATGATGACTTGCTTGTTGAGCTGATCGTTCTTTATCAACTGGTGTCACTTCATCTTCGTTGGTTACCACAACATCTTGTGGTGATATTGCAGGAGCCTCGTCGTTTGCTCGTGAATCCATACCTCTACAACCAAAATAAACAATGAGAGGCGCTCAGGAATCAAGGCAGGATGCAATTCAAGAAATTGATTCGAATTCGATATAGATATCAAAAATGTTTCAAGCAAGTGGATGAGATCCTAAAAACTTTCCTATCTTTATTGCAGGCCTGTTCGGTCCCTAAGTTAAAACTGAACAATTTAGTCGTAGACCTGCATGGGCCACCACAAAAACCATGTCACGCCCCAGTCCCAAAATATTGAGGGACTGGACACGTGGCAATGGCCAGCAGCACACACCGATGGACTAACCCAATTTAATGGATCCATCGGAGCGTACTTAAGCTGTATTATATTAGTCAGGATTTACTAATCTCATCCATAGGATATCATGAACTAAAACAAAACTGAAATAAATGCTGAAAGTAAAGTTACAGTCGAATATTTAGCAAGAATTAATACTAAGTCGGGTGGAGACAAATCCACTACCGACAAACAAGAAAATAAGACAAGAAAGAGATAACTAAAATATGCTAGACAGTAACTAAGAAGCAGGGCCATCAACTACAATCAAACTTTCGTCTGGTGTTGGTCCGTAAGCTGCGGTACTCCTCGTCTACTAAATCTGGAGAACAAAACCAGGTCCTCAGGGGACATAGCAAGATACAAAAGAATATGAGCCAAATTACAGTAAATGACATGCAAGATAGAGAAGAAAGTAAATTCAAGCAAATAAGACACGAGAAATCACTACATCTAAGACTGTGGTATGCCAATGATGCTATCAAACATGACTACAAGCAATCGGGGTAACCGTATCTCAATGGGAGATCACGATCCTATATAAAGTAGTCCAATGGGGACTCCCAGTCTATAGTATGGCTCTTTCGCAGCCCAACGGGAGCTCACGAAGGAGATAGTCAAATGAACAAGTCTCTATCGCTGTACAATGGGTACTCACAATCGAGATTGCTCAAGTGTAGTCAATGTCCAATAACAACATCTAAGAACTAAAGAAATCAGTCAAGTCAACTCCAGGAATGTAGAGTAAACATAAACCATTATAATATGTCTATGGAACAAGTAGTAATCTAAGAAAAAGAGCAAATAATGTACATGCACGCAAAACGAGAAAATAAGACTAGAGAAGCAGGAATAAATCAAACTCATC
This sequence comes from Iris macrosiphon, assembly GCA_036927795.1. Classification (NCBI taxonomy): domain Eukaryota; kingdom Viridiplantae; phylum Streptophyta; class Magnoliopsida; order Asparagales; family Iridaceae; genus Iris; species Iris macrosiphon. Next base: position 7,431,309 of record JAYESA010000001.1, on the reverse strand, counting down.
AAGAACTATATATGACAAGAAAGTAACAACTGAAAATTATGCAAATATTATACAAATATCTTGCACGACAATGATAAATAAATCCAGGAGACAATTATCAAAACTGCAGGATTTGGCAAGGTATACTTGCCTGGGTTTTGTCTCCAATTGTAGCTCGGGCTTCAGCTGGGATTGCAGGCAGTACTCCGGTTGCCGAAACAAATATCACCATCAGATCCAGAAAATATCAATCAGTTAGAAATGCCTGTCCTTGAGTCCAATTTGGACACAGGGGCAAAAATGACATTTTCGGGCCAAAGCGGGGTCCATATGTGGGTCGCTTTGCACCGAAAAACGCGTCAGGGTCAAAGGTATCCAAAACAATCCAACTTAGTGTCAACAGGTCAGGAACGATGATACGAACCCAACAGAACTTCCAGAATTGGATTCCGATGAGCCGTTCTCAAAATTGCCCGTCAAGTGGAGCTTGTGGGGCCCACGACACACGATTTTGTCAACATTCTCAGAATCGAACCAAACTTGGCTCACAGGACCAGCGTATTGCTACGAGTCCGATGGTGGAAGTTTCGTCTCAATCCGACGTGTGTACACTAAGTTACAACGAGAACCAGAAAGTACGGATAAGGGGCGATGTCCGCGGATACGCACTGATTCTGGTATGCACGCACATCCGAATCAGCTTCTGCGAAATCCCATACGTCCGTATCAACGACGCGCACGTATCTGTGAAGACCGCACGCGACCAAGTCATCCCGTTTGGCGGGGCGTACTCAGTTCCGGGGTAAAACTGGGCGTTGGTTTTCCTGATTTTGGATCACGGTTCATGATCCCCACAGGACGCGATGCACCGAGCGAGTTGCACGAGCACCGAGGGGGTCACGCAGGGTCTGCGATGCAACTGACGAAAATAAAAATGGATAAACGAGCAGGGAGATACGCGTACCTGAACAGGGCCTAAAAACTGAGAAATCTGTGTCCGCATTGTGTCGACACGAGCTGTGTCCTGACCGTGTCCGACACGTGTCAGGGTACTGTATCTGACCACAGAAGCTAGGGTTCAGGTCGGCGGAGGTCGGTGGGTGCTCGGGAAGGTCCAGGGTGGCCGGACGGCTCTTGCCGGAGGCGGTGGTCGTCGGCAGCGGCTCGGGTCTCCGGCGAGGTCGACTGGGACGGAGTGGCAGCGGGGAGGAGATGGGGCTTGGGTGTGGTGGAGCTGCGGCGAGGCTTGGCGTCGGCCGGAGCGGAGGAGGGCGCTGGCTAGGGTGGGGCACGGCGGCGGCGAGAGCCGAAGGCGGGAGGCGGAGAGAGGGGTTCAGGTCACCGGAGAAGACGACCGGCGGAGGGGAGAAGCAGCAGGGAAAAATGGGGTTCTTATAGGCTGAAGGCGGCAGATGGAGCGGCGGCCGGTTGCGGCAGTGGGGAGCTGAGCGTCGAGCGTTGTTGGGAGGCCAATCGGTGCGGGGAGGCGGTCAGCCGGCGGTTACGCCGCCGGAGGAACCGAAGGGTCGGGCTGAACGGTTTGGGGGAGATGAGTCTAACGGGTCGGGTTTCAACGGGTCAGGTCGAACTGCGAATCCGGCCCGACCCAATAATGAATGCGGGTCGGGTTAGCGGGTTAATGGGTCGGGTCTGGGTTAGACCCGGATCCGACCCGCTAAGAATTGGTTTAATTAAACCGGTTCAGAATTGGGTTTGGCTTGGTTTATTTTAAATAAATCCGGTTTATTTTAGTTAATTAAATTAATTAGTTTTTAGGGCTTTTAAACTACTTTCGGGGTCCAATAAATTCCTGAAAAATTACCCTATGTCTAGTTTTTCATTTTACACCATAAAATATTATTTTCATAATATTTTAATATTATTTACTATTCTTTAAAAATTATTTAATAATTAAAATACCTGTATTTAATTTCAGAAAATTCCCAGAAAATTCCAGAAAATTATGAAAAATTCAAGTTATCAAATTTTGAAAATCAGG